>CAFUXE010001054.1:765267-803031 GCA_903364295.1 Serranus cabrilla
TCCCCCCTTTATACTTACTCTTTTGGCATGTGCAAGAAACACATACACATGTGTACACAAAGCATTTATGTACAGCGTGTTTTCTTTTTATACTAAACAGAATATGAATACTGGATTGACTTTATCTGAGTATCTGGCCAAGTCACCCATTCTGTCTGCACACATGACAACACAAGCTTTCCGAGCTACTTAACAATGACAAGTTAAAGGATTCTCAATATTGACCTATCAAAGGTGTTTCAAAGTGATTGTACGGTATATATTGTCCAATATGTCGTTAAGAAAATATTTTTTACACAAAATATAATACAGAAAACATGGCTTAGAAATGTGTTAGCTATTCATTTTCATTACTTTAAATAGTCAGCAATGACTGAAACTGATCAGTGAAGATGTTTATTTAGCTGTTCATTTTATTCCTATTTATCATTTATAGAATTTGCTGACAATGTCATACACTGTTTGTATATTTATGAAAATGTTAAATATTACTTAATAAAGCTATGTTTCAGAAAGAAATTCTGAAAAATCAGAGCACAATCCATATAAAAAGATCTATTTTCACTCCAGCTGAAAAAATTACAATATCGGACACCATATCGGCTATTGATGAATTTTCCCCTCTGAAATTAGTATCGGCATCAGTCTCAAAAACCCCATATCGGTCGGGCTTTAGTGCTTATAGGCATGAATGCTGTGGACCCCTCTCTCTCCCCATGCATTCATCTGTAATGTATCCGACATTATTATTACTACTATTAAAAGTGCAAAACTACCCCAAATAATCTCATAAAAAAGTAATGTACAATACAAAAGTCCATGTGTGTTAAAAATTTAACTCACAGCTGTATGCCCTAATGATCAGTGACTAGGACACATACACAAACATGCAACACTTCTGTAATATGCCCCACATGGCATACTTCATTAACCTTGTTATTCTTTTAATTAATCCGTGTTAATTTTCATCACTGCTTCTTCATGTACTTCCACTGTTTCCTGCTCCTCTAATTGTCCTCTAAGTTCTTTTCAGCTTTTCCTTCAGAGAACAAAGAAATAAACTCATTAAAAGCAGAGTTTTTTTTAATGAATTTAGTTATATGATGCCGAGTATGAAGCGCAGCTGTCAACACTAAATCTGCACTAAGTGTTAATATAAGTTTGCATATAAAGTCAATTCAAAGGCATGAGTGGATCACATGCACGCTAGAGTCACCACGATGACCATAAGCACATTTTAATATCACAGATGTTAGCATCACTTAAAGCACTCTGTGGTGAAGTGTTAGCAGGAAGCACCCTCCATCCCACACGCACTTCTTGCTTATCTCCATCTTCAGCAAAACCTATACCTCCCCTTTCCTCTCACTCAGCACCCCTCCCCCTCCCTCCTATCTCTGCTGGCATCATTCACTCTACTTGCATTTCTTTCTGACTTCTAATTGAGTTGTGTGTTGTCAGCCCAGCGGCCCTACTCAAAGCTCCCTTTCATGGCTCAGACCAAAGAGTGTATGTGTGAGTGATGTGTGTGATGTATGTCCAGCAGTCGCTCATGTCCAAGTCCCTCTATGGAGCACTCATATATCAACCCCTGAGCCCTGCACAATATAATGGAAAGAGCAGAGACTGGTTGACAAAGAGGGGGATGAAAGAGAGAAAGAGAAAAGTGGTAGGAGATAAGCAAATTAGTGACAGGGAGCCTGCCAACTGACTGCATGTGACTCAACGTATCATGTGTCCATTCATTCATTCATCTTTCCTTCTATTGTAACCTTCAACATTCAATCCAATAAAGCATCTCTCAGCTACATAATACTGGCTTTAAAGTCTTCTGTCTAATGTCATTAGTATTATAGTATTTCCTTCCATTTAGAGAAAAACCTCCACACATACACACTTACAATTCCTCTTGCCCACGTCACCCTTTCGGATCCCCTGATGCTTTGACTGTGGCTGAATCTTTAAACCTGCCATTTACTTTTTTTCTTCCAGTCTGTATGATTTTAAAGGGCATCTCTCTCTTTCTCCAACCTAATTTTGACTTGAAGGTTTTTCATCAGAGTCTAATGCAATCTGAAATAAAAATTAATGGCCAGTTTACCTTCAAAATCATCCCCAAAACAAACAAAGTAGAAATAAATGCTGTGCAAATAGAAATGTTGCCCGCTAGGAGATTAATGTACTAAAGAACATCAAAATATGTAGCACTAAAATGCAACATTTAACCCCATATAAAAATTGTAACTTGCAGCATAGAATGTATCTTATCTAATTTCTAACAGAAATGCAGACTTTACCATTATAATTCTTTAATATTGTGTACATGTATATCACCGGTATTTGAGTGAACACCAATAAACTCTAAACAGAAATAACATCCCTCAAATACACACTGTAGATTGTATGGTAGAGTCAAAATAATAAAATGTGCCTGTGATGGACATTTTCTCTCTCCTTCTCCTTTTCTTTCTGTTCAGTTGGTGCTGTGAAACTAAGAAATGCAAAAGGTGTTCAAAAATCCACTTTTCTTCCTGCCCATCTGAAGTCATTACATTTAGACTGTGAGAACCAACATGCATGTGCTTGTGTGGAGCTTTGACGATGTGTTTCAGCGTGTTTTAGTCTACATGTGTGTACAGACTCTATATGTACCATCTTCTTCAAGGACACCCCGGCCTCTGACGCTGTATTGGCTTTCAGCCACTTTGACTTAAAGCTTTTTGCGTTCCGCTGCATCTTGCATACTGACAGTGCATAGGAATAGTACATCAGGTTAGAAGGACATGGGTGTTACACACACACACACATACTGATGAATGGTGTTGCTGAAAACTCAATTGCTGCATGCACACATTACATGGGTTGTGAGTGTGTGTGTCAGCAAAGCAGTCAGAGCTGAGTTGCTAGTTTAAAAGCTGACATGGGGCTATGGCCAGATGGACGGAAATAAATTAGCTAAAACAGAGGTCAGGAGAAACCAAGTGTGGATAGAAGTTGTGTACTGTGCCTTTTCCTTCATATATAAAGCTATACACATTCACAAATATTCAAAGACACACACCATAGTAAATGTAGTGATTAATAAGGAATTTTACTAAAAGAAGCTAGAAATGTTGACAAAATAGATTATCAAGTGATCTTTATGGATTATTATCTATTAGTTCATCATCATTTAGCATGTGTTCTATAGGAACAGAGGGAGTCAGGCATTTCATACTATGCTGTAATGTATATCCCACAGTTTTGATTAAAAAACTAAAAACTAAGTACTCATTAACTCAGGTAAGTGGATATAGCTTCGTCAGGTTTATGGAAGGTGCACATCCAATTTGAAACTTCATACATCAGCCGGCGATTAGCTGCGCCGTCTCTTGTAAACAACTGCTTTTATCTCATCAAAGTATAGGCTGCAACAATTAGATTTTCTCACCTATGAGCAATGCCAGTGCCTGCTGCATTATCATTTAGAGTTGCAGCTAATAATTATTTTCATTATCTATTAATCAAATAAGTGATGGATCCAAGGTGATGCTATCACGTTTGTAAAGTCACTTTAGGGCCAAAACATTTTCAGATCCAATAATGTAAGATGGGAAAAAGAAGTATATTCAAATTTTTTTGTAGCTGGAACCATCAAAATTGGGTAATTTTCCAACATTTTTGTTTTACTTCAACAATTATAATATAATTAAATCATTTTCAGAACATACAGGACTGCACTTGATACCAGAGTTAATGTTTGAAAAAAATGTTGTTCATTATATAAAAAAATAAATAAAATAATATATACTGGGGGTTGTCTGTTATCTGTGTTTAAATAACTGAGCATCTAAAAAAAGGGGAAAAAAAATCTCAAACCAACACCGCAACACACATGCACACACAAATACACCTGTTCCTAAAAACAACAAACAGATGCCGCTTACCCAGCATGCCGCACTGACCTGTACCTGCTGTTACCGTGGTGATATGATTTATTAATTAGTCTGCTGTTTGATTGGCTTGTTAAAGGACAAATCTAATGAGGTACTTGTAGATGAGAGAGGTTGAAGTGATTTATCACTGACGCCAATCACCCAACAAACACATACAGAAACAAACCAGCAGACATGAACACACACACATACACACAAAGTCACACATGCTACACTGATTTACCATTCCACTCCAACAGTGCTGACCGCGAACATGGCCGGGGTGTTCCTGTTTCAGCTGTGGGGTCGCAGCAGGTGCCCCAGGTGTGCATCTACAACATGATCTGGCCCAGCCGGACCAACAGTTTAGAAATAATTAAACAGCAACGGTTGGCTGAGGAAGACAGTAAACTGCACTGTAGCATAAACAATGATGCCCACTCATGTAGAAAAAATGTAATCTCGAGGTGTTGTAGCCTGTTTCCTCTGTGGTTTTAAGAGTTTAGCGTGGTCATAGCGTCAAGAAAAATGTAGGTTTTTGATGTTGTAGCTACTGTACAGACTGGTAAAAATAAATATTACAGATTAAGGAGAATGAGATAAAGGTGGATGCAGATAGTTTTGAAGATATGAAGAACTGTTGGAACAGTGAAATTGTGGGCTTAAAATCGTATGCATATCAAACTGACATTGATTGCTGTTTCTAAATCAATTAAATGTCAACCCTTATCCACAGGGGCACCTCAAGGGTCAGTGTTAGGCCCAGAGACTAAACTTCTTGTAATCCCGGCCTTTCCCGCTTTATATCAATTAAAATTATATATATTATATTATATTCGTGCACGAAACGTGGGTGTCATGATTGATGACCACTTGACCTTGAAGGTTCATGTGGCCACAATTTCCAGATCTTGTCTCAATTAGGAGGATCAATCCCTCCCGGACTCACGTACAATACCACTCCTGGTACAGGCCTTCGTGATATCACTTTTCGACTACTGCGACTCTCTGGCAGTTCTTCCTGCATGCACCGTCAAGCCTCTGCAGGTGATCCAGAACGTAGTGGTGCATCTGGTTTTCAACCAGCCCATAAGAGCACATCACTCCATTACTCATATCTCTACACTGGCTCCCAGTTGCAGCCCGTATTTAATTCAAAGCTCCTGCCTACCTGAGTTTCATTATTCAGGTCCACACACCCTGTCGCTCACTACGCTCGTCCAGCAAAAAGGCATCCTGCTCCTCCGCCCCTGCAGGGCCCTACATCTCAGACAAGACTCCTCTCCTATGTAGTTTCTCTATGGTGGAAAGAATAGGATAAATTGGATAAAAGTGTCTGCTAAATGACATTGTAGAATTTCTGTTCAAAACTAAGCCCATATACTGGAAGTGTTCAAATATCAAAAGCAAGCATAAGCCAATATGTGTCATGCACATACACAGTGGTGTAGTGTTTAGCACTCTTGCCTCACAGCAAGAGGGTTGCTGTCCCTTCTGTGTGGAGTTTGCATGTTCTCCCCGTGTGTGCGTGGGTTCTCTCCGGGTGCTCTGGCTTCCTCCCACAGTCCGAAAACATGCAGCTTAGGTTTAATTGGTTGTCTGTCTATATGTGTCAGCCCTGTGATAGACAATGCAGCTGGGATCGGCTACAGCCCCCCACGACCCGAGTTCGGATAAGCAGAATGTTATTTGTCAATAGCTAAATCAGGTCAAAATATAAGATCATATCCTATTTTTTACAAAATGTATAAAAATCTTTCTCCGTTTGACTGGCTTCAGAGTAACACATTGACCTGAACCTTTGCCTCCTTGCTCATCACCAACTTTTTATTCAAACATTCAACGCCTCTTTATCATCCATCAAACTTGTTCCTCTTTGTCCTCCACAAACAGCAGAAACCTTTCTCATTTTCATTTCCACGTACGTATAGAACCACATTCTCTCTGAATCCCAAACATGCATAATACATGCAGATACATGCACGCAAGTTGATACATAGATACACACACATACACACACACAATGTGAACCCCCATGGTGTCTTTTTGAGTTATAAAAAGCTATTTCAATGAATGGCTGTTGAATCTTAATAGTTTTTCCTCTCTTTCTCAAGTGGCCTGAGAGACCTGATGGGATATGGCAAAAATGACAAAAAAAGAAAAGAAAAATGTGCCTGGTTTTGTTCTCTTCCAGCCTCCCACAGTGATAACGTGTGGTTTGTTTGTAGGCGAGTGTGAATACAGTGTGCCAGTCACTGAGCAGATACACAGGCCCCCGAGTACGTGTTAGGGTACACAAATACGCATGCGAGGACGTGTTTGTTCTTGTGTGTGTGTATAGCAGCTCTCCTTGTATGTGTACACTGCAGGAGGTTTTGTGAATGTGTGCGTGAGCATTATGCCTGGCAAGGCTTATTGTCAGTTATTTTAATTAAACTGGTCCCCAACTGAGAGGAGAAACAGAGAAAGAGGAAGAGAAAAGACAAGAACAGTTGAGGGTCAAAGAAAACACAGAGAGGGAGAGACACAAGGACACAAGCAAAAGGAGAAAGAGGGCAAAAGAGGGTTAAAAAAAGGTGTAAAGTATTGTAAAGGGACAGAAAAAAAGGATATAGACAGAGAACAGAGTAAATGGCACGTACAGGATAAAGTAAAAGAGAAGAGAGGAGACAAGAAGAGAAAGAGCTAAAGAGTTGGAAGAGAAAGCAAAATGGGGAAAAAGAGAAAAAAAAAAGATTGAAGATTGAAAAACAGACTGCTGGATGAAATATGAGTACTAACTTCTGCTCTTCTCCAGCACTGTCAGGGCAGAAACTGTGTGTGTGTGTGTGTGTGCGTGTGACAGCCATGTGATCTAAGGTCTTCAGTGTCACTACACTGCCTGTGCTGTGATAGCAACCTATTCATCATCTGAGCATCTGGTGCCCTTGCAACACACACGCACACACACATAGAGAACTACACGCATGCATGCGCAGATACACACACACACAGACATAAACTACATCCTGAATTTGTTGTCTTTGCCTCTTTAGTGGTGTGCCCTCTATCCATCCAACCTTTCTTTGATGATCATTTTTGTTAGTTTTGTCTCTGTGCTCACCGTTTCCTGAGTAACTCCTCAATCCATCCAAAATTCCCTTTCTAGCCTTCCTCTTGAGCTCACTTGCATGCTTCTCTACTTCCTTCATCAATGATCTTCCCAACATGTTTTATAACGTAATTTATGTAACTTATAAATAAATTCACCTAAGCACAACACATACTCCCGTCCAGCTAACGTAGACAGCAAGAAAGTGCAAAATAAATATTTCCAGGAAAAATCGAACTATCATTATTATTAAAGAGTAACAGCTCTGAAGTGAAGCAATGTAACTTCAGAGATAGAGATAGACTTGAAACAGTAAGTTAAAGACTACTTTGTTCAATAAAAACAATAAGCAATAAATGTTTTCCTCTCAGAAGCTGCAGTTTGGGAAAAGGCTTTGACCTGACTTAAGTGGGGACAACAAATGTCTTGTCCATAAGAGGAATGGCCTACAATGACCGTGAACTGGTCTCAAACCACCAATTCATACCAGTAGAACGAAGTCTGTGAAAGGAGGACAATGGGCACGGTTTCCTTGAGCGAGACTGCTGAGCTGTAAATGAGCATGACGCCAGAGGTGGAAATCAGGAAAGTCCTCAGCTCTCATAGAGCACTAACAGACTGATCAGCATGTCAATATGCATACCGAAGTAGGGCACTAAATGACACCAGCACCAGTCACAGAGGAAACAAATGTGAGAGCTGGTATCCAAGGGAGAGAACAAGAGGAGCTCTGAGTTGGCAGAAGTGGAAAGAAATTGACCTTGGGAAATTAGAAGTTGAACCTGCACTGTAAGAGAGGTTCCACTGGGTTTGTACGGCTTGCTCCACTAAGAAGTCTAATGAAAGTAACAGGTGGAAAACTCAGTGTCAGCCCTCAGATGATGCAGCCATTCACAGGAGGGCTGAGAAGAACTGAAATCTTTAGCTGGAGGAGATGTCAGTATACCAGAGTCAATAGTTTATAAGTCAGTCACAGGAATACAAATGTAATCCTGGCCAAGGAACCTCTACCCACTATAGCTAAATAATTCAGGCAACAGTATGAGTGAAAAAGCAACAAACATATTCAAGGTCTGCAACACAATTACCCCTGTGTACAAAAACAAAATGCATTGAATTAAGAAACCAGTTGTGGTTTTTGTTCATCAACTTTTTTGAACTGATTTAACTTAATTTTTCAAACTGCAGTAAAAACAAGGACTCTTTTCCTTGCAATTTATAAAGAAGGAAGATTCAAATGTCAGTACTAAAGTAAAATCATTGTTAAGCAGGTTTTCTTCAGTGTGTGTATCACTCCCATTCAGCCCAAACACCAATTATGCAAACTGTTTTAGGCACACTACATTTCTTAGAGAACGTCACCTTTTAATTAAAAACTGTATCCTTTTAAAAACAGTGGAGTGAACTCATGAACCTGGTGAAGCAGCCACACAAAACATTATAAAATGTTTAAGAGATGAATAATTCAAACACATTGGTCTATGGGTGATTAAGGATGCAGCAACCCTGCAATTTTAAAGACCTGCATGGACCACTGGTAGCATTGGGAGGATTTCATGTTCCCAGTGTGCAATGTGGATGGATATAGCAGCCTTATAACAAACACTGGTTATCATATTTCATGACAACATGATATAGCCATAACGTTAAAGTTAAGACCTAAGCTTCTGTTTAGAGATGTGTCTCTCAAGTGCATCATTTGTGGTTTCTTCCTGCAGACTGATGCTACCCTCAGATCATAAATGTCCAAATGACAGCATAGAAATTAAATCATCATTTGAGATCATCCAGTGTTGGTGAAGTATTTAGTCAAACAGGTTTTGTGGTTCATGGTTAGGAGTGCGCAGTTCAGAGACAGCTACTAAGTAAATCAGAAATGTTACAACTTAAATCACAGATGAAAATTCTAGTGGGCAGCCATGGTTCACTGTCAATCTCTCTCATGACAAAGCAAACAATTTGCATATTCAAACTTTCAAATTTCACCCAGTGATAATATTTACAGTCTGCAAGTTCAAACACAGCAAACTTCAGTAAGTTCTCCTGCTATTCAGAAAGCACCCTGGAAGTGCTAACTTTATTAGTTACCACAGCCTACAAGTCACTGCAGAGTTGGAGAATGTGAATAAATATGAACTCATAAAAACTCTACTGTTCTGCCTCAGTGTGCATCTGTTATGATTGTGTGAATTACGGCCCTTTCATGTTCATGTTATTTTAATGAAAAAATACGGCTTCATCAGTGTGCATTCATGGATAAGTGGATTTTCATAACTTCTGTATGTGCTTGTCAGTCCTTGGATGCGTGATACAGTTATAATGTGTTTGTGTGCATCTGTGTCCACAGCAACAACAATTAGGTAGAAATAAACAAGCCAAGGTTAGACAAAATGAATATAAACACAGCGAGCTGGCTAAAGCCCACAACACTTGTACGGACAGTAAGCGCATGCATACACGCACACAAGCGTACACACACATATGGAATTGATTGAGTGCTGAGAGGGCTGTTGGCACAACACTAGAGACAAGACCAGAACGACAGAGAGAGCAAAGGGAGGGAAGGAGTGATTTGCTGTCCTTAGACGGGGCATTTATCAAACAGCTTACAAATACACACATACCCAGACAAAACCAAACACAATCACAGATGTTGCGTATATTATATGCCTAGAGTGGTGCACAGTCAAACTATCAGTGTGCAAGACACAATCTGTACAACAAACTCATATAACTTTAGTTTTAAAACTCAGGCCTTTTTGCAATCAAAATACTACACCAAAGAGAACTTACTGAAATAAAGACAAACATCTTCAAAGATGGTCTTCCCTTCAGCCGCCAGCACTCTGAAGGGTTCAGACGGTGTACGTGTTCGACTGACAGATGAGGCAGCAGGGTTGTGAAGACACAACATAAAGAGACTCGCTCTAGTAACTGGAGTTTACAAGACAAGGAACAAGTGTTCAAGTGTAACGTGAGCAGTACTAGTGAAAAAACACACCTCTCTGAGTTTCTGAGTTATGGTGTTGAATATTGGCCAGAAGAGTGTTTTTGTAAACATTATGATGTCGCAGTGATAAAATGTCATTGCTTCATCATTGTATCCTAGTAGACTGTGTGGCATAACTAGCAAATTAATTGAGCTGTAACTAAGAAGCATATTTCAGTTGTTTGTGAGGTAACAGTGACCTTTGACAGCCAAACAGCCGACAACTCACTCACGTGGAGCTGGCTACTGTAATAGGCTATATTCAATTCAATAGTTTTGACTATAGTTCTGTACATTTTACACCCCTATTTTCCACTACAAAACAAGGCCAGAGTAGTGATAGAAAAGTGTGCCTAAATAATAAATAAGGTGTAATGATTTTTAATTACAAAAAATCAGTCAGTAATTGGCATTGTTTTAAATAAAACACACAAGAAGCCTTATTCTCCTTTAACATAATCCCCTGTATGTTGACACTCAGATAGGCAAACCCATTAAAATATGCAATCATTAAGATTAGTGGCATTAGAATGTGCAAGTGGCCACCAAATTTGGGCTGACTGGCAACCTGGTTTAACAGGTTGTTGTTGTTATTTTTACCATATTGGGCTCACTTCCCAGCATGCATTACATCTGGGTCAGTCTCAGAAAGTCAGTCTCATCTCTTCCACTTCCAGTTACATCACTGACTTGTTATGGGCCTTTTTTTCTTTCTAAATATATTTCTAGATGAGTCATAGGGATTTTCTCTGATGAAAAGGAAAGTAGTGCTAATGGTGATGATGATGATTACTAGTTCAGCTCCCTTATAATTTTATGGCTGCAGGGAGCCTTATGGTATGCTCTTGTTGATTAGTGACATTAATGTTAAGTGTCTGACACTGGATATTACCTTATGTTATGTAATTCCCTGTTACGAATACTAATGTATGCTAATGAGAAGGTATGTTTATTAAGTATGTTGGCCAAATGCAGCATGACAAGCGCCATGAGAAACCTTTACTGAGGGGACAGGTTTACCTAAAGGTTCATAATATGCAAGGCTCAGCAGCATGCAGCCAAAGGGCCATAATCACCCAAGTTATTGGCTTAATTAACATGTGTGAGATGAGTGTAATGAAAATCATTTTGTCCGCCGGTCCCTGAGATCACTGAAGTGCCAAACTAATTCTGACGAGCGCCTGAGCATGCAAGGCAATACCAAACATTTTGCATTCATTGTGTGAATTCTCATCATCAGTCATTGTCAACAGAGCATCTCTTCCTGCTGATGAAAGTCCTTGATCCGTGTTTTTCTTGAACTGGAAGACAGGACTTCATAATCCCCAACGTTAATAAACATGGCCCCATGAAAGAGGCTCTGCTTAAACAATTTGTTACACAAAGTTTTATTAAAAATGAGCAGTATTTTTTTTAACTAAACACAACGGAAACAACTGGTGGGGTGTGTTGCTATCACTGTAGACCAGCTTTGCTTGGAGACACCTGACTAAACAGAAATACCCTCATATAATTACTCACAAAAAGCCTTCCTGGCTGTGAATAAGAAAGATAATGTCCAGTACCACTGCCCAAGTGCCCTGCTCCACATAAACATTGTAATTAATGAGGTTAAACACTGCGCCATTGTCCCGGTGGCTATAAAAAAAAACCTGAAACACCCTCTCTTCAACTCAAAATGAATTATTAGTTGGGAGGCAAAATAGCCGTTTCCGAACAAAGTACATGCTAGGGGGACAGTGTCCGCCCATTATAGCTGGTCTCTGTTCTGTCAGACACAGACATGGCAGAGGGAAAGCTACACTGCAAGAGATGGATATTGCAATGCAGAAAAACAAGCAGTGCTTTGAAAGACGAGAATATAAAATGAAGGCAGGGAGGGGAAGGGATGAGGGCTGGATCAGGACAGAGATGTAGAATGCATGACACATACACAGATACACACACACCATCACAGTAGTCCAATGTTCCAGCTCATTTCAGCACAACATCATCCGACAACAGAGAGGCTTCAGAAGTGTCTGGTCTCACACTGGTTGCACAGCCATGGGAAACAAAATCAAAAAGCCAATTTTCTTGCAACTCTGGCCCGAAACACAAACTTTTCCCTGTGTGCGAGGGAGAGAAACAGACAGCCAGGCCATAATCAAAGCAGTGACCTCTTCCCAGGTCAGCAGAGACATGCATGCTCCATCAGCTCTAATTTGCCTCTAATGTTTTTTTGTGTATGTACATAATTTGGCACACATAATTTTATGGAAGCATTTATCCAAAGCAATTTCATGAGCACTTATTTTCAGCGAGGATGGCTCCAGTAGGGATCGCAACCTTTGCAGTGTTAGTGTCACTGAAGCTACAGCATTTCCTGCATGGGTTGTATTGGCCTGCTTTCCTTAATTATGTGCATTTTTTTTTACCAAACTGCAACTCATGTGTGTCTGAGTGTTTATTTTGAGCTGCATGTCCCTCACCCTTTTGTCCTGGCCTGTAAACAGTTGGCCACCACTGTCTCCATCCACCCCCCTCTCCCTTACTATAAATCTACTTTCTGTCTTTCTTCCCCTCCATCTCTCTGTGACTGTTTTCCTAAACAGCCTTGTTCCCTCTCTGCCATTATTTCGATTTTCATCAAGCCTATATGACTGTGACAGCTCAGGGGTCAAGAATTTTAGAAACTAATCTTAGACTTTCAGCTTCATGTTAGAGATCAACAATCTAATCGTGGCTTATCTAGGTTATTGTTCTTTTAGATTTTGTTTGGGCTGTCAAAGAAAGGTCCAACCAGATCCTCCTTGTGTCATTTTGTGATATTGGTAAAATCCTCTTTACCATTTTAAAGTTACGTTGTTGTCTATGTTTGGCCTGTGACTACAGATAATTATTCATTTGAAGTTGCACAATACAGTAAAAATGTATTGCATTATGCTTTTGTAAGAGCATAACATGTGTTCAATCAGAATTGTTCCTCTGTTGTTTACACTTTTGGCAAATACAGTTGATTTTGGCATGATGAATCAGTAGAAAGCAGCTTTACTGCTTATCAAGAAGCTATCTCATAACGCTGAAGGCACAAACAAAATCCTCAGTGGAAACAGGCAGAAGGAAGCTACAGCATAACACCTCTGATCAGTGTTATATTTCCCATCAACGACATACTAGAAAGTTGAAAATGACACATTTCTACTGTATTGGATATAAAGGTGATGATCAAGAGTCAACCAATTCAGAGGAAATTGAATGTCAGTAGAATTGAAAGAGCCTTTATCTTGTGATTGATTAGTATTTTTTTAAATTTAGGTTGTACTTTAAATAATTGACCTTTTAGAGTTCCTTTTATCACGTTACCAACCATACACAGCAAAACATAGTTCTTCTTTTGTCCCTTTTCATTCAAATGAGCCTCATTTTCAACTGTCAGCAATACGAACAGCTAGGTATTTGAATGATCATTACACAGATTTACAATTTCAGTACTCCTTGGTCCCTCTAGTGTTAACATGGAGATTTTCACACAAGCATTTGATGTTGCCAAATGGAAATGTGAACTTTGATTCATGTGCCTCCTCTCCCTTTCAGTCATCCCTCCTCTCTCCTGTCGTTCCATCTCGGATTAGAAAAAGGACCCAGAGCTTGGCACAGGAGAGAGGAGGTAGGGCTGCAGGGGTCGCAGCTGGTACCCTGGAAGAGGACCTGGCACAAGACAAAAAAAAGAGCAGAGAAAAGAGGAGATTGAGAAAGAATGGAAAATAGGAGATGGACAGATGGAGGGTAAAATGAAATAGAGGGCTGGAGGGAGGGAGAGAAAGGGATAATGATGATGAGACTTCAGCTGGGTAGAATAGAGCTATTGGCGGGATAAAAGTGAAACTGATTGGGCTGAGAGAGTTATGGAGGGTGAAAAGAGGGAGAGAGAAAGAGAGACGGATAGAGGGGATGGGCAGCAGATGGGTACACCCCTGTTGCTCTCTGCTGACCACTCGTTCTCATCAGAGAAGGATTCTTAGGCACAAAAAGAGGAACCAAGATGGACAAAGTCAGGAGGCAGGAGGCAAGATGCTCAACCTTTCTTTGTTATTTCTCTCTGATTGTGTTGGAACCAATCACAAGAGCTTTTCTGTTGCCAGTCATCCAACACCAGATATTCCTCTCCTGTGCTCACGAAACAATCACCTGCCACTGAAACCAAAAGGTGGCACTTCAGAGAACTTCTGAAATGGCCATAACATTGCACTATAACTTGCATTAAGTGATCCGTATATCAACTTGGGAGCAACACAACAAGCCGTTAACATTAAAATTTTATGAACTTACAGTTGTATAAAGTTATTATGGCAACCATTGTAGAGAAGAATTGTCTATTGACACATCCAGCAGAAACTGAGCAACATTATATTCTGATAAGTGAATGAAAATCCAGCATTAACCCCTTATTAATCTTGAGAGAAATATATGGCTCTTCAGCTGCTAAACGCTAAATTATGCCCATCAGCTATTGGTTTTTACCTGATAGATGTGTGTGTGGTGTAAGATCAGGTTTGCAACATCAGCAGAATGTAATCATTTTCTGATTATGTAATAACTCCTGAGAAATGTAATACATTTGGTACTTAAATATAACATAATAATATAAAAAAACTTTTTTCCAAACTAATAATTGACTGATAATGTAATGCTATGTTTATTTTCTATCCAGACTATTCTGTATTTTATCAGCTGCTGATGTCAAGTGCAGCTGGTTTGATTGACTTCAGACCCTTGATATATACATGTGGTGCAGTAAAATACAGTCATTTATAATGTGCAGTGTAAAAAAAGGATACATTTCATATACAGTTGACTGATAATACAAAACCTTTTTTTATCATAATTTGTAAATGACAATTATCAAGGCGGTATCATTTACCACAATAACTGTGTTTACATTGTTTCATTTACTTTGTGAAACAGAGCAACTGTGAGCTACACTAATAAATGTATAAACTGTCGTGCAATCATTGTGTTTACGTCCATTCATTCAAACTGAGATGTGATTGCGGTGAAGGAACGTTTAGCAGTGTAATTACTTTGGAAGATTTGTGTTACTGGAAAGAGAAAAGAGGTAATTCAGATAGTCTATCTTTAAGCTTGTTATCAAAGTCTTCACTGGCATCAGAAACATGGAAGAGGGAAAACAAGAGCAGCCAATCACAGGTCTTGCGGTCCCCTTTTGGTATCTCTGTCAATGCCGTAGCCCTGATGTGTAGGTAAATTATTTAGGAGGTGCATGTGAGGAACGCAGTAGCCTTTACACTCACTCTCTCTCTATAGGTGCTGCATGGTTGCCTAATGCAGGAGTAAAAATCCACCTGGAGAGTGAACCGAAACAGTGATGTTTCAAGCTGTAAAAGCAAAACCAGGAGCTGAAAGATGCTGAAATGCTGCGCAGAGCTGAGAGCGATTGCATAGCGGGCGATATTCTCTGCGGTTTCATCATTACAAGACACACCTTTTGCATTACTCATTTCGGTTCATCCATTCCTAATGTTAAACTACTGAATACAGGAACTTTATTTCATGTGGCTTTGAAAGAGGATTTTGGGGTGGGAAATGAAACAGCGAGGGAATCAATCTCCATCTCTGAAGAAGCGTTGTTTTTTAAGAAGTTCAAGCTTGTTATTTTATGGAATGTTTGTTACAAGTATCATGCTGGTTGTATTATGTATGCATGTATTCTCAGGTAAGACCTTGCCTCTCTGCACCTCAATCTAATTCCAGGCCTTCACACCTAGCAACACAAAAACACACACACCCATACCAACACACACACTCTTTCCTGTCAGATGTATGTAGCTGGCAGTCATCCCGGACATCTGTCTTTCTGTGGTCAAAATGTGCCAGACTGGACCAGCTCAGCCAGGCCCAGGGTCAGCAACATACAATACATCATAAAGCTCTCTGTCTCTCTCTCTCTCTTTCCTCCATCTGTCTTTCCGCCGCTGTCTCCTCCTTTCTGTATCTCTGACTACAAATGCAGCTCAGCTCAGGGTCAGCCGCATGCTCTACATCTTCTCCCTGCCTCTGTCTCTCTGACTCGCTTCTCTCATGCTCCCCGTCTCTGCTCTTTAGTTTTCTTGTTTTGCACCATCATCCCTTACGGTTTGCCATGTGTTTCTTGCCCCCTTGTACTCTCTGTCACTCTACCTGTATTGGCTTTCCTCTCCCCTTCTCTTGCTTTACTCCATCTCTCTCTCCCTCTCCTTCTGTTCTGTCTACTCGCCAGCAGAGCCCCAGGGTTAAAACATGCTGGCATCCACTAGTCTGGCAGGTGTGTGTGTGGGTGTGTGTGTGTGTTGTGTGGAGGAGGTTGCTTCATTACACAGATGACATCTGTAGCATATCTGTGTGCAATTCCTGCATCAGTTTCATATAAAATGCAACAGAACATACGAGAGATGCCAGTTAACCAACTGAGGCTCTTTAGGGACGTGATGGAACGTGTGTGTGTGTGTGTGTGTGTGTGTGTGTGTACTTGAGTACTGTACATAACGTACACTTTTGAGGTACTTGTACTTTACTTGAGTATCTCCACATATGTAACGTTTTAGAGGCACACATTGTACTTTTACTTTACTACATTTAGCTGCCAGCTTTAGTTAGTAGTTATTTTTCAGGTGAAGATTTAACATGAAAAAATATGATCAATTTAAAATGCATGTTTAGAAATTAAACCACATAAAAGTAGATTAAGTAGTGGAAATTAGCCCTACTTGGACAATAGTGAAATGCTGCTCATATAAATGTACCAAAAGCAATAATACAAAAATATATTTTTAATATATATATATTACAATCTGCATAATGAGTACGTTTACTTTGATACTCAAAGTACAATTTGATGCTGAAACTTTTGTACTTTCAAGTTTGTTTGTTTTGAATACAAATACTTATTCTGCAGCATGTTTTTAGTACTTTTACTTCAGTAAGGGAACTGAATACTTCCACCACTGTTGTGCTTGCATGGGTGTGTGTGCGCTCATATAAGGCAGGATGTATATTTAATTTGTTGGTATCTGACTGAATCCTCAATTGACCATTGCATATGATACATATAGTGTTTGAAAACACAAAGCTTTAAGATCATTTCAAGATTCTAATATCACTGAGTCAAGACACAAAGCAGAAAACTAATACATGAAAAACACTCAACAATAATTACTGTTACTGTACGGTTTAAAATATACCCTAGAATTAATAGTATAGATAGAAAAGCTGGCTATCCTTGTAACCATTCGGCCACAATAGGCACATTGGCTTATCGTAGGTAGTGACATAGTCTTGAATTGACATCATTGACTTGCATTATATTGCCCTCAGCATGCATCTGATAAAGAGCACATTGAGAAGTCTATTCTACCAGGTCTTTAATGTGCATTGCTGGTATTCCATTCGTGACAATCAAAATGGACCAGACACACTCTCACTGTCACGGTGGCTATAACAGTCCAGACACAATCAAACTCCCATTAAACTACTTAACGAATACGAGAGTCAAAACAATTTAATACAGCTGTTAACATTTGTCAATGGAACTCCCAGTTTGTAACCAGAGCTGCCTGCTGCTTTGTCAGTCTTACAGGCTAATAGTTAACAGCAAGACACCTTAAAAGATTAATAAAAACAGAGTTATGCTGGGTTTTTTTTTACTCAACACTGCGTTAACAGCTTTATCGGTACTGTTAGTGGTGAAAAGGGAATCTGTTGCTTCTTTAATGAAAACAACATAAAATCGAGTCCTAACACACAAATACATGCACTTAATTAGACTTTGCACCCTGGTAGACACACACACACACACACATTCAGACACCAAGATGCTTCAGGCACACACTTGCACTTCTCTGACGCAGTCTCTCACTCTCACACACACACACACCGTGATTAAAGACCAAGGCCATCTGGCGCTGTAAAGAGAGCGAGGGGAAAGCACCCTCATGGATGCTGATGCAAGCCTTGAGACATGTCCTTTATATCCTCCTTTGCTTCCTTCCTTAGTTCTCAGCTTCCTGTTTGCTTGCTCACATTCTCCGTCCTTAAACTCATCCCTCCTTCTATCCATATCTTCCCTTCCCTGCTCGTCCGTCCCTAACAAAACACAGCATTAAAACCAAATTATCCATATTTCCTCATGTTTGTAAATGGATGTTGGAGATAACCCACAAATACCTCTTTTCAGCCAGCAGCACCAAACAGATGCTCAGGGAGACTGCTGGTCATAGCTCCTGCTCTTGCTAAGAGACTAATGAAAATGTATGTGATGCAACACAACGTTTCACTAAAAGTTAGAGTATTATTCATACTAAACACTGTTGGGATTTTACATTAAAACAATAGGAAGATGAAGTCACTCCAGAAAAAAAAGATATTCTCAAGAGGAGGCTAAAACTGCAAAGGTGTAAAAGAATTAGACTTTATAAATAGGCTTCCCAAGAAAAACACCTAGCAATTATTATTATTTTTACTAAGGGCATAATTTGACTAAACCCTAAGGTATGGAAAAGTTCCTCCGCATTTTTTATGGAAGTGATTTTTGAAAGTCTCCCAATAGCTTTTGTGTTGCATTGCAATTATTCTATGAGGAAAAAATCAATGACTAGATGTGCCAAAATATATCTCTCCATTTAATAAAGAACAAGCTGCGAATATATTTTTGTTGTTAGGAATGAAGAAAGGCTGAAAGTCAGCGCTCAGCTTGGTCCCCAAGGCTAAAACTCAAAATAAAACTTTGTGCTGTTGCGGATTCAGAACTTCAGAAAAGTCAGAAGAACAGATTGAAAAAGAGAAAATCAGCCCACTGCTGTTGTAAAATGAAGCGGTATCATTAATAATGTTGGAAAAAATATAAGAAGAATTCATGTGTACAGGATAAAGCAATGCAATTTTCAGGTCTCAAAAGACTACTCCTTCACATTATCTTAGTTCTCAAATGTCCACACTTTTAATCATTTAATGGTTAAGGACAAACTAGTACTTGCTCCCAGAATTAATTAAATTCACCCTCACTCCATTAGTCAAATAACTGATCAAAGTAAGATCTCCTTATCTGTTAGTGACAAGTGAAAAGGCCTTGATCCACAGTCATCATTTTTCAAAAGGAAAATGTAAAAGACAACTAAACGTTTCCTCTAATGCATAAAACTAATACGTTAAACAGCATATTCTTGCCTTTCACAATAAAAGCTCTTCCACCTTTGCCTTTAGTCCACCAGGGACATTTGCCATTGTTCTGGGAGAGCGCTGAAGTTTGTTCCACTACACCCCAATATACTAACAATGTGGTGATACCCTATTTTGCAGAAAACTATGGGTTTTATAGGACCAAACAGAACAATGTATCCTCATGAGACGTTTGTGTATCTTATGAAAAAATGTATGCATAATCTTTCATATTATGTCTTAAGAAATATGACCATTCTATTTAACAATGTGAAGTGGTTGCACTGTCACTGTTGCAGTTTCAAACATGCCATCTGAAGCACTCTGAAACACTGATGTTTCAACGCTCTGGAACAAAACTCCTTGGTTAAGTTAAGGCAACAAATCTACTTGGTTATCTCAAATTGTAGTGCATTACTCTTTATAGGTATACTAAACCTGATGCAAAAATTTGGACTCACATTAGAATTTGACAGTGGAAAAGTACGTTCAACAACATTGCACACGTTGGAGCCTGTGACTCATATTGAGGCAGGGACAGATAAATGAGCTGCACCTTGACACTTGTTTTTTTTTGTATTATTTGTTGGTTTTCCCCCTACTGATTACTGACACTACATTGGTAAACAGGTTCAAGCTGGCAAAAGTGATGCTTACATGAAGACCTCTCTGCCAAATGTTGTGGTGGTGGGACAGGTTGTAGCACCAAGTATCTAAATCATGAATAGAGAGGCAAAGAGGGCAAAATGCCCAGCCACCATAAGGACTTAGCTTTATTCTGTCCTCAGAGAAGAGAGACAGAGTCGCTGTTGCCAAATGCTCACTTAGCAGAGAAAAGAGAGGATGGAAATACTTTCTTCTCGAAATGAAAACAAATGTGGCACACTGTTAGTGTGTCACAATGCACAATAGCAAAATAATTAAATGGCACAATCTTTCTTTAGTTGGCATCAGGGACGAACTGCAATGGCTTATTAAAAGTGAGAAAATGCAGATAAGTTGTTGAAGATGTAAAAGATGCAGGCTACAGAATGACTGCAGGGTTGACTTTGGTGCTGTTGTTTATTGCAAATGAAAATTAAAGCTAATTTTAAAACTATTCTCATTTTCTTTATGCACTTGTGTGAACCTATTCAAAATGCTACACAATGAACCAAAGAATGAATGAGGGCTGTGAGTCCTTGCAATATGTTACAACGGGTATAGAACTTGTTTCTATCAACAGTTTTCCCTTCACTTTGCCTTTAAAACATTTCAACAAGGGTATTTTGGGGTTTTAATAAGAGAAATATGTTCTCTATGTCGTCTTGCTATTTAATAATCTGTATGCGTTCCTGGCATCCCCTGTCCGTTTCACCCTGCTATGCTAAAACACTCACTAGTCATACTTTTTTCCCCCCAGAGGAGAAACAGAGTTAAACCAACCTATGCTTGACTAATCTAGGATAGGATATACTGGATTTTAATATGCCAAGCTATATGCTAATCACCCGGAATGTGATGCTGAACACCTACTTAAATGCAAACATAGGACCCTCCATCTGTCCCTGGGGCGAGAGAAGAGGAGGTAATTTACATGATTAATTACCTATACCTAACAAGCACTGGCGGTGTTCAGGGCTCCCAGGGTTCCTCACATAGCATGTTGATGTGAGTGTGTGTGTCTGCATGAGATCAGCTTTGCTGCCCTATTCCAGACATCATAGTCTAGTCAGGTGGTGATTTATAATTAATGATGCAGTCTAATTTTGCAGTCTTATCGTTTTATTAGGTAGAGATAAACTCATACTTTATGTCTACTTCTACTCAAGAAGTGCATTGAAATTTTGTGGGGCACTTGTACCTGTTTTGTTAATTCCTCTAAACGCTATATTCATGAACAGTTCATATGATAATTAATGAAAACATATGCACAACAGTGCGTATGATATCTTACAAAACATGGCTGTTCTCTCTATGTTGTAAAATGGTTGCATGACGGTTTAAAATGTGACAGTTACTGTCTAAGTTACTGTTGTGAAATGTAACTACTTGGTTAGGCTAAGGTAACAAACCTCCTTTGTTAAGTTTAGGAAAATCAGGGTTTGGGTAAAAATATGTATCTTTGATGTATTTCTGTTATTATTATTATTTATTACGTGGGAGAAAGTTCACTTAAAATAACAAAAATTTAACAGGACACACACTGGTCTCCAATGTCGAGCTGCTTGGACTTTGTCTTTTTTATATATACTTTTATACGGTCTCTAAAGCTACAGCCACCAACCAATGACTTTATGAGTCATAATCAGCTCCGACTGCTAGCTCACAAATACGTGAACAACAACTATGAAAAAGTTCCTCTGTTATGAAAAACACCTAAAGTGTACACTTTTCTGAAAATTTAAAAGTAATGTCTTTTGTATGGAGGTGGTTGCTTGCCTTAAACAGGTAACATTATAATCAAATCACTTAATCAATTTATTGAACTGTGCATCACTGTCCTGGCCATGTGCTGCATAACGTTTTTGATACATGCATTGCATTAATTGAAAAGGCAAAGTCAGTGTCAATTTGAATATTCTTTAATGCAGAACATTTCTGCAAAAAGTAGCAGCCATAGTGGTACAGCCTGAGCAGAACGACAGTAATGCTGCACTGAAGCCCTCTCTCTCTCACTTTGAAACTGACTGGAGACATATGGACTGGTTCATTACCTGTAATATGCCATAATAGCAGCTTCCACAAGGCATATGTGTGTGGGATGGTGCACGAGTGGGCAACTGTATCTGTGTCTAAGCACATGCAGCTGTCTGAGTGCTCATGTGTGCATATGAGCGTGTGCATGTTTCTTCCATCATCATGTCTTTGTGCATGTGTTTGTGTGTAGGTACAGTAATAGGCTTCACCACAATGCCAGTGTTGTGATTAGGCAGCAATCAGAGGCTAACAAGCTCTAGATAGCAGAGAGCACGCTGTCATACATCCTCATCGGGATGAAATAACGTATGGATTCAATTTCTATATCACATTCTCTATGTGATAAGAAAAATATCCTTATATTATGACCGACAGACAGCAATTTAATCTCTTAGTTATTGAGCCATTATAACCACCAGTATAATGACCACTCCAGGGCAAAACAACAAACATATAATAAT
Source organism: Serranus cabrilla (assembly GCA_903364295.1). Lineage (NCBI taxonomy): Eukaryota > Metazoa > Chordata > Actinopteri > Perciformes > Serranidae > Serranus > Serranus cabrilla. Next base: position 787,594 of record CAFUXE010001054.1, read on the forward strand.
GTGCTGGTGTCCAGCCACCTTTGTAGCTCACTCCATGCTTATTTTCTGTATGAATCATCGTTGACTGATACTGTAATCAAGTCATCTCTCATGATTTCACTACAATAAAAAGGCAGAGGGAGAGAGGGAGAATAAATAGGGGTCTCAAGTTGCTGTGTGGGAGTGTGTGAGAAGAGATTGGGCCTATACATCATAGAAAATGCACAGGTAAGACAAACCTAGTGCTGTTCCAACACTACAAGCAGATTTATAGTCATCTCTCTCATCTCAGTCTAACAGAACACACAACCACGAGCAGCAAACCGTAAATTAAGTGCTTGAAAATGTTGAATTAAAATTCTGAACACTATAAAAAGGACATATTTTAATAATGAAACACAAATGCAACCAGGATGTTACCAGAAATAATACAAAGTGTCCACACTCTTATATAATAATCAGAAATCAGACCTTTCTGACACAGCTTCTGCAGACCCGATCAGTGTGTGTGGGCCCGATTCTGGCAGTGTTTGCGCATTTAAGAGCATGTACTTACAAGTAGGCGTGTTGTGCATGCCAGTGTGTATTTTAAAAACAGCGTGAGCAGTAGTGCATCAATGAGTGTGTGTAAATCAGTGTGTGTGCGTGTGTGTTCTTTAAGAGCATGGTGAGGGTTTGGTTCAGAATTCTCAAGCACTGCCAACTGTTAAACCTTGTTTTTCTGCCAGGGCCTGCTGTCAGCTCCACCTGTGCCATGAAAAGACACACACAAGCACACACAGCTTTGCAGCTGTTTCACCTCAGTGCAAACGCAGAGGGTAAGGACAGGCTTCAAGTGGTGAAATTTCAAGAAAAGGACCACATTCAGCAAGTGTAAGATATGTAAAAAAGGTAACTGTGGAGTGAAAGAGACAGGAAGTTAAATTAGAGTGTAAATTATTGAATAGTTACTATTAGGAGGTTCAGAAGGACAGCAGCAACTTTCAGGTTGAACTAACCGAGCTTGTGTTGTTCTAAAGGACAAAATAACTTATTTGAATCACTTTAAATGCACACTGACCTCCCTTATCTCTCTCTCCTGCTTTCTGTCTTTGTCTCCATCTGCTTTAGTCTATTTCTCTTTCCCTCTACGGAGCCCAGATATGCAGATGTGCTTTAGCAACTGTGAAACTGCAGTAAAAAAATGTACAGGTCTGAACATTTTTCAGCTCTATCTGCCCTTACTTACTGACTTTCTGTCTCATTCCTTTCCTCTCCATTTCTCTTGCAACCACAACAGCACTTTACTATTCGCCCCTAAATATCCCCCCTTTTCTATCGTGTAGGGTGAGCTGGCACTGCATAAAAATATCTAGCAGAACAAGCCATTTAATCTGCCATCAAATCTGATCCAATTTACATTCTTCCCCAGGAGTCATTTTGATACAAATGATGATCTAAAATCTGTCTCAATCTACTTCATGTGAAAAATTATTGGGAAAACTACATTATCCAATGATGAATTTAAGCGAGGATTAATTATATAATGTATCTGTGAATTGTGTGTGTTTGTGTAGAGCCTAAGGGCAAATTAATATAAGCCGGTGAACCGCTTGTGAAATAACAAACTAGATGTCCTATTTGCTGGATTTGTGCTGGTGCATTAATTAATGCATGGTTGGTTTAAATTGACCTATCATTTTGACATATATTTAATAGCCCTCTCTTTTGGTTCACACTCGTATTTTCCTGTCTTTCTATTGTTCAAAGTTTAACAATGTCATTACTTTGTCCAAAACAGCAGAGCTGACTGCAGCTTAGCTAAAGACAGAACTTTCTCTAACTTGTGGCTTTAACAAAGCTAAATATGTAGTTTTAATATGCAACATGGCTTACAGGAAAAAAATTCACACTTTTGTGGATGGGATTTAACAAAAATGGTAACCCTAAGGACTCTGTAGGGCCTGGTTTTAAGAAACTTCAGCACCAGAGAGTCAATGTTAAGATGCACTAAATTCTTGCTCTAAGTGCTTTCTTGAGGAAAACAGTTTGAAACTTTCAGGGCCCCTTCAGAAACCACTTTGCCTATAAGGTTGGTTAAAAACAGTAAACTGCCCCCTGATGCATCACATGGTGAGTTATTATCTGAATCAGGATTTCACATTAAACAAATATATTAGATTTAAAAAGCAGTTTGTGAGAATGGGGCATTAAGACAGCTGTAGACAGAGAGGCAAATACCATATGTCTATATGTGTGGATGGTGGGTGGGTGCAAATTTAAGTCAGCAAGAATCTAGAGCATACTTGATGAATAGTAGCGCCCATTGCCTGGAGATGTTGAGTCAAGATGGCTGACTGCAGCTGACCTGTTTTGGGGTTCAGTAGAGTTTAACATGCCAACAGAGAGAGAAAATCCCTTGGGAAGTTTAGCAAATAAACACTGGTCTGCCTTGCATACGCATCATGAGGGTAAGAAAAACAAACACAGAGGAAAACTCTGTTCATGCATCAGCATCAGTTACTTACCAATGGGAATTATTTATACAAATGACCATTTCTCTTTTATGTCTCTTGGCCTAGCATTGATCACATACAGGGATTTTCTCAGACCTTTGTAAATAAATCAAACCATTGTTGTACCAAAGTGCACTTCAAGCCTTATATTAAGGAAAAAGGACAAAAGAGAAGGGTAGAAAAGGCAAGAAATGAGACACAGAGGATGAGGAATAGAGGAAAACCTCAATGCAGGAGCTAAAGATGGAAAAAAGAAGTGAAAGGAGAATGAAGACAGGCAAGGAGACCAACCCAAGAGGCACAGTAAGGACAACGGATAAGATTAACATATTTAGTAAAACACAAAACAATTTGTGTTCTGATTATGAATTTCTTGACTAATGTCTACCTGTTGTGTCTTACATGATTATACCCCATTTCACAAGGGCTTGATTAGTGATGATAATAAACTAAAGTGTTATTTTCTGTGTTAGTTCCACTTTATGCATCTCAAACAAAATGCCGCATGCGGACACTGTCACAAAGGAAATATGTGTCAAAGGGATCATATCTATCAGAGACTCTACGTCGTGCAGAAAAAAATTAATTGAGCATAAAATTGCTAATTGTGTTATTGGTCATAAGGTGATCAAACTAGCCAAAATCACCTTGGTAACAAGAAGATTTCTGCATTTACCTTTGCTGAAACAACAAAGACAAAAACATCTCAGAGAAGGAGATAATTAGAAGTCAATCTTAATGGTTCTTGGCAAACAGATGGTATTAAATGGGGACTTGAAAGCCTTGAACAATGTTGAAGAAATTACATGGAGTTAAACTTCTGCTTTAATTCAGTATAATTAGTTCAATATTAGTTCATACGGAACCTATCCAGGAAATTTGAATATTTCACCCAAGTCTGATGTGGTGGTTACATGTCCAGCTCAGTTTATGTTTAATTGCTTTATTTGAAGATTTGAAAATGTTGATTTTGCTATGTTTTTGGTTTTGTCTCGACTTGTGCAGAAAGACTCTAGTGATAGTTACCACTGCAAATATTGAAAACTGCAAATAGAAACTTGAAATTGCAAACAATAACCAAATTCCAGGACTGTGTTAGAAAAGTTAACAACCATTTACTTACTGGAAAAAAAAAAGATTTTACCATGCAATGCACAGTCCACATAAAATCAGGATCCAAATTGGAACCAAAGAGGAAGTGGCCAAATGAGTTGGAAGAAAATTGAAATTGGACAGAATGTACCGTTCTGAATCAAAAGCCCAAGCAGGAAGGAAAGAGGCGAGACAGAGGGAAGGATGAGCACATAAACAGGCAGCCATGACAGCTGGTATTTGGACATATGCTGCTTTGTAGTTCGTGATCCTGTCTGTAAACACATAGAAGATCTATCCACGCACTTAATGTAGCAGCTTGAGGTAGGGATAAATGCAGAAGGTTTCAAAGTTTGCTTTTTCAAAGTTACACAACTTTTAGTCAAGTTTCTGGAGTCACGACTTTGAATATTTTCTTTTGTGAACAACTTAAAACACCAACTGGCAAAATGAGTCCATCTTTCACTAAACAGGAAGAGCATTGTGCAAGTGGGATGTGGTTTGTCCCAAGATTCCACTGCTGAACACCACTTTGTACTGACTCCAAGTTTGTATCCAACTGAGATAATACTTTCCAAAGCTTCTTAAAAAAATTAAGCAACAGGAGCACAAAGCAAGGACACTCTTTAAAAGCCTGTATCAGCTTACTTGTCTTACCATACCACGTCATTCTGTTGTTTTCACCACAACAGAAGTATATTTATACACAATATAAACAAAGTATTCTGCCCAACATCGCCTAGGAGCATGTTAAAAAAATGTCTGCCAGGATGCTTTGCTTAATATGGATCAGGCCATGATGAGGTTTTGACACTTGATTCAAAAGTTATTGAGGAATATATAAAAAAGGGATTTGGCCAAGCACTGGCAGTCATTACGGCAAACTAATACAAAATGGCTGAGGCAGGCAGGTAATCAGCCTGCCAGTAGGATGTTGGCAACAGGTAGAAAAACAGGAAACAGACTATGGGCAGGTAAAAGGCAAACAGGCAAAGGTAAACAGAAAAGTCTGGAACACAGCTGAAGCTTGGAAACAAACAATAGAGAATCTGGTAACCTACAGGTAAAACTGTCCACTAGAAGGCTGGTGGATGGAATGAGAGATGGCTGAGTGGGCAGGTGATCGGGTCAGGTGATTTCCAGAGGACAGAATCTCACAGAGGGCTACAGGATGGTAAATGAGCCATGACTGAGTCCTGTGAGTTTCCTCACAAGAAAACAAGCTTATCTTCTCCGGGAAAGCGACATCTTGCAGTTGTGTATATTGAAAAGGTGGTTGGGACATGACCTTAAGAGGTGGTTGGGGTGAATGGAGCGTGCAAAGCATGTGACCAAAACACAGGGTTGGATCCCGACTCCAAGGTCAACAATTGTGTCTTAGAAGTCTTAAAAGGGCTATAATCAATATTGTTGTACTGACTTATGTGAAAACAGTGTGATAATATGCATGTGGTCAATGAGCTAACAGAAAGTCATCACCTGAATCTGCAGCTGCCCCTGATGTGACAGAACCTTACCAGGGTATCAACACACATTTTGAAATCAGATTTAAAGATCTTTAATTGAAAACCTCAAAAAAGAAATGTTCTCCCCTTTCCAGGGCAGAACAAACACACATTAGGGCTGGATGAACTCAACTGTGATTTCATAATGGTCGAGTTTACATTATAAATATATATCGCAATATCGCAAGTATGCAAAAATCACATTCTATGTTTTTAAAATGTAATAATCAAAGAATGACAGAAATGTAAATGATAAATCAGTAGTAATACTACTACCCAACATAATGCAAATCCATACAAACAAAGAGTCCAATAAACCATTAGCTCCTAGTCTTTTCTGTGGTAAAGCATTAGGAAGGTTTTACCAGGTTTAGACCAGAGGACCAAAATAGTGGACAAAGTCACCATGATGTCACACATTCGTTTTTGGACTCCGGTTTTAAAGCTGCACTATACCTTGCTTTATGGCAGTCATCTTATTGTTGCTTTGCAACCAGTGCATGAGCAGAACTGCCAAGTCAGCAGGTACAGGTAACGCTAGCTAGCTTGGTTAACAAGGAACAATGATTATTCAAATAGACAATCATATCCTTAGCGTCTTCAAGTCCAACCATACACTGAACAAGATATAGGTGACTAAAATGTTACAAACGTTGATGAGCTATAACACTATGAAAGGGTTGAGTTCAAAGAAAACACACATTGCACTGTGATAGCAACCCATCAATATAAAAGGCGGCCCCACCCTAAAGCATCACCTGCTCATAGAACACTGCGGGATGCAGGATGTCAGACACTAAAGATGTCATGACAACCACAACAGCGCAAGCACTCTTAGCATTACTGGAGTTTTGAGTGAGGTTAGACCAAGTTGCAATCTCCGGCACGGGGGAAATGAAGCCTATGCGGAAGTGCCTATAACCAAATACCTCAAAAGGCTGCAAGGGGCAAGCTGCTGAAGGGAGCAAACTAGATTGACCCCGATTGACCCTCATGTAAAAGGATCAATTTCTTATTGACTTCCATACAAACTGACTTATCGGGACCAGTATCTATTTTGTGGGGGCCTCTTGATGCATCTTGGGCTTAGCACCACTTGAGATGATTGTGATTGGTTTGTAGAAAAACAAACAAGCCAAAGTGTTTTTTCCTCTCATCCCAAAATGATGATAGGTGCAGCCAAAAACATTCTCCATCACTGACAGATCTCTGTTGGGTTAGGCCTTCCTATGTAAGATTACCGAGGGCGCAAACTAATCGACTGAAGAACTGCAATATGACATAATGCATTTACATATAGAGAGAGCACAGATTGTGTAGATACTAGTCTTATCAGTAGAATCGCGGAGCACACAAATTTCATATTAATCTGAAACCCTCCCCCTCTCTCTTATTATCCATGGCTGTCCCCACTGATGCCTGATGATTATTCTCCTCTCCCCAAAGTGCTGATTACAGTCAGACACTTCACAGGACACCTCATCATCCATAAATGGAGGCTCTATTTTAGGCTTATTTCTTCATCTTTTTGTAGAGTTTTTTTTTTCTTTTTTTAATTCCATAGTCACCCTTTTGTTCAGGCAGCCTCTGACAATGGAGTACCCCAGCTTGGGGCGAAGAGGAATTAGAGAGAGAGGGAGGAGGAAGACAGCAGGGTAGAAAGAGATTGGATGATCGGGATGAAAACATGCAGAGCTGAGTAGAAGATTAGAAGTAAATGTAACCCATGGTAATATTTCAACACTGAGAATGTTTAGGTGGGAAGAATGGAGCAAAAAAGAACACCACATGCACATACACGCTCTCACACATGCTAGTCCAAAAGGACATAACACATAAAAGCACACCCTGGCCTTTATCCACTTTACTATTTTTTTGATGATTATTGAAACCCCCTTGGTGAGAGTTAATCTGGTCAGATGAAGATAGACACAGGGAGAGAAAATGAGCAGGAGAGGAATAATGGCAACTCCCCATTGCTAACTTGCTTCTTTATCTCTGTCCATTGTTGCTTTGATGGGAGCTCAAAGCACGTAGACACATAAAGCACTAACACACATCCACTCACACACACCTGTCAAAGGAGACCATTGAGGATGGTAAGTGAGTCGGCTGCTGCCAAAATGGCTGCCTTTTGTTTACAAATCTCATTATCCTCTTCAGTTCATGGTGAGCACGATGAGTAATTACTCCACCAGTGTACAAGTCACACGGCTGGTGTAAAATTCACACTCTAGTAGGGTGGATAATAGCTCTTGGTAAATACACACCACTTGCTTGGTGATAAGGCCATCGCTCACAATAGAGGTAATAAGGGTGTAAGGATCTATAATATTCCACTCAATAAGAAACCGTATGCTGGGAATAATCTCAACAGATTACAAGTTGAGAAAAAATTTAAAATAGGTTTGGATTGAATTCATCTGGAGAGACACACACACATACAATACACATTTTATAAATATGAGTCACATCAAAAACAATAACCAAAGGCACCTGCCAGTACATGTTAACTTTAAGGAATAAATGATTACCCAAGGACAGGGTATCACAGATTGTCTGTGTTTGTTGAGACGACTTGTGTGCTGTTAAAAGACTTCCCTCTATCAATGTTTCACTGTTTAATGTGCCGATTTTCTGACACAGTGAAACACATACATTCAGTTAGCTGAAGGTATGCAGTTTTTTTATTACTTTCTTACTTCCTGTAGTCACTGTGTGGCTCGAAATATCAATGTAACCTTTGTTTTGGAAGAACAAGGTTTGAAGACATCAGAAAATATGCGTTTGGCAGAACCAGACTCTCAATTATGCCATTTTAACTGTGCTGAGTATCTTACATAAAATGAAGTGTGTTTGATGACCCTGAAAACCAAACCAGATTGTTAATTACACACTGTGGTGAGTTGAACATATTCGAAATATATGGGTCAATGTGAAGGTTATCCAATTCCATCACTGCCTTGACAGAAATATTATTTCAGAGATAGTAAGACACAAAGTATACGAACAATTTGTTTTTTTTTATCTATATTTGGTGTGAGGGAAAGTGAAATGCAAAATGAATAAAAATAAATACACAAGTCTCATTGGAATTCAATTAAGGATTTCTCTGCTGTCAGAAAAAATCTTGCATTTTAAAAGGAATATTTTTCAGAGGAACTACAAACAACCCATCCCAAGCTGTCAATAATTAATTTTTAACTTGCGCATTAAAGTTGTATTGGGGTGAAGTGGTCATGAAATATCTCATTTACACACAAAAAAGGGCATTTAGAAATAAGTTTCAATTTATGTGGACTAAAACATCTCTAAACCACAAGGAGATTAAGCTTTTTTATGCTTCATGTTCTAATAGTCATGTTAAAATCAAATTATAGCCCCTCCAATACTTGCTGCATAACTTTGATATTTTTTTTCATTTGTCACCCATGACAGCACAGAGTCTATATTTGTATTTTGTGCACTAGCAACAGGATGCTGACTGCAGTTCACTTAACAGCCACAGGTGTTTTCAACAACAAGGATTTCTGAAAGACCCACATAGTACCTTCTAATTGTCTGTAAGCTGCCAATATCAAAATGTGGTCCCATCACCAAAATATTCACTATTATTGTATGTGTTTTTTTACACAGTGGATATGATATAAATTGATTTCCTTTGCATCTAAATGTTCTCCTTTGGCTTTGCCATCAAACAAGTTAAGACAGGACTGAAGATATGGGGTGTGGAAATGAACTGAGGTGAAGCGACTGACAGAATGTGCATGTCTTATGTCAAGCTCTCAGGGGAAATAATTAAAAATGTATCTGCCATTGATTTTTTGATGCGGGGAGGGAGAGGAGGAGTGAAGAAAGTATAGAATACTATAGAAGAGGTCAAACTATTGAATGCATTAATGATACATTAATGCAGTTAACATGCTAAAAGTGTGTGTGTGTTGTAATCCCATTATGTATCGTCTATATGCATGTGCGCGCATTATTCATTTGCTGTGTGTCCACTCTCTTTCTGTGTGTATCACTGTGTTTGTGACCGCCTGTGTGTTGTGCGTGTGCCCCTGCATGTTCCCCATGGGTGCATTCACCAACTCCCCATACCGGGTTGCATTATTGTATTGATTAATTGTCATTGATAACTGATGGCTGCAATAAGTTGTTTTCTTGTTCTGTGTAGCGAGTGGAGATCTACTAGAAAATGAAATATGCCTTCAGTAATTAGTTTTAAATGGAAACGCTGACTTGGGTGGTTTGAGAAGTTTACTGCATTAGTGCTGAGGTTATTGTGTGTGTAGATTTTATCGTGTGATTAGTGTATGTGTGTTTACGCTTGTTTGTGCGGGTGTGTGTGTTCTGTATGTCTCCATCTTAGGTGGAGTTAAGACAGTCATTAATTGCCCGAGGACTCCATTAGCCAGGCTGATTACCCCTGCATCAAACTGACAGGTTACCAGCACGCACACACACACACACACACCTGCTACAATTCTATGGGTGAAAATAACATCACGGAAAGCTGTTTGAATTCTGATTGAAAGCCAAATTAAATGCACTGGGATTCAACCATATGCACTGCACCTGGTGGCTCATGCAAAAAGCAAAATTAGTTCTGGGAGCTGCCAGAACTTGATACAATCAAAAAGTCAAAACTTTCCCACAGGCATCCGTGAAATGCTGAGAATATCATTAATATCATTAATGCCTGCATATGGACAGTGTCAGCTAGTGTGAGAAAGAATGAAGTGAAGATGAATCAGTTCAGCATTTCAGCTCTCAGAAACTGAGCCAATTGTTCTTTCAGGACCTCCTGAAACTCTCTCCCTCTCTCCCCTCCGTCTATTCTTTTCCTCACCTCCCACCTTTATGCCCTCTATTCCCCAGCAGCTGGACTTCAGGGTTTCTTTTAGAGTTCCCTCCTGCACCTTCCTCACCTCAAAGATGACAAGGTTTTATTCACAAAAAGATGGAAAAGCAGTTGGGGGTTGAAAGGCTGAGAAAGATTGGTAGATTGTGGCAGAAAGTGATGAAGACGGACACACAGGAGCAGAGGAGGATGGAGGCAGGAAAAAGAGGTTCTGGGAAGACGAGGACAGTAAGTGATAGATATAAAGAATAAGACATAGAGAGTACTGCCAGTTAGATAAAAGGATTGTCTGGGTTTAACTTTTTAAATGCAGCAATTTTATGTGTCAGTGATCCAGTCACAAGATCTTTTGCCAGACAAAAATGATTCACATCTTGGTTGGCTGTTATTTTCTTAATCACTTTCTCCTAGCATACCCGCTCTCTCTAGTTCATGTACTTTTTCCTCTTTCTTCTATGTCTTACTACTATATTTTCCCCTCTTTTTCCTCAACAATTTATTTTCTGTTTACTAAATCACAAAAACACAAAGAGTCCATTCTATTTTTTTTTTTAAACTACTACTATCCCTTAAACAGATGTATTCTATAGAGGTACCCTTGTCCAATTGTTTTCGAAGGGCTAGGAGTATTTACCATGTTAACAATGCATCTCATGAGTTGTCTGAGGGCTTCAAGTTTAATAATGTTGAATCCTGAGCGGAAAATGGTCCATCTCTGCTCGACTTTTTGTTGGCTATACAATCAGAAGAGCAGATAGGTAGAAGTATTTCATCTCACATGCGAGAAAATTGGCATGAAATAAAAAGTACGGAGGGATATCAGTGGGGCTAGTCATGTATGTTTCTGATTGCTTAAACATATTGAGAGGTGTTGCGTGCAGCTCACTGGCACATAAGCTACTGACAGAAGATTAATGTGTCACCTAGCAACAGCAAAACACTTCAGGATCAAAGCCGCAGGGTCAAAAAGCAGTTTGTCCTTTAGTCTTCTCTCCACTTAAAAATGACACGCTCTGTATGCTCAGCAAACCTACACTCCTCGGCCACTACATTAGGTACACCTGTTCAACTGCTCGTTAACACAAATAGAAAGGCAGCAGTAACTCAAATAACCACTTGTTAAAACCAAGGTATGCAGAAGACCACCTCCGAAAGCACAACCCCTCCATCCTTGAAGCAGATGGGCTACAGCAGCAGAAAACCACTTCAGGGGCCTCTCTTGTCAGCTAAGAAACAAACAGAGTCTACAATTTGCACCAAAACTGGACAATTGAAGTGGGAAATGTATCTGGTCTCATGAGTTTCGATTTCTGCTGCGACATTCAGATGGTTGCGTCAGAATTAGGTGTAAACAAAATGAGAATATGGATCCATCCTGCCTTGTATCAGTGGTTCAGGCTGGTGGTGGTGGTGTTATGGTGTGGAGGATATTTTCTTGGCACACTTTGGGCCCCTTAGTACCAACTGAGCATGGTTTAAATGCCACAGCTTAGCTGAATATTGCTGTTGACCATGTCCATCTCTTTATAACCACAGTGTACCATCTTCTGATGGCTACTTCCAGCAGGATATAGCACCATGTCACAACGCTCAAATCATCTCAAACTGGTTTCTTGAACATGACAATGAGTTAGTGGCCAGCGAGTGTGTATGTATAAATAAAGGTAAAAACATATGAATACTACCAGTGGTGCTGTTGTTCTTTTCAGTGACAACAAATCCACCTCAACATTTCTTCAACATTTTATCTTCAGTGTTTGCAATAAAGATATGGCATTGTAGCCACTGACACAGCCAAGCAAGACAATAACAGATCAAAAAGGTTGTGGTAAAGTCTGGAATAAATGAGGCAAACTCCTTTTTCAGCTTCAGTCCTAACCTCTCTGCTGCTTTTCTAGAGTACACTCTGGAGAAGGGAGCAGGTCACATGGGAGTAGCAGGATCCATTTCACATTATGCTGCATTCATGTTTGCAGCACCGTGCAGCTGAAGAACAAGGGCTTGTTCACATATTCCTCTAGTTTGGCAAATGAAAGCAGCCCGGACATTATTTCCAACAACTACCATTAAAATAAGGTTATGAAACAGCATCATTTTTTTCTGATGCAGCTTAAACAATGCTGTTGGTTTAAATAGATTCAATTAGAACCAACAATTGATTCATAAACTGCCTTCTGCTTGTTTGGCTTTTTGAAAAGGAGAAGCATTTCAGCATAGCATCAAATCCAATTCCTCTGTGTTATGAAAGACTGACCTGTGAAAATGACAATCTATAGCATCAGCACTTCTCTAAGAAAGTGCAGCTCTCATTTGGAAAGCATACTTCCTAAACAGAAGCCAGGTGGAACATCTTTCCTAACAGTGCCAGTCTATCCATTCATCTCTCCACCTTCAAAGTGAAGAGAATTCAGAGCAGCTGCAATTTCCTTCTACCTTTGTCTACCCATCTGTTTCTGAAAGAAAGACAGAGTGGAAGTCTCTGTTAGCTTCCTGACCCCCTCTTGCCCTTTGGAGGAAACCCTCCCTCGATCTTCTACAAAGAAGAGAGCGAGAGAAAGAGCAAGATACTGAGAGATGGAGATCATTAACTGCATGCTAATTAGCCATTAGATACAGCCTGAGAAATAACTGCCAATCAGCCTGAAACTGCACTGACACCAGCTGTGTGTGTGTATGTGTGTGTGATAGAATGAGTGAATGAATGTGGTAGTGTGTATGATTTTGTGATGAGGATGAGAGTGCCACAAGTGTATCAGTGTGTGTGTGTGTGTCCATCTGCCAACTACCAGCTATGGATGGCACATGAGGGATCAGCATCAATCATTCAGATGGTGCTCTCTCTCTCTCCCCTGCGACTCTTAACTTTTTCCCTACTGTGCTCGCCCTCTCTTCCTCTCTTGCCACAGGAGTTCATCTCCTACTAATGGGCAGTGTCAGTACGACTGCCAGTGTGTGTGTGTGTGTGTGTGCCTGGTGGCAATGACCCAAGAGACTAAGCTCACCTGTGGAGCCATTAAGCTCTAGCCTATGTGTGTGTGTGTGTGTGTGGCACATTTATCCCTTTGTACCATATGTATATGCAGCTCCTGATATGTATATGACATGTGCAGCTACAAAGTGAGTGTCTTATGTTCAAAGGCACATCTATATACCACTGCTATAGCATTTCTGACATCTGAGCTATTCCCATGACAGCTGAGGTGGTTGAATCCACTGATGAGACAAAGATGTCGCTGAAGAATCCAGAAAAAGCTTGTTGGAGGATATTTTTTTTATATCTGAAATATCGAAATATATGGCAGAATTGCTATATACCCCAGAGGGTGGCGTAAGGGCTTAAAGGTGCTGTACATGGCATTCATAAATACATCAATACAAATAATCTCATAATATATTTAGAATATATGTATATCAGTGGGGTCATGCTACATAACGAGTACTTTAACTTTTGATACTTTAAGTACATTTTGTTGTACTTTTCTACTTTTACTTCAGCAAGTTCAGGACTTTTACTTGTAGTGGAGTAATTTCACAGTGTGGTATTATTATCTTTAGTGATCTGAATAGTTTTTACACCACTGAGTGCATATCTGTGGTTTTCAGTCTGAGCTGGAATTGCCTCTACATGGCTCTCGGTCTTAATTCAAACTTGTGACATACGGACGTTTAGTCTCCTTGGTGTCACTTTTTTACACACTGAGAACCAACATGCACTAGCATGCACCACAGCAGGACCGACTACCACAACAAAGAACAGAGAAGCCCAGATTACAACACTCACACACAGAGGGAGTTTGGCTTCATTCTCTGCTCAGGATGAAATCCCATTACTGCATCTTTACATAGCATATTGTGCTATGCTGCTATATTAATGTTCTGAATGTCAAGTACAGCACATCTAAGGTGAGAAACAATGGAGAACACAGCATTATTTTAACCTGTCGTTCCTGATATGGACGGGGAAATAAAATAAGGAAGGAGAGAGATGGTAGGTGAAGAAGGTGATGAAGAAGAACTTATCTCTTTAGGGCACTTCTCCTTTCATGAAAAATGTAAAATGGGAATGCAGAATTTCACATATACTGTATAAATGGGGACATTGAGGGGTCAGGTGCAGAGAATTTACAGAATCTACCTTAAAAATATCCAGCCATTATTGAGCTGAATGCAAAATCCATTGAGCCCTTGACTTACTCATTTATGAAGGTTTGCTTATGAAGTGTAGCCACGAGAACCTAAAGCAGCTGATTTCAGCAGCTGTACTAAAGACAATCCTGCTTATTTCTCTAACTGATTTTTTTTTAACTCCTTTATTCCTTCATTGCATGTCTTTCAAATTTATATCTGTTTTTTACGTCTGTGTTTGTTTTGGCTCAAAGTTTGTCCAATTAACTGCAGTGACTTAGAAAAACACAAATCACCAGACCACAAAAGCATTATTTTAAGTCTTTCGATAATAAGCACTCATAAAAACAGCACCTTATTGATTTATTGGGTTCAAGAAATGTTTTTTGAGGAGAATAAAAACAATGGACTAGTGAGAAGTCAAATCCACTGCCCCAGTCACACCTTCATCCTCGCTCAATCCTTGCATCCAATGAAAGTGCAAAGGCAATCAAAACATGCTCAGACTCCAAATGCAAGTAAAAGCAGATAGATTGCACTGAGGTCATTTAAGCTACCCCACAGCTGCTGTAACTGCAACATCAGACCGGGGATTTGTTGCAGCAACACAAGAGCTCTTTCGATTTTATCTCTGGGCCCGGGCCACTCTTTGCTTCTAGATGGACACAGTGCTCAAATGAGGTGAAATGAAGACTGGTTTGTAATGCAAGGTTCTTTAACAACCTTTTAAAACACGATGATATGAAGAGCACTGCCATCTTAAATCTTGTCTTTCAAACTTAAGCAGGCTGCACACCATTTCTATTCATCCAGTGTTTGTAAAGAACAATTTGCAAAACAGCACTTTAGGCAAAACTACATCTTGTATCTATCAGACTACTGAAAGCAGACAACAAAACATGAGTGCTCCAAACCTTGTAAAGCCATTTGTTTGGAAGAGAAAATGAGGGGGAGAAAACACTGTAAATGAGAAACTGCGCATAAAAGCACATAGTCAGTGAAACGGATGGGTACGAAGAAAGGCGTGGAGACAAGAGTAAAAGTCCGGGAGAGGCAGCGAGGACAGACGAGAAAATTAGACAGATGTAGAGAGAAAGAAAGTGCAATCGGAAGTGTTGCCTTAAGGCAAGGATGCAATTAGTAGGTTAAGTTCATCAATTTTTCAATTCTAAGACCTGTCTCTAAATACTACACACACACACACACACAGATACTGCAACACAGCAACACACAGAAACATCCCGCTGCACTTTTCTCTAATAGTATCCTAAAACATATACTGCACATGCTGATGCAGCTAACTACAATGACTCAGTAATAGATGGATTAATGTTTTATTAATCCTTCACAGCATGTGTGTGTGTGTGTGTGTGTGTGT
>CAFUXE010001054.1:806961-832476 GCA_903364295.1 Serranus cabrilla
CACACACACACACACACACACACACACACACATATATATCAATATATTCTACACTAATATAAAGTGGATATTACAATACACCTAAATCAGAAACTTGGTAAAGATGATGTCCACACTAATGTTGTTTAGATTAACTACACAGCTTGAGGGATCAGGCCCTAAGGTAAGCTGATTATGTTCCTTGTCCAGTTCTATCAGGGTTTTATCGAGCTAGCACAGGCAGCAATCAAACTGCATTTTGTCCACAAAGACATGTAGTACAGAGGGGTGAGCCAAAACAAAACTCAAAGTATAAGGCAATCAAAACTAAAATCTGCAGCCTCAGAAAAGACTCTGCAGCTGAATACACCTTGGCTACACTGAAATAAGATTGCCTGCGAGTTTAAGCGGCTGCAATTATTTTGTCCACCACCTGTAAATAACAGGCCCACGTACAGTACAGTCATTAAGTACCATCCACACTGCGTCCACTGAGACCAACTGCTGCGTCTGTCTTAGACTGTGATTCATTTTCACCCAGCCGCAGACACAGTTTGCTGACAGTCACACTGCACCACATCATGTCAACACTTTGATAACAAAGTCATCTGCGTTTTGACATTGCCATCCCACTGTGTGACTGTGCCTGCTTAGACAGGACAAATGATGCTGTGCATGCCTGCCTAGTTTTTGTTCAAACAGGCTGGAGTTTAACAAATAACAATATGTTCCCAGCCTGTTTCTCAGTAATAATCCTATCCTGTGCACCACCTGCAACTTTCTTAAATGTTGTTATGTTACATACCCACTATTATCCACTGCATTATGCTATTATATTAGCAATATATTACATGATCTTAAAATGACATTCACATTCTTTATTGCAGGTATTTCTGGCTCCAACAAAATGTGGTTAACAAGCGGCCCATTCGAACACTACACAAGCTCAACAATACAAAAAAACTTACAAAATGTCTAGCATTTAAATATTCGTTCACATATTTTTCTGTTAGACATAAAAATACAACCCTACACCTTCTGAACTTAAGTTTCTCACTTTTACCAAACAAATACAGTGTGCAAAACTGACAAAAACAACAAAAAAACAAACCTCACCAAAACAGCCTTGATTAGCTAGTCTATCCCCTTATCCAACTGGTCAAAATAAATCCTTAATTCAGAGAGGAAGATGTAAAACAACAGCAGAGAAAGACAGCTGTTTTCCACAGCTGCCTTTCTCTGCTGTTGCTGGCCTCTTTGTGTGGCTAGCTAGCCCGACCTGTCTCCTCTATTGACTGTACATTGTCAGTCGCTCACCCTTGATTCCACCATGTGCTGCTTTCACTGCCAGTGACCGTTCTACAGAGGCACACAATTAAATCAGCAAAAATATAAGGGCAAAATTCATCCCAAAATAACTGTTATCAGCTTATTGCTGATATATTTGTCCCATCATCCAACACTAGTTTGTTTGCTTTACTCCTAAAGTTGAGCCGGGTTTAACCTTTCCGCCGATCACCAAAGCCCACACTGCCCCCTCTCCAATGAATAGGAGGACGAACATGGTCTGATGCTGACAAAACAACCACATCAGGGCTGCCCACTAAGGTGGATTTCAGCCTGAGGGTAGCCAGTTTTAACCACCTGTCCAGTCATCCAAAATCAGTATTTCATACCCATTGTAACACACAAGCAGGATTACACCCTGTTTAAAAAAATCACATCACAAGATCATTACTTTGTTACAGTATTGTTTTGGGCGGCGGTGTCTGTCTCTCTGTCTGTCTGTCCGCTGCATATACATCCTCTGGCCAACAAAGGGCACTATGGGGTGAAGTCTGCCATCTCTGACTGCCTTGTTCCAACTGCTTCAAAACATCGAACCAGAGAACATACTTTAAGCTCTGTGCTTCAGAAAGCTGAAAAAAGGGACCAACAAGGTTTGATGTGTTGAACAATCCAGTGTCTTTTACTTCTGGCAAAAATTCACAATTTACAACAGATCAGCATATTCCCAACTTCTCTAATGTCCAATAGTCATCCAATATTTACTCTATATGCCTCCAGCAAGTGAATAATGTATGCCCCGTATTTGGCAGTCAGTGTAGCTTTCATACATGAATTGATTTTAAATGTACAGCACTTTAAAGAGTACAGAGCTCTACCCTATCATGGGGTTTTGTCAGAGTTGACTTTGGCTGGTCTCATCTTACATGCTTCGAGACATGTCAGACAGGGATAGGTTTTTTTCACAGCACTGACAATTCACAGGGAATAAGCTGTCACAGACTTTTACGGTTACCAGTCATATATACAGTCAATCATGCAGGAAAAGTGGCATTTTACCATTTGAGCTGCTTTTGTAATTTGGTTTATCACTTTGTAGCAGCTTTCCATGACATTTCAGTGTGTTAACACATCACTTCATATCACTGTCACTCTAGCCACAGAAATCCCTCATCAGAGATCTGTGGTTTGGTGGATCTGTCTATCTGCATGACTATCTGTCCCGTTCAAACAGACAACCCATCCAGATGAACGGTTCAATATTTTATCACGCCCGCTGTCATATAAAAAATGTAGTGTTTGGTGAAATTCTGCAGAGAGCTTAAAAGTCAGCAGCTGTCTATCCTTGTAATTCTTCATGGAAAAAAGATTTCAACATTTAATAATTGTGTTCTGTATAGTAGTTGGATATGGATGCATGTTACATTTTAAGTAGACATTCCCCATACAACATCTGTATGATTTTATACATGAGGAATATACTGCAGTAATTCATGCAAAGCCAATATTTATCCTCTGTTCAAGTAAATTATATACACTACATTTATATTTTAAAGTTATGCATTGCTCAATTTATGCAGATTTTTTTTCTTGCTTCCACTTTAATGCTATGTCTTTTGCATAACCATCTGCATTAAAACAGTACATAATCGAAGATTTCGGCGAATAGATAGTGTGGTATGCAAGTGCCTAATTCAACAAAAGAGTCTGGTTCGGTGTACGATCCTAAACCGGTTTGATTTCATGCCAACCATTAAAAGAAATGCTGGCAAATTAAAAAGCAGCCAACTACTGAGGTACATTTACGGCTGCGACACATTTGGCGAAACATATAAGGATTTTTTGTTTAGATTTTTTTTAATCTGTCTGTGAGAATGATGACGTTATTTGGTAATAAAGTAACATGAGACGATGCAGACATGGTCCAATCGGACAACTGACAACATTAACAGCTACTAGCATCAGACCGACTGTGCACAATTTTTTGTTATTACAGCTGAAGCTGTCAAACTGAAGGAGATCAGTGGAGCTGGAAAAAGATCCTTTCATATGATGAAGATCCTTTGTTTTTTGGGGTGACAAGAAGAGACATGGCGAGTTATTCTCAAAGAATGGAAACATTTTGGACAAAAGGTGTGCCTCACTCTCTAATTCTCTTTTTCTAATACTTTTTTTAAATCTTTTTTTCTTCTATTTATAGTCAGTTTGCGAACTAGTTTACAGTTATATTAGCAGCCTTTGAAAGATTGTGGAGGATACACTGCGTCTTTTCTTTTCTGGTATCTACTGGAGAACAAATTACCAAATGCTAATATAATTTATGTAACAATAGAGTGAGAGAAAGACAGATGGGACAAGACAGGTGAAGCAGGGAAGTCACACAGAGAGACAGACAGGCAGTGACTCAGAGGCAGAGCAACTTCTCATTAAAATGATGTCGCAGAAGCAAAAATTAAAAGTGATGGGAAAAACAAAACAGTGCAATCCTCATGGAATTAAATGATAAACACGATCATTTTTGACTCCATCTCCATTTCACAGGCATCATTAATAAATCTCATTAATTGGCATGTTCATCTTACACTGCCTTTTGCTCAAATTTTATGTAATCTGGTACCATTTGTGTGTGTGTTTAAGATCAAAATGGGAACAAGGCATTATGCATATACTCCTACGCAAACTTCAACTCCAGCTTATTATTTGGTAGCCTGTTGTTCATGTGTATTAATACAAAGTGTATTTTTCTGTATTATGACTTGCTTATGAAGTTCAAATTATAAACATGATACTATTTTACCAACATACTGCACATAGCATTGGTGGAGGCATGAAAGGCCAAATACCAAAAACACCTAACTGTACTGAAAAAGTATGAATGTTTTTGAATGGGAGGCAGCAGCAAGAAAATGAAAAAGAGCTCTCAGTTGACTTTCCCTGGATAAGCTAAAAGTTTAACAAGCATCAGCTACTTCAACCTCAAAGTCATCTTTGAAGAATCTTAATTTTGCATAACCTTATACAAACACAAAAGGGTCCAAGACAAACCCAGTGACGACCAGCAACAGACTTAGTACTCCAGCTGTATCATTAAAGCTCTCAGAGCTCATACTGCACCCCCATAAAGTATCCAGGGCAATTACAGGAAGCTATTATTTCACGCCTATGCAGTGTTAAGTGGCAAGTGCTTCATCTAGACTTTTTGGGACCCCCTCCAGCTTTTCATTACAGCCTCTCTAGCCACTAATGGCTACCCTGGGAGAGTTTCCCAGCTGCAGTCAAAAGTTAAAGAATTGGGACAGTGAGCTCAACTTAGTTTCTGTAGTTGACTCATTGAAATATGCCTGTAACAAATGATTATGATGAATAAGACACGTGACAAGCATGTGATCATTTGTGATTTTGTCCTTTTTGGATGTAGTTCGACATAATGTTTATATTTATTTAATATCTTATTAAAAAATACATTGTAATGTGCACACAGTGACTTATACCATCTAGCTCAATTTCAGGGTTACAAACTGGGTAAGAAATGAAGCAAAATTTATTTCACACACACTCACAATTGTATGTTATATTAAGTTGAAGATAGGGGCTTGGACCATGAGAACAATATACTTAGGTCTTCACACACACTGTTCTCCAGTTATCTTTCTGTGTTTAATTGGTTCATGATTGAGACAGGAGGATTATCTGCACACACTGCTATTGTAATCAGAATTGCAGTAGGAGCCATTTTCACCCTAACACACACAAACACACTGAGTAACATGCATATATATGCAAAAAACACATCACACAAATCTCACAACAATCCTACTCCCACTACACAGCAAAGTGCATACACTTGCAGGTAGAGTACCAGTAAGTCGATAAGCACACACACAAAGTTATTTATGATGTACCCGCTTCCTCCCAGCACCTGGTTTTAAATTTGATACTGTATGTGAGTTTGTGTGTGCGTGTGTGCGTGTGTGTGTGTGTGTGTGTGTGTGTGTGCGCGTGTCTCCTAATCAGTGTAGCCCCATAAACCTCTCAGCGTCTCAGTGGGTGTATTCTAACACCAGATGTGCTTCCCTCTTCCGTATCCCATCAACCATTCTGTCCCTCCCCGAATGAACTCTGGGATATTACCAGTCGATGCTTTGTTGAAATTTAATAAGGAGGACGGGGAGGAGGTTAATTATCATTTCTTAACACATTTTGGCTTCGAAGGTCTGGAGTTAACAAGAAGCTGCATGTCTTTTTCTTTTTTTGTTAAATTGAAAGGGATGCAATTTCCCACATACTCTAAATCATTAACAGCAGTAGCTTAAAGTCACTTTACTTTTCAAATTCTTAATATTCATTCACAATGGCAGTAGCTCTTTCAGCTTGACAATTTGCTTCAAGTGCTGTTAAAAGTGGAAGGCTTTATCAGGGTACAGTATAGAAAAAGCAGACATTTCTTGAAAGCTTTGCAGCATTTATACACAAACCACTGTGCCTTCCTCTTAGCTGGGGACAAAAATACTCATCAAGATGTGTTGTACTTATGAATTAAAGGAAATACCCTGAACTAATTATTGGAAAGCATGAATGCAGATGCTCCCATATGAGGGGCCACTGAAAGATTTAATGAAAATGACATGAATCACATGCTATGTCCAAAAGCTGCAACTATTAGTTGATAGGGTTGTTCCCTGGAAAAAGTGTCTAACCTTAACCCCACACAGAAGAATAATGGGCCACACTAGAAATCTGATTGGCTACCCCAATGTACTATAATATGGCTTATACGAGTCTAGCCATCTCTGTTTTAGTGCTATTATTGGTATCATGTGAAAATATACAACCTAAAGCATCAATAAAGCACTACAAATCAAAAAACAAGAAATCTCTCCATCAGTTTAATACTGATAGAGTAGCTTACATATTTGTGATGGCACTGAAAATGGTTCTGTCAGGATTTTAAAATACCCTGGTACACCATAATGCTGCCTACTGTATATGTGGACACTGTCACTAAATGTCCAATCCTTTCTAAAAACACAAAAAAACAGATCTATGTTGGGTCTGATAGAGATTGGAGATAGAAATGGTACATAATGTTATTATGCTTCATGACACCCTGCATAAGTTAGTGCCTCATTGGGCCAACCCAGTCAAAAAAACTCAGGGGACACACCACTGCAATAAGGGTTCTCACTTCTAGAGGGGCTGCTGGTGTTTTCCTAGACGTACTCTTTGCAAACTTTTATTTTGTATTTGCAACAAATAAAACAATGTTGGGAAAGAACAGTAGGCTAGAGCTCACACAGGTGATGTAGAAAGGAATAAGGAAATTAGGTTCACAGTTCCCATAAATCCTGTTACATCCTGCTGCAAACAGGATGTTCCTACAGACATCTCTGGGTGCATTCATTCTCCGTGTCTTGAACGATGAGGATAAATACTTTCAATTCACCTCCACCATCTGCCATCAACAACATCTCTACAGAACTAAGCCGTGCTTATGCTGAAAAGAGGCAGATTTTTCCAGTTTCCTTTCATATAAATCTTACAGCTGCACAGGAAAGCACACTACCCCACACTGCAGTCTGAAATCGTATTGCTTTTACTTCAATTATTGTTTGTTTAAAATTTAACATTGTTGAGCACACTAAATTACCTAGCCTTTAATGTGCACTGAACAGGATTTGCCATACCATGCTCTTTGATAAAACTACAGTAGATTATACCATACTGCACAGCAGGAGTAGATAAGGGCATTTTCCAGGTGCAGATGTATTTCTATGGTAGTTGATACATATAGTGTAATCACCCGCCTTTTTCTTTATTCCTTCTCATTTTGCCACCCACCCACTCCATCTCTGTGGATCACATCACACTCTGTCATTCTCTCTGTCAGAGTAGTCATCCCATCATCCACTCTTATTTACTAACACTAAAAACTGTCAATGTCTTCTCGAAAATTGAGCATCAGTTGAAGGTAAATGGAATCATGCATGAATCCCTCGCCACTCTCCACAATCTATGCATCTTTGCCATTCAAGTCTCCTTCTCTTCTCTCCGCCCATCACTCAAAGTGTGGCAGGTAGTAGCGATTATGCCTCACAGACCAATACGAACCCAGAACAATGACTTGTTATGCTTCTCCCCATTTTCTCAATGCACACAGAAATATCCAAACCAAACCATGGTTATTTCCTTCTCAGTGCGTGACAGTTGGTCTTTAACGCTGAATCCGGTCTACAAGCAGCTGTTGTATCTCTTCATTATCTGGTAAGATTGGCTTATACTACTGTGAAACCTTACCCTGAGTCTGTGCTCTTGATTTTGCTTACATAAATAGATTTGGTGACTGAAAATATCCAACTGCAAAAATATTACTGTTATTTATTTATTTTAAAGGAGAAGAACCAAAAGCTATTCATGAATTCAGTTGCTTCACTTGCTTTTTCTTCAGGGTCACAAGGATTTGGAGTGTATTCAAGCCTGCACTGAATGGAAAACACAAATACACCCAGGACATGTTGCCTGTCATCTGTCACAGGTAACACCAATAGACAGAGAAGTGCCGAAGCTCCAAGTCACACCTTTAGGCAATTCGTCTTCACCAGTCCACCTCACTTGTATGTCTTTGGACTGTGTGTGGAATCTGGATCACCCAGAGGAAACCCACATGCACAAGAGAATATAGAAACTGAACTACAGGCCTTCTAGCTATAGTGGGAAGTGAGCCACAAGAGCCAAATTATTCTGCTAGAAAGCCAAATGTGGAGCCAACAGTGCACAGAACAAGATTAGCAATGAAACAGTCAGTTAAATTTGCTCAAGTTCCCAAGCAACTGCATTTTATGTTAAATTGGTATCAGAATGCACATACAGAGTGCAAACAGATGGCAGCTGCAACATGCAAATTAGATTCCCATCACTGAATTACTGGTCTACAAGGACACACGATACTGTACATTGCCCAGGGCTGAGCTAATGCAGAGCCATTTCTACAAGCACCACTGATACGATGGTGAAAACACCTCTCAGTCTCTTCAGTTTCTTCATCCCTCTCTCCTGTCATCCTCTTCTTGTTCTTTAAACCACCAGTGATGAAGAGGGCTAAGTAGAGTCATCAGAGAAGACAGAGGAGAGGTTCGAGGCTATACAGCTGGTCCCAATGCCTGGTCCCAGTTCTCTATTTAAACATTAAAAGCACACAAGAGCCCATTTATACTAATACAAACTGTGGAAAAGGGATGTATACTGAGGATATAATATGCAGCCGCGTGCTTATGCGTCTGTATATTTGCGTAAAAGATGTTTAGGATCTACATTTTGTGTACTTGCACTTGTAACTCAGCCCGTCTGTGTGTGTCTGTGCTTTATCATCTCTGGTAAGGGTCCCTATGCTGCCCTGAGCCCAGTGTTTAGAATGGATGGATGACTGCACTACTGTCAACTGAGCCTGATTGTGTGTCTGGAGTCATGTGTGCATTTCATGCCAAAGTGCATAAATTGGAAACATCTATTTAGATGGAAAGCAGACACACACTGACACACTGTGGGGAACAGAAAGGGTAGTGAAACAGCTCAGGACACACATGAACAAACATGGACACACACAAACAGAGAAATTAACAATTAACATAAGACTTGAGTCCATAAGCTGACACATAGGATCAGTGTTGTTTACATAGACATTCAGCCACACACACACACACTCACACACACACACACACACACACACACAAACACAAACACACCGATTATATCATTAACATACACATACAATCAGACACAGTAACGGACAACTTACACACAGTAAACAAACAATCAAACAACAAGGCTCACATATGTCTTTCTCTCTCTGCACAAGCATACACATACACCATCTGTGTTCAGCCCCTAACCAGCTCTTAAGTATCCGTGTCTTTCTAGGAGCACAACCCATTAGTTTCCACAGAGACACAGCTTTAGCGTGTAAATGTGTGTAAGTGTGTGTGTATGTGTGTGTGTGTGTGAGAGAGAGCGAACAAGCAAGAGAGAGCATTAGCACTGTGTTACAGCGATAATGGCATTGTGTTAAGGCCATAACGGCGTCTCGGTTGCATACCCAGTCATGCTATGTGCCAGCAACTGTTGGAAACTGTATTTGGTTCTGGGACGCGGGGAGAAGCCATTACCGACTCCCCTTAGTCAAATATGGACAAGAAGCAGCACAGCAGAATGATGGGAAATGCCCCCAAGGCTCAATTTGTTGTATCAGACACATTCAGGAATTGGTAAAAAGTAAGTTGATGCTTTAAAAACAGAAATAGGCAAAATCGCAGAAATAGAATGAGCCCATATCTTTAAAAATGTACTTTATGGCTTTGGATTATAATGTTTATGCAGTTGTAGAAATGGATTGTGATGATTTCAGGCTGTTTGGTGCAAAGGCTCCTAGTGCCAATGTGAATATTAAGTGGCATAGTGTTAACAAGTGGTTGTTCTAGATTATTTTTGTTTTTTTTTACTAATATTTGGTGCAAGCACTCATGCTACTTATTGCAACTTCTCAGACATCTCTGGTCAATCAAACGAAATGGCCAGTGGTACCAAACACTGCTTCACTTTTGCTGCATTGTCATCTTGCACTTCATTGACCAATCAAATACAAGTGTGCAGAAGTCTTCTGTCTGACAAGCGTGTATGTAACTGGACACCCTAAATGTCAACTATAATGATTATGAGTTGCATTTCTGGCATAACATGACAACTGTTGCATGATTGATATTTTGTTTACCCAGAATTAAGGATGGACCCTGATTTAAATCAGATCAAATGAATTACAAAGGATTTTTTACTCTAATAACATGTGTATTATTTTATGTCACATTTTAATGATTATGCTGATATAACTGCATACAATTACTTTAAATATAAGGTGAAGAAAAATTAAAACCATACTTTGGCAACCAAAAGCTTGCGCCTGCTTTAAAAACTACTTTTAAAAGTTAGTGTTGCACCTTGGTACGCTAAGACATCCACACCAACACGACACCTTGTGTTTTTCAGTCTATTCCACTGTTTTGTTCCAACACAAAGTTAACCTTTATTAGGTCAAGATCCTTACTTACTCAAAGTTCAAACTAACTTGATTTCATTTAATGAACTGTGGAGAATTGCAACCTTATATGATTTATTTTAAAGTGCATATAATCTGATTAAGGCAGAGATAGCATCTGTTTTGGTCTATTAAGTTTCTAACTTGTCTTGTCTATCAGCCGCTCCTTTCTCACCTGTCTAATGAGGGATAATAAGAGCCGTTCTGTCAGTCTGAGTCAAATGCCACCATCCTTGAATCTGTTATTAAATGTCAGTGCACTTTGATCTTCTCCTTTATCTGCCCTCAGGCTTGGTGGTTTCTCTTCCCAACAGTCTCAGGTCTAACTCTTGGTCAGTCTGCTTGTCTGTCAGGGCTTGCCCCCCCACACGGACACACTTTTCCTACCAGCATATAAAAATGTCTAAAGTGTCTCTGTAACGTTGAAGTTTGACGCTCAGAAGAACAGCAATGATTAAAAAAAAAAGACAAACAAAAAAGCAGATTCCACATTTCACCTTAGAAACTCTTTTGGGGATTTACAGACATTTGAAAAAGCAGAGAAAAAATATATAAAATTGTTTGACAAAGTTAGATGTAACGGATGACAAATGTGTCCCAAGATCGGGGCCAGGGAACAATGTATATTGACTGCTCAAAGGACGGGGACTACAAAACTAATATTTCTTACTCAATGTCCCTGCGTTGGCCTCCCTGTTGTTGTTTACCTGAGTGTGTGTGGCTGTGTTGATATGACAGAGAGACAAAGCAAAAGAGAATGAGAAGATGTACTCTGGCAGTTTACCCTCTTCCCAACCATTTCTTGTGATTTGAGGAATGGAGTGCAGGTTTGGCCCAAATTTGGGTTGGCTGGCTGGATGTGACACAAGAAACAGTGTGTAGAAATTCCATCTGCAATTCAAATTATATGTTGCATTTGGTACTTAGTGCTTTAATATTAATGACTTGTGACTTCGAGGATTAGTTACTGAGACACACATTTTCTGGTCTCATTAAATGTTTCAACCTGCTCACACTTTAATTGTTTAAGATGTAGCAATTACCTGCAAGATTTTTAAACAAAACTGAGCTGAAGTGGGTGTTTGTGACTGGCCTTTAGCTCTCTGATCTTTTCAATCACAAATAGATGTGAAGGACAGCTTGTCATAGTTTTCTTTCTTTCCCTTTTGATTATGTTTCAGTCGACTTTTTACGCTCCTTTCATCCTTTCTCTGTTTCGACAGGTCTGATGTGACAGGTTTAATCAAGTGGAGCAGATTTGAATAAGGTGTGTGTGTTTGGTTTGTGTTATGGGTATGTGTGCTGTTTCATTAAAAGAGAAAGTGCATGACTTTTTATGAATTTGTTAAGAATTACATGAAAACTCTGACATGTGTAAGGTACAGCATGTATGTGTTTGATATTTGCAGCTTAGCTCCCCTAAAACATCAAGAAAATAATGACAATGTTTTTTTCTTTATCTACCTAAATGTCAGTTTCACTATTTTCTGTCTCTAATAATAAAAAATCACAAATTCAGACAATCTAGTTACAAATGACAGAGAATATAACAAAAGCAGAAGACACCAAACTGTGCAGTCCATCTAAGATTGATGCCTTAATTAGACTGAAATGCATACAAATGTGTTTTTTGTAACACATGCTTCTCATAGTGGAAAAGCTGTGTTCTGTTGTGCTTCTTTTGCACACAACTCAAATTATTATGCAGTGGGGAGGGCCGTAATATTTTCATTTCATAGAAAATAGTAGGTTTGTGAAGATGGCTTTGTAATGAAAAGTGAAAAACCCTTTTTGTCAACAAATTCTTGCAACAACAGCAGCAATCCTCAATTTACAAATGCATTCTCAGATTTAATGGTAATGTGCATTGTTTTGCAGCTCTGATCCTCCCCGTGTTAAATGTAGGGGTCTAAAACAAAACTTAAAGCTTTTTCCTGTCCTGAAGTGCGGATAGTACCGCCGCAGGCACATTTGTTGTAGGAGACCCGCTTTCCACTTAACAATGGAAAAGAGAAAAAAAAACAGAAAAACAGAAAGCACAAAATGAAAGAGACAAAAACGTGTGTGTATTTTGTGTGTATGTGGGGGTTGACTGGCCCTCAGTTTGTTGTCACAGAAAGCGATACTGCTGTCTAGTCAATGAAACAACCACAAAATCCTGACTGTCCAAGTCAACAAACCTCCCATAAGAAGAGTGAGACAGAAACTGAGACAGGGAGAGGGAGAAAAAAATCTATTGATGCTCCATGTATTTTTGTGTTTTTATGTAAATGCTCAAAACTTCTTTAGAAGTCAGAGACACAGACGGCGGCCACTCCTGCATCTTAAGTAGGATTACAGTTTCCTTTAAAAAAAAAAAAAAACACTGAGCCATGAAGGTGGTAAAGATGCCATACTGAATGGAACTTCTTACTTGCTCGCCATAGATGAACAAAACTTCAACAACTATTTCGATTGTAAATGAATTATGTTTCAAGCAAACATGTCAACATATCTCTGGTTCAAGCATCTTAAATGTGACAATTTGCCTTTTCTACTTGTCTTATACTATAATAAACTGAATACTTTTGGAACTATTGATAAAAGAAAAGAAAGAAGTCCTTATAAAGACATCACCTTGAGCTCTTCAAAAGTATGAGGGGGATTATTCGTTTCTGCAGAATAGAACTATGACCTGGATGAATGAGAATATTCACAGATATGAGGGGGATTGTTTTAACATTTTATAGAACAAATGTTTAAGCAATAATGAATGCCCTAATGATATAAAAATAACATTAAAACATCATAACAAGTCAGTATGTGCTTCCTTTTAAGAAGGGATGATATTTTTAGTTCAAGTGAACCGTCACAGGTGCCTATTTTGTAAAAGCTGAACTATGCAGGCAAGATATTCAAAACACCAGGGTCAGTGTGACCATCAGGGTCTCCACACTCAGCTTAGACTAGTGCAAAACGGAATACAAACACCCAGACACTGCAAAATCAGTCTCCAATCAACAGATGAAGCCATACTCAAGAAGAAAGTTGCAATATTTATCACAGTATAACATACGAGTTTTGTGTAGGAAAATGTCTTCCATGATGAGTTAAACTTAGTTGAGATGAAAGGAAAAAAGTTGCTAAACTCAACAACCTCCTCGCTTCAGCTCGTAAGAAATGGAAAGAGACAAGGGACAGAAAAGAATAGGAATATTTTAGAGAGGAGGTTGAGAGGAGAAGGAGTAAATGCAAGGGAGGGAAGAATTAAAAACCCCACATGATTAAACTGTAAGAAAATGGGCGGGTTGCCACACAGCACATTGGAATGTTACTGTCACATTAAAAATGCTATCTGTAGATTTTCCTCATTTATAAATCACTGTGAAATTACAACGAGTGACACATTAAAGTAGTGGCAAACTGTCTGTGTCTGCAACGCCAGCCCTGAAGATCCGTGTGGATTCTGTAAGGCTCATTTGGGACTTTTTCTGGGTTGGATTTGCCTGTTAAGTGACTGGAAAATATCTATATCACAAGCAATTCTGGAAAATTATATGGAAAGCTTTCAAAAATTCAGCAATAAAGTGCCCACAATATATTAAAGCAAACCGTCTACAGGCACTTTAGCTGTGACGGACGAAGAGAGAAACACAGTGAGGGGACTGAGGGGTGAGGAGGAAGAGAAGTAAATCCTAGTTGAAAGATTCAAACCTGCACATTATCATCCATATTGTAAGGGTGAATAGCCACAACTCTGAGAATGGTACCCCGTCACATAAGCACACAACAAGAAGATGACGAGAGAGAGCAGATACGAAAGGAAACGATGAAAATGTCAAGTAGGAGGAAGGCAACAGCATTGAAAGTGGAAGTTAATTCTAGGAGATGGAACTAAAGCCATATATTAGCCTTTCCCGTGGAAGGGTGACTGAGCCGAGACAGGCGATGAATAGGAATCACAATAATTGTGAAATTGTGTTAGTACATATGAACTGAGAGATGCACTCGGAGCAAGGATGAGCAAGAGGAGAGAGGAAAGGGTCGATGGTGACTGTGTCAGAGGGGTAGTTATACTAACAGAAGCAGAGCTACTCTGAGGGACAGCCACTATCTTATGTGTTCAAACAGTGTTGGAAGTCACATGTTGCCAACAGTAAAGAAATGGGTTCATCCAAAACCAGATGGAGCAAAATGCAAACTATGGGACTTTTCACTGTATATGTAGCCTAAAAAGAAAAGCTTCTGGAGCCTCCGGACTGGTCTCCCTTCAGAAACGACCCATATTTACCTTTTACTCTGTCCTCTATTGCCCTCTAGCAGCCGTGATTATTATAAATGCCAATATGTTCGTGTCCAATGTGAAAACAAAGTAAACGATGTGATCTAAACCTCACTGAACTTCTGTGCCTCACATTTTCACACGACTATGTCACTTCCTGTAGTCATGTCATCCCCTTCACTTCTTCACTTCCTGGATTTAGGTACATTTATATACCGCTGTATATGAGTCGTTATCGATGGTATTGACTATCCTGTCGTTAAGTTTGGAGATCTTGGAAGGATTGCATTTGTTTGTTTTTTGTCTGTTTTACATTATTTTAAATTGTATATTTTTGTGTTGTTCAAACACACACACACACACCTTGCGCCCCCGCCCCTCCAAGGCTGAGAGAACAGGGGAAACACTGAACTATATAGTTCTATAAGTCAATTTACCATGGACAATCATCAAGATCCATCTGAATTTCACAGCATGTCATGTTAAAACTTGTCTAATAATAAATGTGTAATAAATAAAGTGTATTTATTTAAATCAACAGCATTACGGCACCACGGCAGCAGTGGCTGTTTTTTTTTATTCTTGTTATTCATACTCATTAATAATACTAATGCTGGATAGGAGCTAAATCAAGTACTTTATATCTACCATCCTGGTAAATTAGGAAACACAATAATGGAGAAGTCGAGAGTACATGCGGGGCTCTGACACAGCAAGGGCGCAGCACATGATTGGTGCCACTGTTCACAGAACATTATTGTTCATCAGTGTTGACATATCTTAAAGTTATCATTATTGTTCCTGCTGTGGATGCCCTTTTAATCAAAGAAAACAATTTATCACTAACTGGAAAAATAATGAAAGGATTAATTGATAATATAAATATGTAGTTATTACAACGTTCTTACAGCTTTAAGAATTCCTTTACATGCTGTTACGATGCAGAAATGGCATCCATGCATTACCATCTTACAAAAGAGAAAAAGAAACAAAGAGAGTGTTCAGCTAAAACAGTTCATTTCAAGCACAGTGTTTTTTAAAAAAATAAGCCAATTGGAGATCAAAAGAGCTGCTTCACTATTATAAATTATTATAAATGCAGCTCATTTTCTACGTCAAGATTCATTTTCAGATTAGAGTGTTAAAACAGATTTCAGGCAAGGTAGTTTGCAACATGTCAGGTTGTTTTCCAATGCTAACAAAGGATTAGGGGGGCAGCCTTCTAGTAAATGATGATGTAGCTTGTTCAGTTCCTGTTTCAAGAATGATCATAACTTCCCAAACATTAATTGTCTATTCAGGAGAAATAAAATAAAAACAATGAAAGGGAAATGAAACAAAACAAAGTGCTGTTATTGGGTGAACAGGATAAAATCACAGCAAGCGATTTAGGTAGCGGAAAGGGAAAGAGCTGCCTGTGTGTGTGGGTGTAAGGAGGAGGGTGAGGAGAAGGAGTTTGAGGGAGAGATGAAGGGATCAAAAAGAAAGCTGGAGAGAGAAAAGGAGATTTCTGGTCAGCTGCTGTCATGAGATGCAGACTAAAAAGGATTATAGGAAGTTTGACAACAAAGACTGCCTTAAGACCCGAGCGTAGAAATAAAAAAAAAAAAACAGGCGCTTAATTGGCCAGACAGACAGCGAAAGAGAGAAACACAAAAAACTATA
The DNA here is from genome assembly GCA_903364295.1 of Serranus cabrilla. Lineage (NCBI taxonomy): Eukaryota > Metazoa > Chordata > Actinopteri > Perciformes > Serranidae > Serranus > Serranus cabrilla. Next base: position 823,236 of record CAFUXE010001054.1, read on the forward strand.
CACACACAGCACCTACAACTGTTAAAGATATTTTTTCCTCCATTCATCTCAAAAAGTAACACATTAAGCTGACATTCAGCTGACTTTTGAACAAAAGACACTGGCAAGACACTGAGCCCAACTTTACAGAAGACAAAAACTCAACTCTGAAGGAGCCGCAGTACACGCACAAAGCCACACAGCACAACTTCCCTCCTTTGAAGAACGATATCAGTTGTAACGATTCTCTCATATAAATGATCAGTCAGGCAGTCTATCAGTCTATGTATAAAGAAAAACAAAGGATTCTTATTAATGCAAAGAGGACAAGGTGTTCTTTGTGATTTGAGGTGATCAATAGTGTTCTCCTTCAGCTGACTGATAAAAGCCAGGACAAATTATTCCTTCAAGTGATTGTTACTTATTCTAACACCATCCTTTTCTTCCTTTGCCCCCCTACCTTCTTCACCCCCTATGTATCATCCTTCCTACTGTCCAATGCCTTTCTCCTCTATGCCCAGCTCCCTTTTTGCATTTCAGCTTCCTCCACTGTCCTAAACCTTTGTTTCTCTTTTCCACTATCATTTTTTTTTAGAAATTTCCAGTGAGCCATCTCTCAAAGTGTTCATTTTTTCATGCTTTTCTCCCCCCTCCTCTCTCTCGATCCTCCTTCATTACTCCTGGATCCCCATCTGTCTAATTTATGACTCTCTGCAATGTTGCGCTCACATTGTGTTTGTAGATGGTACAGAGTTTACCTGATGTTCACTGTTGTCAGCAGCAGAGTAGCAGTAAATCCATCAGTGTTGCAGTAAAGTGACGCCTACTGAATCTGCAGACACTAAAATGACTTTTGTCTAACTTTGCTTTCTTTTCTGTGGCATGGACCAGCAGGTGTTGGGCTTTTGTCTCACCGCTGCTCCACAATAACAGTCAAGGACAAAAAAGGACAAATGAGCAACAAGCCTCTGATCCTATGATTGGACACTGGTGTCTGGGAGAGCAATTTACCAACACATTCTGGTTTTATTTTATATCTAACATTTGCTTCCTTCTTAACTACAACCTGAGATGAGCATTTTACAAAAGCAGCACAATCCTGTCGAATAAATGTTGATAAATCTAGAAGGAGGAGGCCCAAAGTTTGTTGCTGGAGTCTTCTTTTATTACTCCTCTTCTTCTGTCTTTTCTGCTTTAATCCATCCTTCCCTTCTCACTGATTAGCCCCCGTTATTTCTGTCCCTTTCTGCCTCTCTGTCTTTTTTTTCCTCCTTAATTCTGTCCTTCTGTCCTTCCTCCCCAGCCACTTACACTGGCAGAGCAGCGCAGAGGTTTCTTAGATGTTTTAAGCTCTTATATAAGACTGCAGCTCAACCTGACTCCGCATACTGTACGACTTCTGGTGTGAATGTGTGCAACAGCTGATTTGAATAAATACAAGCCTGGACTCCACACTGTAACAACAGTAAACGTTATATTGTTGTATGAAAGTAGTGCTCATATAGGCAGCTCATTTTTCCACATAAGAATAAATAATTGATGATAACCAATCACCATTGATTTAAAGTCATCCCTAATGCATTTTTAAATGATTATGCAACGAATCCTGTTCAGCCCACAGTTTTTTTTGGGTGGTGCTGTTAACAGACACATTAGTCTTCAACTCTTCGCTGCATTACATGACATTTTGCAGTCACTACACACAGCATCTAGTTCTGAAACGACAATCAGCAAAGCAAGCAAAAAACAAGCTAAAATCTTATGGATTATAATAAATATGATTTACGGATAATTTCTTTATCTTTTCGTCGAATTAAGCTTAATAAGTCTTCATAGAATGTTTATTTTGTGTTTGTATTGACATTTAGGTGTGATTTAGGTGGAACAACTAGAGTTTCGGATTTAACAGCACATCACTCCCGTTTCTGTCTGTCTTCTTATTTCATATGAACAATCCTATAAAATGGACACGTAGTCTATTTCAATTTTAAAAGCCATCCGGTTAGCAATTAGTAGACAATTTGACTTGAGGAATAACAGTGTTCTAATAATAAGTAAGCCTGTGGACAACCCATCATATTTGTGGGTTTGGGGTCATTCAAAGGTTTGTCAAGTCTGCAAAAACATAGCCTTTATGCATACATACATGCTTGGCAAAGCCATCACATTACAGTATTGTTATATATAAATGTACATGCTGTATGAACAGATAGTGTAAGCACAACTGTTGTGACCAAGAAGATGAATAAAAAGAAACACTGATTGAAAAAGCAAGTTCAGAGAATATAGGCTGTTGCATAATGTGCTGCAGTAAAATCGGAAAATGGTTCACTTCAGGCAAGGCTTAGTGACACACACACAGAAAAAGAGAAATGTGAACTTATGTTCAATGACTGAATTGGTTAACTCCTTATATTTATTGCAACAAAATACACAAAAAGATATGAAGCAATGATTTAATGGAGAGGGGGAGAGAGAAAGAGAGAGAGAGAGAGAGAGAGAGAGAGAGAGAGAGAGAGAGCTTGTGGGAAACTACATCTTCACGTTTATGTCATTTTATGTTAATTTGAGCCTTTTAGTGAATCCATGATGATAAGCTGTGTTAGAAGTCGGGAGTTTGCTGCCTGTGTGCAGCAGCAAGTGGGAGATCAAGTGAACACAGTAAGAAGGAATAATCATTCTGAACGCAGCTCACATCCACACAGATCATGACATGGCAGGCATTAATGATTCAGAGGGAGAGGGATAAAAAAGAGTAAAGGGGGGAAGATGGATAGAAAAGATGCCAGGTGGGAGGGAAAGGAGGAGACAAAGATATGGAGAAAAGAGAAAAGGGGGGTAGATAGAGAGCAGAGAAAGGGAGGGGAGGATGAATACGCAGAGGTAGAGAAGCTGATGGGAAATAAAGTGTCAGAGGAAAAGAGGGAGCCTTGGTGGTTTTTTTTCTTCTTCTTAGCTCCAAGCCATTTTTGTTGGTTCACTCCTTGTGCTATATTTTAGGAAAGCGTGACGAGACAGAATGTGAGTGCAGAGAAAATGCAGTTTGACATTACAGCACTGTGAATACCAGCTCCGGCATTTAACACCTCATTTTCCAATATTTTCTGCTGCTGTGCCTCTATTTTTTAGGCATTTAGAGCAATTGTGGTCCTTTCTACTATCAGAGCGTTGAAATTGGGGGAATAGGGTTGGAGACTGCTAAAGAACAAAGTAAACTAAGGTGAGGCTGACATTGCTCGGTCGATATATCAAGTTAAAATTGGCAATTTATCAAAAACCTAATTATCAGCATGTCATGAGGTGCATTTATATGACCAATTCAATGTTAATTAAAAATTGAGGGGCACAGTGATGCTTAAAACATGTATTACAACAGACAGATAGACAGAAGAATCACTCTTCATATCACTTTCTGATTCATCAAATGCAGCCTGAAAATACTACACTGAAAAAGGCTGAGCCACACTGGCATACAGACAAGGTGGCAAGGGCCTGCTGCCAACCCTGTCAACCCGATTACATACACACACTACACTCACGCACACAGACACACACACTCACACATATAGACACACACGCTTCTGATGTTTACTTAGTCCAGAGGGCACACACATACACACAAACACACACACTGGCACAGCATCAAGGTGGCATGGCAAGGCACTGCTAGTGGCCTTGTCAACTGAAGTAACCTCCCACAGGAAACACAGAGACACAAAGCCCCAAAAGCACAGATATGCAAGAGAGAGGAAAGAAAGGGAGGCCGGGTGAAATCAGGGGGAAAGAGAGGCATAGAGACAGAGAAGCAAAAGTGAAAGAGAGAGAAAAAAACAAGGGAGAGGAGTAACAAAGCGAGAGGAAGGGCGAGGGAGACACCAAAAAGATTGGTAGAGTGAGCAATATAGCAACAGATGGACAAAGAGAGGAAAACAGAGAGGGAGAAAGACAGGAAAGAGATTGGTGGAGTGAGCAACAGAGAGACAGAGAGAGAGCAAGATGGGGGAGCAAAAAGACCATCTGCCATTTTTTGGGAGACTCCAGGCAGACCTTCATATGATGCCGGGTGCGTGCATCTGTGGGTGGGTGAATCAGTCACTCGCTGTCTCTGCACATACGTGTGGGTGTACTGTATGCTAACAATCATGTGTTTGTTATTGTCTCCACATGGGACTCAGCAGAATCACACACAAGGTAATGCACACATACACACAAAACATAGATACATGCAGGCTCAGACATCAACCCTTTGTGCTGACTCCAACTCTTTGCTTTTCTGAACAACTAGACTAGTCTTATTTTGATGGTAATGAGACTGACCTGTCTGCACCCATACATTTATTTTGACTTTATCTCAAACTTTTCCCTCTGATCAAAACAGTCTACATGGCTACAGTGCATGGTTTCCAAATAGAACAATAACCAAAACTTAAGTATTGGCATTAGAACCTTTATATTTATTTGTCACTAGCCTGAGACCAGAGCACCTTCTTTCATTAAACATCAAAAATAAGCACACTTTGGCAAAAGACAAACCTGCTCTATTGCTTTATGTGGAATTATAAAACCATGCAATTACTGCAACACTCATTCTGAGACATTTCTTTGACAACACTAACAAAATGACAGGAGATCTTAATTGATTTACAACGCAACACAAGAACAGAGTTTTGTCCTCAAGGCACTAACAGAGCTAAAGCTTTCAGAGTTTCTGTTAATGGCAGATGGTGAACAAGTGGAAGACTGATGGAGAAAATAATTCCAATATGCGAGATCTCCTAAATAAAGCCAAAGATAAAAGGAGAAGGGCATTTATGTCAGAGACAAAACATGCTACATGGTTCATGGAAACATTTGCATTGATCATAGCACTAACAGGAGATAAAAGCTAGAGGCTGTGACTGTGATCACGTATTTATGATAAAACAGCAGACAGACTGGTATCACAGAGTATAATTGCTTTATTTACTACATAATAAGACAACAAAGGAGTAACCTCTGTTGTATTATTTTCTCATTACATCTATGAACTCTAGGAGGAAATCTAGTATGCCAGTATGTCTGAAGGATTAAGCTTTTCAAGGACAAATTATATGAACTTCTTGAATGTATACTATACCATTTTAGACATTAGTTTCATATACAATAGGAAAAATACTTCCAAATTTGCTTGAGCAAATATCAAGGCTGCATCTTTTATTCCCATCTTATAACATCATTCTTGGGTGAGGCTATTTGATATGAAAAGTCTATTCATGACATCATGTCACAATCACAGGTTCTCACCACAATTGAACAACACTGCAGGTAATGAATGGAGCAACAGTGGAGAGCTATTCCAGTCAAATGTGGTTCAGGTAAGGCCTTTATTGCTGCTGCAAATGAAGGCTTTCAGTGTATGTTGTGGCCTGTTAGTAACTGGTAAGAATTGAATGGAAATGGAAATGGATGCTGAGTATAGTATTGAAATTCTTTGCTTTTTTGTCACTACAGACAGTGCTCAATTTCATCAGTACTCCCATCAATATTATATTCAATTGATATTCTTAGATTTGCATCAGTCCATCCCATTTCTTTAAATCTTCAGCCATGGTCAGTTATTTTCCCATGAGGGGCCATTGATTTTAACCAGTTGACTTAAATTGCCACAGTCATTACTTAACCACTTGCCCAATAGATAACCCATCTCCATGCTCACTGAGTATAATCAATGCAGTGTGAAATCATCGTTGTCAACTGCAATGCATGTAGATGGTAGCCAAATAGCTTATAACCAATACTGACCACAGTCATTGCTGAACATCTAAAAACAGAGTTGCAAATCAAGAGTACTCCATCTTAAACAGTCAAATCATATTAATTAACTCAGAACCTTGCTTATACATCTATTAACCACAATTTATCAAGTCAGTTTGCAAGTTCAATTCACCAGCTTACCATTGACAAACACAGTGTCCCTAAGCTTTAGGCTGCAGCCATGTCCTGATAATGGGTACCTTAAAAGGGCCTTCAGAGTGCTAGATTGCTCTGTAAGCTCAATTGATCTGGCTTTATTGGCTATTGATTAGCAGTGCTGCACCCAAACAACTGAACTGAAGCCATAATGGCTCACATAGGAGGATGATAATCCATACCCCGGGGAACGACTTAAAGGAGAGGTTATCAATAAAGAACGCTATTTAACCAGTGATTAAGAAGTCACTGCAGACCTTCTGTATTTGCCCCTTTTTCTTAAGTTTCCAGAAGCATACTGCAGTTCAATACGTCATCATCTAAACATTTTGAACTGCTTGCGTCCCTCTATAATCAGATTCAGCGCATAGTTTATAAGTGCATTAGAACAGAACTGAGCACAGGCTTTTTTCTGATGGGTATCCACTTGACAAAAGGTATTAGCATGATTTAAAGTGTATGGGTCTCGGGAGTGGATTAATTTACTCAATTCCATTCCCCAAGTTGAAAAAAAAAGAACATTTTAAGCGCTCCAGTTCATATGTAGAATGAGATTAAATTCCTTGTGATGGTGATTTATTGGGTTTTTGTTATTTCTTTCTACGATATAGCTGGAGACCATTTTGAAAAGGGAAAATAAAGTTTAATTCACTTATAGTGAGTGTACAATGAAATTTGTGTTATTGTCTGAGGTCTGTAACGCAATACAATATTAGAACTTGGATTAACATTAAGAGCTCATTACACATCACACAATGAAAAGAGAACTCCGGTTAAATGTGTGGCATCGAAAGATTATTGTGTTCAGTCTGAGTCACCACTCAAACAGAAAAAATAGCGAGATACACACTGCACAAAGATTCAGCTGAAACTTTCCAACTTAAACTATGCTGTTGTATCTGTCACGGGAGGTTTATTAGCATATTATTGAGATTATGTTGTCTTTGTACTTATAGTCTAGAACAAATGAAACATTAATGGATTTAAAAGGAGCCACACAATGTTACCTTAAACAAGGTGATTTTAAGATGAATGACACTTTTTTACCAAAAAAAAGTAAATATTACATAAAAACAACAAAATTATGAGCTGAGTTCATTATTAAATAAACTGCAAACTACTCAAAGCAATGGATCTCTAAAGTGCACGTCTGTTGCTGATGCTGATGCCTTGGAAGATTTGTTCAACGATAGATAATTAAAGCACAAGTCAAATCTCTTTGGAAAAAATAGGAACACAGACATTATTAAATATCTGTGTTGGGGTAGAAAATAATAATAATCACAGTCTATATTCACTTACTGTCCATATGTAACACATTCACATTATACAAATAGGATTTCTTGATTAAATTAATAATAATTACATTTGCTTCCAAAACATGCTTCATTAAATGTATTGCAGATGTTGCAAACAAAGCCAAGCCAAACAATGTTAGTGTTTAAGTGTAAAAACACTTGTAAATGAGAACAGAACTGACAGATTGCAGAAAGGCCACTTTTAAACCATATTTACATTAAAATACAGCAGATAGACACATCTAGGTCTCACATAATGAAGAAAATAATCCCTGTTTAGAAACTAAGTCAGATAAAGTCATGCATCCTTTAGAAGTGATTTTGTTGTCAGATAAAAGAGTAAGCACAACAGAAGAGCAGAAAAACACAAACATAAGTGTTTGTCTGTATGAGTTGTGCACAGCCTGCAGCTTTAAGGCCATGTCTGAGACAAAGTGATAGAACGGGTCAATTAAGCAATTTTCATAGTACCACATAACCATGTTAATTGGACTTTGTTACATCATACTGTGACGGAAGAATGGGAGCTTCAGTCTGATGTATTAACTGGTCCCTGACTAACATCTCCACCAGCAACTATAGGGTACCTGCCATCTCATCAGCCATCTGCCATTTCCTGCAGTCTGAATTCTAATTCGACAAACAAAGATGAACCATCAAGGTGCATCTGTATTAGCCAGAATAAAGGAAATCCCTGAATCTCAAAACAAAAAAAATTAACAATCTGCCATTATGGTCTTTAAATAGTTTATTTATCTTGAAATGCCAGTTCTAGTGTGCCAAGATGGCAACACCACTACTGTTACTGGATTAGTCGCATTTAATTTGTTCTACTCAGTGACCTAAACTGAAACAAAACAATATATCAACATAGTCTTGCATAAAATTAAGCAAACTGAAATAAATCCCAAAAAGCATGAGATGAGAAACAACTCACTCCCCATGATATCCCCCATAACGGTCTATGAAACTCCATCTTCCTGGCTCCAGCTGGTGAAGGTGGCTAAACTGAACTGTAAAGATAAAATGTCAGTTTAACTGGCACAGAGTCTATTTAACTGATTTGTTAAACAATAGAGAGCGTTTATATTCCATTCAAAATCCAAACAAAGGAGTAGTTAAAGTTCACAACTAAAGTAGCCTTAGTGAATAATGCCCCATTCATGAAGACTTGCACCCTGAACCTTTGACACTCTTGCACCACCTTGATATAGAATAAAGTATGTGTATACATCTACTCCTCTCTGGCAGTGGCATTGAGCATAGTAATTCAGAAACTTGGGTTATTGATGGTTCTCAGAGGGAGCTCTTTCTTTCTCAGTGAGCACTCACTCCAGGAAGGCACGGCCATCCCCTCCCTTTCCGACTTCTTCTATTCAGCTCATATAGTTGAGCTCGGGCCCATCGAGTTCACTCATAGTCACAGGTGGATTTGTTTTCCTGACTGAAGCACTTTGTTACAGATTTTTTTTCTTCAGAACTCCATATATTGCTTGTGTACACCAGAAATAAGTTTTGTCTTCTGAGACATAGAGTTGGCGAATGTCAAATGAGTAATGATGAAATTACCTCTTTCTGACAGCATGCATATGGAAAAAGACAGTCAATCATCAAGATGCACAACTAGATCAAAGAGTTGAACAGCTGCTGGCAGTGACCATTTTGCTTTGTTTTTATGGAATTTCGATACAACATATTTCCCTTTCTGAATATATCATCCTTCCATATTCTCTATAAATTCCCCAATGGAATTAGTTTTCTTATTTAAGGAAATAATAGGGAATAAAGAAAACAATAAAAAGAACAGAGCTAAAAAAAGCGTTGACGTCCTTACTCACTTAGTTCCTGTATAAATGCGTATGTGTGGGAGACACTCATTTATTCCAACATGGCCACGTTGCCTGTAGCCAGACAGGAATTTAAACAGAGAAAGATTAGGTATTATTAACTTGACAATGAAAATCAGACCTTGCTAAGTTTGCACATTCCTTATTCTCTCTCTCTCTCTCTCTCTC
>CAFUXE010001054.1:839759-860243 GCA_903364295.1 Serranus cabrilla
GACATGTACAGACATAGAGATGGAGAATATGATTTCATAGAGAACAAGAAGAAGAGTGGAAAGTTAGAAGTGGAAGGAACAACCAAAGGCCATAGAAATACAAAAAAATAACACAACAGTAAAGATATTGGAGAGCTGGAGACATAAATCGCAGAGAGAGAGAGTAAAAGGAGGATGTGCAAGACATGAAGAAGAGATACAATGGATGGCAAGATTGATGGATGGCAGGAGATGGACACCAAAAGAGAGAGGGAGGAAAAATAAAACATTTGGATGCTTTTAGAGTCCACATTTAAGTCCATCATATGACAACTATTGATTTTCTATAGACTCTAATGGACGTTATGGAACCAATATATTAGTCGACAGCCATTAATCCATTAGCTACTTGGCCTCACACACACACACACCAGCATTAAAATTAACTCAATAAGGAGCAGAATAAAATGTGTATCCCTCTTAGTGTGCGGTTGTTTTGAGTGTACTTGTAGATACATGTACACCAGCAGGCAGGGTCAGAATAACACACTGTACATGCTCAATCACGGGAGTTTCATGTGCATATCCAAAGACAGCAAACACTCACACGCTGGTACGTCCCAAATGCTTTCCCTATCACACACACTCACACACAAACACATCCATTCTGCTCTTGTCAAGTGTAATAGAAGACATGGGGGAAAGACAACAGGATAATAGGATTATTATTCTCCTCTAATCTCCCTGAGTCAGCACCACACGGTTTGTGTATTTAGTGTCTGTGTATGTTTCGGTTCACACACGCCTGTTTATTGAGTGATTATGTTCTTGTTTTTCACCTTGAAAGAATATGGAATATTCAATTCTTAGCATTCTCAGCTTAAAATGTCGGACATGTAACCATGACAAGTTGAAAAACTGAGAGGACTGACTACTGTCATGTTAAATAAGATATAACAAATGGGAAAACTTGAAATTGAAATTTGAAACCATTTGAAAACTGTATGAGATTAAACTTGATTGTATTTATGTGATGCTTCTTCAGGCAGATGTTCATACCATCTTTCTCAAGTATTGAGCGTCTATATTGATGAATCTGACTTTTTTTAATGGAGTCTGTACGTTGAACATTTTATTGCACAAAAAAAAATGTGGCTTTAGGTGTGTCGTCATAAGTCAGTGCCACTTAATTTCAACATAAGGTGGATTCTCTATAGCTAAGGGACTATTGAAATCTAAATGAATTAGTACCATTTAGTTGAGGAAATAATAGGTGCAGCTTTGGCCAAGGGAACAGTCAAGTCTGAACAAATTTGTCTCATTTTATCGTGAGGAAACTCGAGCCAGGGGACTATGGAAATCCTAATGAGTTGCACTATTTTATCTTGAGAAGACCCAAGGTGGATTTAACCAAGGCACTGTTGAACTCCTTACAAATTAGTACTATTCTGAGAAAACCTTGGTTTACTTTAGCCAAGGTACTATTGACTCCCTGATTAATTAGTCTCACTTTGAGAAAAAAACAGACCACCTTAAGCTGAGGCACTATAGCACAAGGTCAAAAGAAGCTACTAATATTCAGAAGTGAGAAACAACTTTAGCTGGTGGAGTATGATATGTATGAGTCAGCATGCCAGAGTTGGCGTTAGAATGAGTCACAATGGATAATACTTTTATTAATAGAGCTTGTGTAGGAGGTGGTTGGTCACATACATATGCACACACATGCAGATACAGCAGTGCAAACAATTAAAAATGTTTGATTACTATATCATGCTCAGTATTGTTAGTCATTTTGTACATTTTACATAATTGGGCACTTGAATGCACTCAAAAAGCACACAAAACAGCTCTGAGGAAACACTGCACAGTGGAGGGGAAGACATGAAGGAATTGAATTTCAAATGTCTTTCCAACAATATACAGATACCTGCAGTGAAGTATGCGTCACAAACACTGTGCTGCTTCCACATCTTGCTCAAGGACACACTGACTTTAAACGAGGACATACTGTACTCCACATTAATGTGCTATCATCAGGGTTGGGGGGGAAACACAGTTACAGGATCTCTCCAGCGATGATGAATAGAGCAGAAGGTAAGAAGCCAAGGGTTGTTCATGGAATTAGCCAGGAGAGGACATAGGGAGGACATAGAGAGGACATACACTCCACACCATGTGGGAACTATTTGTTGAACCCCTTAAAAAAACTCTTTGGTTAAAGTTAAATTTTGTCTCTGTGACGTGCAGAAGGGTACAGAATTGATTCACTTATACTTTGGAAACTAGGGCTGTACAGAATAGTTGAAAGCTCAGAAGCTTTATTCATAGCACTGACATTATAATTCCAATTCTAATTAAACTATTTGTAGAATTATATTCCAGTGGTGACTGTGTTAAATTGTTTCGGACTCATGTGACCAGCCTCACTGTCTGCTGGTAGGACACTTCACTGTTTTATGAGAGCTGACAGCAGCTCCGGACACAGAGATTTCAGTTAGCCGCTGCAGGAACTCATATGTTTTTTTCTTACTGGAGAACTGACCGTTTTGGGGGTTGCTTTTCTTCATTTAACAAAAAATAACATAAGCAGTCTTTCATAAAGCTCAGGGGGACAGATTATATAGAAGATGTTCAAAATCAAAGCAGCAGAAGCCGAGATGAATTTCACTAGCCCTGCCTTCCTGTAACTCCCCTCATTTAAACACCTTTATAACACAGGCTTCCTGTTAAATGTCCCAAAGTCTCAAATCCAAGTCAATGTCATCAACAATTTTATTCAAACTTTGGAAAACTACTTCCAAGAAACACAGAAGATACTATACAAATGTTTCAGACACTGAGCAATACTTCTTGTGGCTGAATTGTGTGTGTAAGTGTATGGCCCTTTAAATGTGACCCATCAAAGAAGAAGTAAACAGGATTATGAATCCGACCAGTCATGCGATGCCAGCCTTTGGTATTTGATCCGTTTTTGATAGTCATAGCTATGGGCACATTTCTGTTGATATTACAAAAAAGTAGTGAGATTTGGACACACAGCCCTGTTATGGATTTCCCCCATTTTATGCTTATGAGAGCTCACGGGGAAGCGCACCATGTACACAACACACATGCACACACTAGCTTTTCATCTGTGCTTTTCCTTCAGCAAATGAACAAATGTAGGACACAGTCAGCAGCACATCAGTTTTGCCCGTCTCGCTATCTATTATTTGGGTATATTATCTATTATTCAGACCCCTCTCTGTTTCATTCCTCTATCTCTCCGCCTCTCTCACTTTCTAGCTACAACCCCTCTCATTCCTCCCTCTTCATTTCTCGCTCCCTCTCACACACACACTCCATATTTCTTCGACTTTTTTTCTACTGCTTGCTCTCTCTCTCTCTCTCTCCCTCTCTCTCTCCCTCCCTCTTTCTCCCTCTCTCTCTCCTTATCTTCTGTAAAGTAGATAAACATCGGGTTTGCAGCAGCGGGAGGAGAGAGAGAATAATACACAGCATGTTCATGAGAGGTGGAGGGTAGCAGCTGAAGTCAAGGTCGAACTGCGTGTGGTGTCTGTGTATGTGCGTGTGTTTGTGTGTGATTTACAACCCCATCTCCCCCGTCTTTATCTGTATCCTTATCCAAACCTTGGCACCATTTCCTCAGAGAGTAGACACAATATAAAGTGTTCACACACTCTTGAAAACACCCCCCCACACACACACATATACATGCACACTTGTCTACAGCAGTGGTAGATCATGAGCCGGTGAATACAGGATGATGCAGAGTAGCCCGACTGACATGAATCACGGTCTCTCTTTTCATAGATACTCACTGTCGTTTATCTTTTTCTTCCACTCCTGTCTTCCTCTCGTCCCTTTCCACCGAGAGTCTCCTCTTTCCTTCATCCTCTCCTCTCCTATTGTCCTATTTCTTTCATCTCTATTTCTCTACTAAGCTCCTTTCTTATTTGCCTTTATTTATTAATTCTCTCAACTGTTGATTAACCCCTTCCCTCATATGGCTCATGTGATTTGTCACAGACCAATCTTCCTTTAATTGATTTCTCAGCATAGGTAATAACTGTTGTTGCAACCTTTGAATACTTTCCCTCAGAAATTTAAATAAAATTCCAGAGTGCATACACATCCAAATAAAACAGTTCCTTGAAGAGCTGTCAATGCTCAACAATTTACATCGCAAGAAAACTAAATATTTCTGAAGCAGTATAATCTTGTGAAAAGTCTGCTTTTTCTTACAACTATAGCTTTGAGAAACACAGAGACTCACATAGAAACACACAAATCCAGCTAAATTATAATTCCTTGCAGCATTTCTTTAACCTTGAGTTAGATGTGGTTTGCATCAACCACAGATTAAAAACACAAATATCTGTAGGCCACCACACCATTGAAACCAACTAACAAAGCCATAAATAAATGCATGCTTTTTACCAACAAGAAAACATAACAAAAGATCAAATGTAGGGACTGCTTAATTGTATAAATGCAAAGCTGTAAAGCTACCCACCTGTATGCTCTATATAACTAATCAGTAAAAATTGCTGCAGCAGTGAAATGAAAGACCTACTCTTTCTTTGATATATTATGACAAAGTGCTATATTCCCCATCAATATTAATCATTATGCCAATACTACCACACTTGAACTAATCAGCACCTGCAAGTCATACAGTCTAAACACACACCTGACTTTATCTTACCTATTAACGTTCGCTTATATAACCACAAAACGCCGTGGTGCCAATTAAACCAGAAACATTGATAAATATTGACACAAAATAATAAAGCAATCAGTTTTACCTTGAACCAAGTGTTTGGTCGTTCATGTCGTTGCAGAACCATCCATCCAAACGTCAGTAAACTACTTCCTTAAGGCTTCAGGTAACACGAACCGTCCCAACTTGGAAAAAACGCTAGCATTTGTCGGCTCCAGAGTTGCAGAGTAACTTCACTCCTATTGCCCTTGTAGTTACCCAACTAGTCAGTCTTCCAGTTTCCTCCGTCTTCTTCATTATCGAGTGCAACAACGTGTTATTGTATCTGTCATAACTGTGTTAATTCTGCACCATATTTCCAATAATTCAGGCTCAGTAAAGCCCGTGTCTGAAAGCTCCAGAGCAACGGAGTCTGTGCTAATTGCTCCGTTTGAGTGCAGCTGTGCCATCCGGTGTCAGGGGCTGGAACAGAGTGTAAGAAAAAACGCGAATATACACTTTTAAACAAGCGTTTTCATACTTTTAATGAGACGTTTCTATGGTCGCGATTACTTTCGGACTCAGGTGTGCACCGCTGCTGCTCTCACGGCACTCCTGTCTCCTCCCACTTCGTTCCGGATGTCGGATTGCAATGTAAATGGATGCAGATATTACACCATTGTCCTAATGTTGGCAGAGCTCGTTACGGTGTATAATGAGCTGTGGCAGTATGTGTACAATGAGATATGATATGGTCACATTGATACACATTGATCCCATCTCCAACAGTCTCGCCAATTAAACGCCTCTGTTACTACCTCCGAGGGCGGTACAGAGCCGGGATTATTTGGTCCCCCATTAGGCTTCTGATACTTTCAGATTGCAATGAATTAGCGAACAAAAAAACTGTATTGTCAGGGTGTTTCATGCGTGGTTCTATAATAAACAGGAAAAGATAAAAGTCTTAGACTACATAGTTTTATTTATACATTAATAACATATTAATATTAGCCTTAAACTATTAAAGCTATTAAACAAAATAGACTAGTCAAATGAAATCTAAGCATTCTGGTTCACATACCTGAATTAACTTAGTGTTATTCGTGTTTAATGATTTATTATTAAGCAATATAAATAAATTGCAACTCAGATGTTGGCCAGAATTAACAATTATGTCATCCGTAGCGCCCTCTAGTGACCAAATGGCGTAGCTGCAGTAATTTCAGTGGCCACATTGAGAAGCACCGTGAATATGCCTGTTTGTGTCATCAGTAATCAAAGAAATGAATGTGACATATGAAAAGTACTCAATGCAGAAGCTGGAACCATGAATTGTTTGATTCATTAATCATTCCAGCTTTAATCTGATCTTTTATAGTCTCTTCCCTTCGTATTGTCATTGCTAACAGACCTAATCCTGGAGTATTAATAACCTTGTGTTCATTTTGAGCTTTGTACAGTAGCTGTTAACAGTGTAAGTATTGCACACGTAGCATCTGTTTCTATCTGCAACCTCATTGTTATTTCCCATGAGGATGTACACATCTTAAATGAGAAGATGAGCATCATTTTTTGAGCCAGTGAAGCAAAGACATATACCTCAGGATACTGAAAGGATGAACAGAGCGCAGGAAAAGAATGTTAAAACAATCGTTTCTAACATAAAACTCTGTTTGTCCCTTACAGTACTCTCTATAAGGAACATTTTCTTGACATTGTAATTTTATGATAACTATATCCTCACCATTGTTTAATGTCAATATAATATTGCTGTTAAAGAGCTACATAGTGAGGTTTCAGATGATATTACTGCAAGGGGAAGGAGGGGGAATCACAATTACTGTTTGAATTTCCATCTAGCCATTCATGTTGAAATGACAAGGTTATATGTAAGTGTGTTTGAAGAGAAAGTGTAAAAGCTTTTTTTTTTTAAATGCAGCTGCCCAACCATATCTCTCAATTGCTTGACATTTATTCAGACCATGGAATTTTCAATAAATGTCACTCATAAAGAGTAAATCCCTTCAAGTGTTATATCTTACAGATACTTCACTAGACAAATATACTGTACTTATGACAGCCACACTTCAAACTCAAATATTCAGACATATCTATAAATGTCACCCAATTCGGAGCAAAGTATAGTGTTTTCCCTGTCTATCTACCAGTTTGCTTAGAGAAAGTGCGCAATTCGGTTTAATAGGAAAATCTGTGTGCCAATATTACAATAGGTGAAAACAAGTAAAACGCTATTTATCTCTCTTTTGCAGGCATTCATTGTAGAGTTGATGACCCAAATCTAACTCCCTGTGGTTCAGAGGTATTGCAGTGTGTGCGAGTGTGAGGTGAACACAATGCTGGGGGTGGGGAACAAATAAAAAAGGTAATGAGTGTGCACCTGTGTTTTGTGTGTATGTGACTACCAGTGTGTGCGCTTGTTTTCATGAATGTGTCAGCGTAGCATGAGAAACCTCTCAACAAACCTGTGTGTATTCAGGCATCCATGCCTGGCTGTTTTTGTACATGCTGTTAGTGAAATCTGCACTGCATGTTTTCCCACTTTCTTATACAACTGTGTGACTTTGACCACATACACACACACACACACAAACACACACACACACACAGTATCGGGGAGCTACTTATTCAGTGATAAAAGGCGAGCCAGAGGGAACCCAGTAATTGAACTCCAGTGAGCGAAGCTTGGAAGCACCGTGCCATATCCAGGGTAATAAGAAAAAAGTTATTATTCACCTCAAAGACACACACGCGCACACACAAAGACACACTTAGGCAAGAACAACAACATAGCATTCACACAACAAACCTCACAAGCCTGCATTCTGTAGGTTTATACTTTCCTACTGAACAAGTTTGAAGGATGATGAAGATCAGAGTGGGGAGCTGTTGAATAAGCAAATAAACTTTGAAATTATTGACTTTCACACTCTCTACCTCCTGCTGTTCCACTGAATAAATCAGAGCCCCTCCCCCACCTCACCCCCTCTTGGATGTATTCAGTGCAATCGCAGGAAGGAATCCTCAGTGTGTTCAGCTATCAGTTTGGCTGCAGTACTGCAGTGCACACACATATACACACACATATATACACACACAAAGCAAAACAGCATGCAAGCAGTTGTTCAGCCTCAGTTTGCATACAGTTCATGTACAGCAGGCTCATGTGAATGTTATTGTGTGTCTGCAAACTGTAACTGCAGAGTCACAGGTTTATTAAATCAGACAGGACTCCACTCACTGCCAAGTATGTTTTGTTTCCTCAGTTGTCACATGTCCTTAGTATTATTATCCACATGCATTCATGCATAGCAGAAAGATGTGGATATATACTTCTTTCTGTGAAAGACCTGTACATTACTGTTCAGTATGTATGCATATAGATTTACCGTAATCATCTATGCAATTCAAAAGAACTACTTTGCAATATAACTACATGGCAGTACACTATCATTGTTATTATGATGGTTTTTACTTTTTATTGTAGTTGTCTGGGTTCTAGTTTATAATTTTAGTAGTTTATTTTTAAATTGGTATTTCAGGTTGATATAAAACTTCAGCGTGACTCATAGTGTGCATCATAGTACAATGAAAAACTTGCGGATAAAGCATTGGTTGATTAAGGATCTCTCCTAAAGGTCACTATGCTGCCTTCAAATCCTAGTGCAAATATCTGAACAAATGGATGAGCATACTTGAAATGGCCTATCAGACTCATAATAACAAGTTGAAAATCCTTCACACAAGAAAAAGTATTTTTCACTTCTAGTCTGTATCACTTCATCTTTTTACAGTGGATGTGAAAAATATAGTTTAGTCCTATATGACAAAGACTTCAGAATTCTCAAGGCAGGAAATTGGTAAAAAGAGAAGGGTGAGTAAAAGAGGAAGAGGGCAGAGAAGAGTACACTTTCATTCACTTTTCTTTAATCTACATCCTATCAGCTCCCCTGCACTCATTCTTCCCACCTGCCTCCTCATGGGACCCAGTGGCATCTGAGGCTCCAAACACACACACACACACACACACACACACACACACGCATGGATACGCACATGTAATCATGCACTCACCTATTTTGTCAAGTCAGGTCTGATGCAGATGGCATCGCCATATATCAATCGAACCTGAAGCATGTCTAATTAATTGTGCACGTGTGTGTGAGAGAGAGACAGAGAGATGCATCCTTGATTGGGATTCAAAGGCTTTGCAGGATAACAGGTTCTCAATCAATATGCAGTGGGACACTTAACATGGAGGGCCAAGAAGTGTGACATCAATTGCTGCTTAAATGTCAGGAAAAGTGGCATCAAACAACAATTATTGGATATGACAATGGCATTGGAAGGCTAATCATAAGCTTGAGGGCTGAACCAGCAATGGTATGAAAGTGGGGCAATAAGAGTTCAACCTCTCATCTCTGGCTTCACCAAGACAACAGCAGGGGTTTTTATCATGGGAAGGTATCTGAAATTGTAAAGCAAGACCCAGTCCAGCCTGGGAGGGAACTTACAGAGGCTCACGGAGGCTTTTTGCTTACAGAGTGTAAGCCAGTAAGCTAACTTTATCTATCTAACCACATCCTGATTGGTCACACTCAATCAATACAATGTGGGAAGAAAGTTAAGAGTTCAAACAAGCCAGTATTTTAAACCAACAAAACCACCTGTACCTTGAACAAGTGACATTATGGAGAGTAAAAGCAAAGGAGGAAGCAAGGATAAGAAGTATAAAGAATGATATAGTCCACTTAGCTTGGGTGAGTAGATATGTCACCCAAAGACAGACAACAATATTTGATGAAACGGAACTCAACTTCAGTGCATCATGCTTTAAGGTAGCAACATAACTACCTCACTTCCAGCAGTTACATACATTTATTTTACCTTTTTAAACTGTTTCTTGAATATAAAAAACACATGCATTGTTTTCTCTAACCTTAGGGAAGTACTTTTTCATTGCCTAATCCTAACAAAACTCTGATAATAAAGATGTTTTGATCTCCTGCCACTTGTGGGATGCTCATGTTGTGTAGGAACAAACAACTGTGTGGTCACATGGTTTAAAAGACATGTTGACTTAATTTGCAGAGCAGTACAGGTGCCTAAGTACTTAATGATTTCTTCTTATTTATTGTATGAAGAATGTACTAGTAATTCATTTTGTTGGCTATGTTGTATAGAACACCTCTAATGATAAGTACTCTCGTATAGTTGTTTTCCTTCATTAAAGGTCAGATGCCATGGTCAGCTACAGACCAGAATTCCTCGAGTTTTGCTGAAAATCACTTCAAAGGGGATGATGTCCTCTGGCTCAGGACCTTGAACATGGATCCTTTCAAGACAATCTTTCTAATCACTCGGCCACCCAGCCTCTTGTAACAGCAACAGGGACATCAAATCCCATTTTACACTAAAGATCTAATTTAATTATATTCAGATTTAATTAAATGTGCTTAAAATCATATTTTCCTCAATTTCAGCCTTATCCATCAACCCTTTGTGTTTGCCGACCCTCTTGGGTGATCCCACAGGGTTCTTTTTTCCTTCCCTTTTTTTCTGTGACATTTCAGAGCAATTAAAAATTGGCTTACCTTAAAATTTAACAACTTACCACATAGTCACTGCTGTGAGCACATCAAAAGGTTGATTGCCGCTGTGAATGGTGTGAGTGTGAATACTAAGGTCTTCAAGCAAAAAGTAGAAAGGCAAAGCAATTAAGGCTAGATGGAAATGACTGCAAATCATGAAAGGAGAATGTGTTTGAATAGATGACTCATCATTGACTATGAGTTACAGGATGAAATCATGGATGTATAGATAGATAGGATTTTCTCAGTGACAACACGGGAGATAGGCCACACATGGCCAAATCAATAGGAGAGAGTTAGATTAAATGAAACTGCATGCTGACAGCACAAAAATGACAGGGGCATTAGGAGAGCCAGGCATAAAAAGGGATGAGTTGAAAATGAAATCAATGGTTAGAGTTTTGGATGGGTGGCTGGATGATTGGAGGGATTCGCACGCTGACAGACAAACTGACTGAAGGATTGAAAGGGACATTTCTGATGTGGGAAACATTAAATGATTGAGCTATTTGCAGAAAATGCGTAAAAATATGGAGACACCAACAGGGATTTGAAAGTATTTGTTGTGTTTGGGGCTGTCAGAACTGACTACCCAGGAAACAGACTTTGTTCCTGCAACCCTTCAATAACTGTTTCACATATTCGAGATAAAGCAGTGATTATCACCCAGGAGTTCACAAGGTGAAACCATAGACGCTGCCGGATGAAAGGATGGAAACGTAGACGACCAGTTGGGTAAAAAAACAACATTGTATTCAGCTTTTATCCAGAAAATTAAATACATGACAAAGAAAATACATCACATTGAGGAAAAAAAAAATCCAACATCGCCCAAAAAAGCTAGGATCACTGTGTACGTAGTTAAGTCCGGCCTTTTGTCTGTTCTTTTATCTTAACAACTTATTGAACTTGCCACAAAGGCTGCCACGAGCTGATTGTAAAATAAGCACAAGGCTAACTATTGTTCTTCTTTGTTTTCTACCGCCTGCATTTTTAGACACTCATCCCCAAGTCCTAAGTAGCCACCTGTTTTCAAAGACTGTGCTTACACAATTTAGCTCTGAGGTGCGACTGTTCATGTAATATGAAGCAGGTTATTTATGACAAAGAGGGAGTACAGTCAGTTAAAAGTTGCTGTACATAACAATCCAACCCACCATCAAACTTCATGGTGTCATTTATGTCTGAAACAAAGGGAAGTCATGCTGTTCGCCTTCACTGTTTATTCTAATAAAACCAGAAAAAAACAAATGTACTTTAATTTGTGTATAACACACATAATGAGCAATGAGGTCTAGCTTCATATTTATGTTTGTTTAATGGGGCGACCTCATGTGGCTGTAATAATTATGGCAGGATCAAAGGAGGTAGTCAGATGATGTAGTACAAGGAGCGACAAAGCCCACAAAGGGAAGTCAGGGTGGACATTTGGGTCCAAAAACATTGGAATTTAATTCAGGAGAAACCGAAGTCAACTTTGTGACTTTAGTTATGTAACTAAATAATGTTCTACCTCATGAATGTTGTATATCACATAGATGCATATGAAAGTATTTATTTTAATGAGTAGTTTTGGTGCCTAAATTTTGCCAAGTAGTCCCCCTTTTCACAATGTAAACTATTTGTTTAAACTGTAACTGTTTCACAACATTGAATAGAACAAACATATTTCCTAAGATACCATTCAAACAATTGTGCAACATTTTCTAAGAGATACAGATGTTCACCCTCAGAGAGGTATTCAGACTTTAGTAAAATATCTTTAGTTGCCATCACATCACCAGTAGAGATGACTTGTGTGAGCAGTTTAGTGCTGTCAGCGCTGAGAAAGTGTGAAAAAAGATAGCCCATATGGTCAGTTTCAAAAAGCTGTGCGCAAAGCAAAATAAAATGGACTGTAAAGTCACCTTCGAAAGTACTTCTAAAAGAAGTCAAGTGCATAATGTGAAAAGTACAGTGTGTGTGTGTGTATCTTGACATCTCTTGCTGTGTCAGGGGCCTCTGCTCTGATCCCTCTCCTCCTCCTTCGAGGGAGCGAGGGAAGGATCACTTCTTCTTCAAAGTCTCTCTTTCATCTCCATCCCATCACACCATCCTCTGGGGGAGGGCGAGGGGGAGCGGCACAAGCAGACAGGACTGGCTTTTTATACATCCATCTCCTCCCTTGTTCTTCTCCTCCTTCTCTTCACTTTTCCACTACATGCTTCCATAGCCCTCTATGAGCTGAAAACACATTTTTACGTATACTTTTCTGTAATTTTCCCTCTCTTTTATCAGTTTGCATTGACTCTCATTCCTTCCCTTTCACAGAGCCTCTCAGTTCACTTTCTTATCATTTCATCCAATGCTCTTATAGAAAAGGTCCAACGTCTTTAATTACTATATGTGCTGTGTTATTTTCAACACGATTGGTTGCTATAATTGCTTTCATTATCTCCAACAGCCATTTAGTATTCCTCCAAGTAATTGCTTTTGATTATTTGAAGCTGCAACAGTGTTTTTAGCAAGTGACAGCACCTGTAACCTTCCTCAATGTCTACATTTATAACCTTTCATATGGTGTCTTGCTGATGCATCCAGAAATAAGCACATATACTGTGTGTTTTCATAAATTCCCAAACTGGATTAAATTGCCCGTATTTTGTTCCAATTTGGTGTCGGGCTAAAAGGGATGTTCGAGACACCCTGTACTGAAAAGGCACAGCGTGGATGAAGTATGTGTGTGTGGCAGGCTATTTTCTAGTGCCTCTTCACTTCACAATTGAGCTGTATGCTTTCAGAGGCTCACCAACCCCCAACACATGCTCCTCTCGCCCTCACCTCCCTCCCTCCCTCACCACCCCTGGGGACGGACTAAATTTACTGCTTTTGGTTCCCAGGAGTTTGTGAAATGCTGTTCCAACAGACTAACACAACCTCGGGGATGGTTAACACTCAACTCCGGGATTTACACTCTGCATGATCATGATGCCACTTCGTCCCACACAGACACACACATACACACACACACACGCATGGCTGTGTTATGGTGCCAGTCTCATTGCTTTCCAAGGGGATTTGACTGGGATTAGTGTGTAAAAGCCAGTATCCACTTGATAATGGTGTACGCTTGTTCATGGTTCTAGTCTTCTTACACTGTGTGTATGTCGGAGAGCGCGTGCATGTGCTATTGTGTCCCTTTTTATGTTGGCCACTGGTCAAAGAGGGCACTTCATTATCTGCAGGCTGCCTTTCATCCCGTGGAAATCTCATTTAAATCTCTCTTTGACTCTCTCTTCTCCAATATATTGATGTTGTTTTGCTTTCTTATACTAAATAACTGTCTCATTTTCTCTGTGTATGGCTCCCCTTCAACCTGATTTCCCCTTAGTCCCTCTATTATAAGCACAGGAGGCTATTCGATTTAGAATGGGATAAATGCAAGTTATTGAGCTTTTTTAAAACTTATTAAGCAGCAAATTAACATTCAAAAATTTCTCCAGAAATTTCAGGTCAATCAAAGTTGACTCAGAGTTGCGATAATTTAGTTCTCTATACCTTATATTACTTAGAGCACTTGAAACACTTTCTTGCTAATCATGTCCAGACTAAGAGATGAATCAAACTAATTAAAGGTAGTAAAAGTTGAGCCACTCAGAATAATAACTTCAAACTTTTTAACATCTTAAAGTAAAATTCATTCATTTTCTCCACAATCCTCTTGTGTACTTTCTTCAGACGTGGCATGAGTTTTTACTGTACGAACGTTTGACAGAGGTGGAAAAAACATCAGGGACTGAGATGAATCTCAATGAGTGGAACTAATGAAATCATGTTTGTTTCTGCCTAATCTTCTTAATTACCTATGAAAAAATATGTTAACGAGTTAACAATACTATTTTGTAGATATTGACATTCCTGCTCCTAACTAGACCCTAACTAGGCCATTGACTTCATCCAGTTAACCTGGTTGAGCCTTTCGAAAAGGAACTAATTTCTTATTTCTGTTAACCTGACTGAGGTGCCAGATGGTTTGTTACACTATCAACAAATACTTGCCTGGCGGTTGGATGAAGCAGTAGAATAAGGAAAACATATTTTCCATCGAGAAAGGCCTTCAGTAGCATCCTTTGCTCTACTTTTATTGTTCTTATTTAACTAATGCTGTTGCAGCATCTATGCCAGGAATTCTCCACTTGCTTTGCCCGGCAGTCACTTTAACATTAAAAGAACCATAACTCATCTTTCGCTTTGTTTTTGTTTTCGAATAAGTGACTTCTTAACTAATTTGACTTGGCACTAGGATTGTCTTAATACTTTCATGCTTTTAGTAGAGGCAGTCTGTTTTTAAGTTTTTTTTATGCACTATGACACTTCATCTACAATGTACATAAAAAAACAAAACAACAAGTGTGGATCTTTTTTTTTTCATCGTGAATTAGAAAACGGTCTGTGAGCCATCCGGTAGGGTCATACGTTGAGTATTACTGATCAATGTTAGGCAGTGATTTTCCACAAACCGTTGCCTCTCCATGTCATCAAACACACCTAAACGGTAGCTGCTCACAGGATGCTGATTGATACGAACCAGACAAGTTTGGACACACCCTCCCATTATGTACTTTTTCTTTATTTGTATTATTTTCAGCATTGTAACATCATACAGAGTACTTAAAAACTATGAAAGAAAACATGTTGAATTTTATACTAAAGTGTTAACCAAACCAGAATATGTTTTACATTTGAGATCCTTCAAAGAAGCCACCTTTTGCTTTGATAAAAGCTTTGCAGACTCCTGTTATTCTCTCAGTCAGATTCATGAGCTGCTCACCTGGAATGGTTTTCAATTAACAGGTGCATCTTGTTAAGAGTTCATTTGTGGAATTTCTTGCCTTCTTAAAGTGTTTGCGACCAAACACATCCCGAAATCTTGTTATATTGACAGACTCATGTAAGTGAAATGTAAGAATGTAAAATGCTATGACTACCCATGGCTATCGCTACCTACAGCCATTAGCAGTTTGTTATTGTCTTCCCTCTATGCAATCAGGCGGCTTCATTAAGTGGTCTGCATGAAAGCTTACTTATTACACTCCTACTGAAAGGTATTTATTACTCTAATACATTGCCTAAAATGTGTCCTATATCAAGGGATTAAGTTCACTCTTTCCCCAATGATTAGTTAGTTTACATGCCAGGAAGTGTTTGATGAATTAATTACCAGCCACTTAAGTTCCAGTGGTAATATGCTAGGTGAGCGAGGGGTTGGAACAGTCTCTTGTTGTTAATACTCTGTGCTAAGACACAGCTGTTTTTAATAACCATTTGTTCTCAGTTAACCCACTTGGCTGAATTAAGATTCATTAAATCAGAAAGAAAATATCCTCTAACCCTAACACTGCCAGGATAAATGCTAGAGTGAGATATTTGTTTTTTTTAGGTGGCAGTGTTATTTGCTTGGTTTCAAACATTTAGAAGCAGCCAAATAAGCATAACAACACAATGATTGGGGTGTAAAGTGGCAGACAACTGCATGTCGCTGACCTGGATACAAAAGTTAATGCTCTCTCTGGAAGAAAAATTGAAAAATAATGCTGCACAAGTGCAACAAGTAATCCAATAATTGCCGGTGAAGGCACAGTGTCACAAACCCCATGCGATCACAATAATCATAAGAGCACATTAAATATCTGTTAGCCTCTCATTAACATAAAATGTTACAGTGCATTGCTGACTCATTTTTAGAAATTGGCTGTTAATTGGCTACTAGAAACTTGCCATGCCCACAAAGCATGCTTTCTATTCTCCAGAACAGTGCAGTTTGATCAATTCGTTGCATTTAATTCCCTCTTCACTGAGATTCCAGCTTGTCAACATGTCTGTGAATCACTCAAATACCAAAAATGATTCTCTGTTGCCTGAAGAAGCTGTACACAGTCTCTCACAGTGTAATTGACAGTTGATTTTGTCTCACATATGAAAAGCTTTGAGACCAAACCAAGCCAAATAACTGAATCTCAGAGAAAATTGTCAAAACACACACATGGCAGATAGAAAAGTCAAACAGATATTGTGTTTTCTAACCGCGCTGTCATTTAAGAGATTCCAGGTTTCTACAGGACAATACTGAAAAGCAAATCTCATTCATTCCGAAGAGCATCTTGCAATGGAGAAAGGCTTTTATGAAACCTGCCAATTTACCCCTCACACCAGCACAAGTTATTTTCATTTCCGCTATGATGTCTTGCCAAGGCACATAGTGTCTGTCTGCCTCTTTCATCGTCTGGGATTGTGCTTTTCCACAGGTATGCCAAAGCCAAGGGCCGTGCTTTAAATTCATTATCAGCTGTCTTAAAGATGAGAAGCCAATCTGTCTGAGAGGTGTCTGGAAGGCTGCGTAACGCCGTCATGACAGAATGAGCTGTAGTGAAATGCCAACACACTCCCAGGAGTGTGCTGTGTGTGTATGTGTGTTTACGACTATGAGACAGAGACAAGAGTGAGTAAGAGGGCGAGTGCTTATTGTGTGACAATGCCTGTGTGTCTAAGATGGGGTTTTAATGCCAATGTTATGGCTTTAGCAATGCAGAGAAAAGCAACATTTTGCCTGCCAATAAACAATAAAATTGAATAAAATTAGGTAGCTAAATGGCAGGTTTCAACTATATCCTGATGACAGTGCTGCATGTCATTAACACACATCTGATAATATACAGGCTGGATTTAATATAGATGGCTTTCCCTTTATATTTGTTTATATTTTAAAAACAACCAAACTAAAAATTGTGATATATTATTGAGTGACTGTGATTAGGTTAGTGTCTTATCTTTGATAAGATGAAGGTTCTTCTCTTAATACACACAGTGTTTGCACATCTGAGAGAGGGTATAAAGAATATTTCTGCATTATATGTCTGGAATCAAACAAAATAAAGATAGTTAACAACTTACTGCTGGTTCATTTAGCAGCTGAAGAAGCAAATGTTTTTGTCAGGAGTTGGTGGAGACCAAAACAAGGCTAAAAGATCAGAATGAGATCAGAATAACAAGTTAAAAGGTGATATTATGTCTGTGTATTGTCCACACTTGTTTCCATTGCCAAAGTAGAGTCATTCCTATGTTCCCAGTGTCCAATGTTCTCCAGCTCTACATAGGACATAATCTACCACCCTGAAAAAGATATCCATTGGCTTGTTTTCACTCAATATGACATGAATTAGGGTTATGATTAGGTTATAGTCATGACATGGGGACTCATGAAATGGCACAGGTCTTATTCTAGGTCAGCAGTGTCAAACTGATCCATGACAAGGCCATTTGGCTGCAGAATGTTATTCCAACCAAGCAGAAGTACACCTGACTCACTCATTCAATCACCTGAAGTGCCTTCACAGCATCTCCACTGATAAAAAGCTAGTTCAGGTGATTTAATGAGAGAGTCAGGTGTGCTTCTGCTTGGTTGGACTGAAATCCTGGGGGCCACATGCTCCTTTTTATGGAACAATTGGACCCCCCTGGTCTGCTCGAGATAAAAGTTACTTTTTTGTGTGGAAAACCTAGCTCAGCCCTAAATATTAAAATAATCAGTAACTAATATAAAGAGGAAAAAAATTGAAAAAATGAGTGAAAATAAGTATGAGGAAATTACTCTAACAGTTGGTTATTAACATATCCAAACAGGTTAGGATCAGAAGAAAGGTCCATGGCCAGATTAAGATGAGAGAGTCCTAACACTCAACTATTTCTACCATCTTCACAGTTTAAGAGTAGGAAAGATGTTAGGACTGACTGGATTACATGAATGAAATATTTTAACTCAAAACAGGCCAAATTTGACCCAAACACAATAGGGGGGTTGATGTGTGTTTACAGAGTAAATACTGGGGAACATAGATAAGCTCCAGCCACGGTGGCCAAAGAATGAATTAACTTGTTTGTCCCTTTTTGTTTGGGTTGTTTTGTATTTTTTTCATTTATTTTTGTTTAGTTGGTTAATATTTTTATGTTTTAAATACGATTACACATGAAAAGCCGTAACAATGGGTATTCATTGATAAGAAATTATGTGCAACTGTATGATTTTTTTTGTTATTTGAGCTCATAAAAGGAGTTTTAGCTTGGCAAATCAATCTTAATTTAAGACCCACTAAGCATTGCCCAGAGCTTTTGACTGAACATCAGGGTATCAGTAAATGGAGGTTGACTCGTGAGATCACATGATCCAAATATGGACCTAGAGTCCACAAATAACAAGGGGCGATCAGCACTCCTGTCTTTGTTCATGACTGGTGTCTGATGTGTTAGTTAACTCCTGTTTGGTTTATTGAACCTAATTGGCCTGTTAAGTGTTTTGAATGTATGTGATATATATGTCTTAAGACCATTAATTTACCCCACAAGTTAGTTTCTATTTCTGTTCTTCTGCAACTCTTTCTGCATTGTCTTGGAGAAACACTGTATTTTTTTTATTATGAGGGAATGACAAGTATATTGTGATGGCAAACTTTTATGGTGCTAAATTTCAGTATAGATGGTGGGATATTCGTCTGGCTCCTCTAATTCTCCAGCTTTGTGTCATACTTTTCTCATCTCTGCTTTCATTTTCATTCAACTCATCTTTCGGCAAAGTCCCTCCTTGCGTCCCTGTTCGCAGCTTACCTCTGCTTACCCTCTGTCTCCTGTTTTAACCTTCCATCCCTCTGCATGCAGTCCCTCATTAGTCTTTCAGCAGGGTTGCAAAAAGAGAAGGAGGGTGAGAGAGAGAGGCAGCCGGCGAAATGACAAGCGGCTGACAAAATGACATTCACCCGGGACAAAGGGAGAGAGAGATAGAAGGGGATTGAGATGAGTAAAGAACGACAGGCATGGTGTAAGAAGAGATTGACAGGGCACGTAGGGAGAGGAAGAATATTGGGTAAAACAGTGAAGGAGAGAGAAAAAGAGAAAGAGATAAAAAAACGGAGGCAGAGCCTTGTCACCTAAGTTGTGTTTTCATTCTGCTGTGTGTGCAGAGATACAAACAGCATTATGACACAGTAACAACAGACTAGCACAGCATGATGGCTGTATGTCTGTTTAATACTGAAGCACACACTCGCAGTCTGTGTGCTTTAGACTATCTTTGTGCATCCAATCATGCCTGTGTCTCTGCCATGACTATTGCTAAATACAAAAAAAAAAAACATGAGTTTTTTTCAAAGGAAATGCTAGCTTGCTGGGCTATTTTTGTGGCGCATCAGAGAGTGTCTGCCTTCTCTACAGTTTATTTTAAAGGGAGAAGAAGAGAATATTAATATTGAGAGTGATAAGGAGTTATAAAAATACAATCCATGTAAAGAAATCACAGTAGTCCGCTTAAATTAGATTTACTAATCCAGAAACATCATGTCATCATGTGTTCCATTATTTCTGTGAAATCGTATTAAGTGAAGAAACATCACTGTACCCATAAAGAGAGATGGATATACTAAAATTAGAGTAAGACTGTGAACAGATTAGATTGGAATCAAAAATCTAAAATATTACTATAATAATATATATACTATAATACCCAAAATATTAATTGTGTTGAAAAATATGTGCTTCTTATAAGGAAAGTTGAAAGTTCAAGTTCGTGTACAAAAACATTGCAGGGGAGACGTTAATTCTAACTCCCAATGTGCATTTCAGCAAGTAACATCCAATCACCGAGGTTAAAGTTCTGTCATGCACCAGGAGAAGGTAGAAAGTGGTTCAATATGCAACTTACAACTTGTTTGCTTTTAACTTTTGGGAAAATTGTGGTTCAATTCAGTATGATGGCCCTGTATGATGGAAACTCTTTGAATTCAATGCCATGCTGAGCCCTGCTTCTGACTGGGTTCTTTTCCGTGGCATGATAATGTTTAAATAGGACTACAGAAGGGAGAAAAACACTTCCAGAACCAGTGGCACCTTCCAATAACTGTGTCAGGATGCCATGAAAGATTGGCACAGATTACGATTTAATCCATTGTGTTCAGGTAATTCAGGTTGTCTTGTGTGCCAGTATTGATGCCCTGCAACACATAGACATGTGTTTTTGAAGGTTAATAATCTCCAAAATTCCACATTGGTCTCTGCAGCGTGGAATTAGTCTAAATTGGAAAATGAAATCAGTCTAAACAGCCACCTGCAATGTCTGCAATGCCGTTGCCAATGGCATAACCAGATGGTTTTGCATACAGCCAATAT
>CAFUXE010001054.1:862082-899477 GCA_903364295.1 Serranus cabrilla
CACACACACACACACACACACAGACACTGAACACAAGCACAGATGGACATATAAAAACCCACAGAAAACGAATGATGATGGAACATGTGTGAGTCCAAGCATGTCTGTCTGTGTGTGCGGGTGTGCACATGTTTAATCACGTGTAATTTACACACAGTTTAATGCCATCCATGTTGTCTTTGGAGTAATTAATCACTAGAAGCTCAGAGCAGCTAAACAGCACAGCATAAGCAGCCTTTTTTAAAATATATACTTACCACCAGTCTGCGCTGGGACTTAAAACAAGGTCACAACACAATTAAAATGAGCTCATTAATTACAGTCACAACATTGCACCATAATGAACGTGAACTACTGGCTGGTAAAGTTGACCCACTCAAAAGCAAAGTATAAATACAAGCCACTATAGAGTATATATTTAGAATTAAAGAAACATTGCACCAAAAGATGGCACACCAGAATCAAGTAGAAGTCAGATTTGTAGCTATGGGTCACAGCACTGGGAGTACTGAAGGGAAGATTTCTACATGTAAGGAAATTAATAATCAGCTTTGCACTCTTACATGCAGCTACATGCAGGCTGAAGCATACAATAAGGGCTATTAAAGACAGTATTCAATGAGGGATAAGGAGATGCATTAATTGTCCTCTACTCTCTGAGATAAGACCACCCATGTTTATTTTCAGCAAAAAAAGGGTAAAATGACAGGCATGTGACAGTGAAAGCTAGTTCTCTATCAGCCCAATTAGACCGCATAATGTGTCAAATTGCAGATAGTTATCTATTTTGAAAAAAACGAATTGTAAACACCTCCAACAGGCATTAAATGGGTTGAAATGCAGGTGGTTTGAAACACATTCCAGCCAGATGTCACATGGTTCGAATGCAACTGTCAAAAACACAATTGCAATCTTTACTCCCCCCAAATGTAACTTTGTCAATAAGTGATAGTAAAGTGAGAAACAGGGTCTGTCAATGTGTCATTGAAATTTGTGTTAGTTTATGTGTATTTTCTGGATAGTTAAACTGTCGTAATTTATCACTTTTTATATTTGTTCTTGGGGTTTTACCAAACTGCTTCCGGTGCATTACCATTGGCCTCAGACTGATGCAATCAGATTTGTTATGTGGAGACACATAAACAGTATGTGGCTGAGTGTAAATTTAAGTGTATTAAATTGCTTCTGTATTTTATGTGTATTTGGACAAAGTGTCCAAATAAACGTAAAATTAAGTTTAAAAAAATCTGAAGTCTCAAAAAATGCAATTCCTCTAATGGCCACTTGAGGCTGGTTTGAAAAGTGAGTCAATCCCCATAGACCCCCATGTGCTTCAGAAACCTGTGGGTGATGTTGTGACGTCTATATTTATACAGTCTATGTATTGGATGCTTGATGAAATGACAAGTATTTCTTGTGTCTCATATTATTTTCTTCAACCGCTTAATGAACTCCACACAGCATGTTGTTTATTAAACACAATACAACCATCCTTTTTAATCCATGTAGCACACCTGTCTTTTTAGTGAATTTAACCCGCCCATCCCGTTGCTGAATCTTACCCGAAGGCTTTGTTAAGTGAATGTCACCCACCTACTCTATTTGATGAGTGAATCACATCTGCTTTGTTTCATGAATGTAACCTGTCTGCCTTGTTTGGCGAGCGTCTGGGATCTAGACATACCCATCACCATGCAGCGTCCACTGGGTAATCACAAGATCACACACAGGAATCTGTGATGAATGACTTGGGTTGGGAGGGGGGGTAGGAGGGGTGTCCGGGTGCTTCATTTGAGCTCCCGTAATCCTCTTTAATCTGACTTTGCACATCAGCATACGGTGAGGTTAACTGCTATGGTAACACATCACTCAACAGGACTCTGAGGCTCGCTCTCAAGGTCACATGCACTCAGAGCCTCACACAGACGCTCACTGCTTAATATATGTACATCTTCGATTCAGTGAGTGTACATTTGTGCGCGTGTGTATGGTTTGGTGTGTGTGTGTACAAATTGGATTGGCCTGACAGGTCTCCATTTACAGGGTCAAGCAAACTCATTCAGC
The DNA here is from genome assembly GCA_903364295.1 of Serranus cabrilla. Taxonomy (NCBI): domain Eukaryota; kingdom Metazoa; phylum Chordata; class Actinopteri; order Perciformes; family Serranidae; genus Serranus; species Serranus cabrilla. The sequence goes on from CAFUXE010001054.1 coordinate 864,147, forward strand.
ATATTCAATTTGTTTTCCCTGCTGACAGAGAACGAGAGAGAATGAGAAATATGGCAGACAAGAGGTGGAGAGTCTAGACTTTATCTTTCCACTGGAGTGGGTGTAATGTGGCTGAGAACAATCATACTCACCCGAAATAGTTTCACACTTTGCTGTAAGGAGTTTTCAGTGTAACTACTTTTTACCAAGGAAATAGACTCAACAAAAACAGGCCCTTCTGTGGAAGATCCTAAGTAACAGGGACACTTACAAGAAACTTACTTCTGGCAATAACATACATCATTGCATTGGATTAAATAGTAAATAGACTGCACTTGTAGAGAGCTTTTCTAGTCTTTGTTACCACTCAAAGTGCTTTAACACTACAGACAGATCTCATTCACACTTTCACACACACATTCATAAGCCGGTGGCCGAGGCTAACCAACATTGTACCACCTGCCACCATCGGAAATTCACTCACACACTGATAAACACAGCATCAGGAGCAATTTGGGGTTCGGTATCTTGTCCAAGGATACTTTGACATGGAGACTGGCATGGTCAGGGATCCAACCCTGATCAGTGAGCGACCAATCTACCACTGGCCACAGCTGCCAGAACTGAAGGCAAGAGTCCAGGAGACATATTTAGCTAAAACCTTAAAAAACTAAAATCCAAACGTTGCTTATGTACTAATCCCTGTCAACACATATATGCATATGAATGCAGAATCTGTATGCAACAAGACCATAGTTTGGTATATTGGTCGGAATGAAATCTTAAGAGCCACTGGCTATTGTAGGATGATCATTTAGCTTTTAATTACTGAGCTTACTTTGCTAAACTGACTACTTACACTGTTTACTACTAGTAGTCCTATAAAAAAGTATCTTCAGGCCATTGTCACATCTCAAAATGCTACTTGGACTGTGAACAGAATGTGGATGGAAGTTGAAGTCTTAGCCTGGATATACATCACCCAGATATTTAACAGAAATATTGGCCCTTGTCCCCAGAGGTCAAATCGTCATCTCTAGAGGTACAGAATGTTTTTAGGTGATTTGGCTTAACAGACCCTTTAAAGTTTAGTAATAGGTGGAGAAGGATTGAGTTTAAAAGTCCAATACATAGAAATTACTTTGAGTGCAGAGGAGTAAGACATTACAAATGTGAAACTCAGCGATACCCTTTCCCTTGCCTGATGCTGATCCGTGTCATTTGAAAGTAGAGTCAGCAAAGTATGACAAATGAGCATTCGATGGCAGCGGAGTCACAGTGGTTTGAAAAGGTCGCCCCGTCTCTTCTACCTCAAGTACAGGGCTGCTCTGCTCATCTCCTGCTTGTGAATCCTTCATCATCTGTCATTTGAATACCAAAGCCTCCACCGTCTTCTATAACGTCTGCCCCACAGTACAGACTGAGTGCGTCCTTCGCTCTGCCTTACAAGGCTAGCTCCTTGCGTAACAGTGAGGACGTTCGATGAAAGCTGACGAGGCAGTCGGCTCATTTGCTCAAATCATCAGCAGGTTGAATTGACATTTGATTCTGGATCTGTGTTGAATGTCAGTGTTTGTGCTCTCCTTAGAGTAGATTAACAGTAAAGCCACGTGTGTTACAAGAGATGTGCAAATGCTGTGTGAAATGTCTGCTAATATTTGGTTTCTTCAGGGCCTTTTTCTTTTATTCTCTTTGCACATGCATGTGTGGGAGATAAGGTTTGCTGGTGTTTCTCAAATATAATTACTCCATGGCCTACACACACACACACACACACAATCCCATTTCTTTATTACAAGAGTATAAAGTGTCAACTGCCTCTGCTGTATATAACTAATGAGCCAAAGAGCTGGGCAGAGTAGTCATTGTATGTGTGTGTGTGTGTGTGATTCTCTGAAAGTGTGCATTTTCCGTTCCCTGTGTGTGTACTGCTGTACGCCTGCTACTGTATTTGAAAACTGTAGAAAGGAATTGAATTCCATTTTACAGCAGCCACACATGGTAACTACAGGACACCTGAGGTACAGTAACATTAAGGCAACTCAAACATTTGGAGAAGCTAAGAAAAAGACATGTTATTATGACACCGTAGACGGTTTATCCTTTTTCTGCTTTCTTTACTTTATTTTTAGGCATGTGTATGTATGTGTGTGTGGTTCTGAAACAACAACAAAAAACAGCTGTCACCAACACAGAATACACAGCAGCTCATAAACAGACACGAGGGTCAAATCAAGCTTGCCACAAACAATAATTACCATTAACATATCAATATCCGTTCATATACATAAGAAAACATACCACACATCCCGTGCCTAACCAAACAATGTGCAAACATATCACACTCTTAAGTGACAACAAACGGCACAGGCTTAAACATAAATCACCGTCTATCGTTAGCTGCACAATCCTCACATGCAATTAACAATCACATACAACATAACTTACATTTCTCTGGACGCACACACACGCCACCGATCCACAGACAGCAGAAGCAACTCTGGCCTTAACTATTGCGCAATCCATACAAAGCTGCCATGCTACTCAGTCTTCTTCTACATTTCTTGGCGTCTCTGTTTGTGCTAGCGCCCCTAGTGGCTGGGCCGCCAAACTGCTGGCCCTGCGATGCAGCCTTCAGAACACTGACTATTGAGAAGTAGTGGTTAGCACTCTTGCCTCACAGCAAGCGTGTTCTCCCAGTGTGTGCATGGGTTCTCTGCAGGTACTCTGGTTTCCTCCCACAGTCCAAAAATATGCAGCTTAGGTTTAATTAGTGACTCTTAATCGCCCGTAGGTGTGAGTGAGAGCGTCAATGGTTGTCCGTCTGTGTGTGTGTCAGCCCTGTGATGGACTGATGTCCTGTCCAGGGTGTACCTTGCCTCTCACCCAATGTCAGCTGGGATTGGCTCCAGTCCCTCGCAACCCTGTCAGTACCGTTCCCAGACGGTAGTGCTTTTATTTTGTTGTCCTGTCACTTCCTGTTTTATTTTGAATCCTCCCTCCCGTTTCATGTCTGGTGTCAATACTTCCTGTGTTCCCCTCCTCTCCCGCCTGTGTGATTACCTCTCCCTGCCCTAATGTGTTCCACCTGTGTCTTGTTAATTCCCCTCCCAGTGTGTATATATACCCTGTGTTTCCCTTGTTTCGTTGCCAGTTCGTTTTCTTCATTCGTGAGTCTACTTACCAGCGTTTTTTCCCAGCCTGATAACCTGATCCTGTTTCCGACCTTCCTTCGTGCCTGACTCTGATATCGCCTACCCCCTGCCTGTACTGTCACTGTGTTGGACTGCTTACCTGTGCTTTACCTCGGACTGAAAACGGTATTCTGTGTTTTTGGATTACCCCTATGTACCTCCGCCTGTCTGCCTGCCTTCACGTGTATGACCCTACCTGGATTACTAACTTCCCTCTGTCTAACCCGCCCAGCCTGCCTGCTTACTACCGACCGGCTTCAGTCTCTTCCCGGCAACAACGGGAGATTCCCCTGCTGTCCTTCACCAGCACTACTGTTTATTTACTGTTGCCCAAGCCTAAATAAAAGCCTTGGTGTGAACTGTAAACTCTGTTTCAGGTCTTGCATTTGGGTTCATTCGTTTGTGCTCCAGCGTGACAGACCCGGGTTCAGATAAGTGGTTAAGGATAATGAATGAAGGAAAGCTCATTTTGATAGACCTTTATGACAGCAGACATTTTGGCAAGTCAAATCACAAAGGTGTAATTTAATTGAATAATAGAAATTACTAGATTTAATTTAGGCGAGCTCATTTCAGGGTCCTGGTGTTGTGCATGCTGGCTTACTGCCATGGCTTACTGGGACATCAAGCTATTGTAAACTAAATTGGTTTCACCTGTGTTATGACAAGTCAAACAGTCTGTGGAAAAGGTCTTTTAACTGCAAAACCCGACCACACATATTTTTTGTTGTTGATACTGAATACACAGTTTCCTTTTGTACTTAAGAGAGCTGTTCCAACCTGAATAGAATATTTTACACATTGTGACGGAGCGCTAAAGACTGCTTCGTCACCTCTGATGCTGCGCGCCTCTCTCCCCGGCTCAGGAGAGAAGCGGCAGCGGGAGCGCGCCCAGCGCTCGCCTGGTTTCCCCGGCGTCCTGCTCAAAACTGGTTTTTACACATTTCTCCTGGTTAAATACATTTTCCCCCCCGTTAAACTCATTCCCGGTAGGCGTACGAGGGTGCACACTCGGCACCTACACGGCTTTTTCCACATACTCACCGAGCAAGGACGCTCACCTGCCGTCGCTGTTGTTGGTCAACCTCTGGTGCCGGGGCCAAACTGAGGCACTTCCGGGGTGGACCTTAAATAGCGCGCCAAAATGCGCTATTTAAGGTCCACCAGCCTTGAACGTGTATTGTATAGATTTTGTCATGATACAGACTTACCAAAACATTGACCTTCTGTCAAGTACATGTTGGGTTTATTGTAAGAAACGTTATTCATTCACATATCCATTTTTGAGCACATTATTTTGCAACATGGTATCAGGCTGTAACAAATTGTGACCTACATTAATTAGAAATGTTGACCCTAATCAGGAAACACTGAGCAATGAAATACAACACATCTTCTCTGTGGCATCGATGTTCCCACATTACAAACTAAAGCTTATGAACACACTGAAGTTGAAGAACGACTTCACAACTTGGGAAATGGGACCATGTGAGGGAGGTGCACTTGAATGCGCCATCATTAAGTGACTTCTAATAACCTGGTTGGTTGAGGTGCATCCTGTGGGTTTTATGACACTGATTATGGCTCAGTTCTGTTCATGTATATCAGTAAGAATGAACCAGCGTGCTTTTCTCACTGTGAAAGCACAGGGCACTGTATGGAAGGGACACAATAGTCTAGACTTTCATTGTTCAATGACGATTCAGAAATGTTTCACAGCACAGTAGGAAAGGCTTGACATAATACTGTGCCACTGAAACTCTGCGTGAGTGTTGGACAATGTTTTTCCTGTTTAGAAATATTGTTACCCTCTCTTTAGACTACATTCACACTCCTTTTTCATTTTGTCCCCGCAGGAGACCAAAGAGCTGCGTCCAATTAACTGTCATTTTTGATTACTTAGTACAATCCCTGTATAATTTTGCAATTTTAGCCCCCTTTATAGGCTTTCGTTGTTATTTGTGTCTGTGGTGGAGCCCGATGTTGACGAATACTCTTAATGGAGGCCAGAGTTAAAATAAGGACATAGCTGTAGTGTCATTACATCACAGCTGGCACCCACTTCTACCAGCCATCCATCATTTGACATTGAGAAGGAGAAGAGAAAGAGAAGGAGATGGTGGAGAAAGGAGGGAGGGAGAGTTTATAGCTGTGTTTTATTAATTCTTTAGGCTGGTGGCTAAAAGGATTGCAGTGGTTGGAAAAAAAAAGAAACAACTGAGAAGTGGCCGTGTGATGAGGTAGATTTATTCCAATGTAAATAGGCAGACTTGGCCCGGTGGCAAGGACTTCTGGTAAGGAGGAAGAAAGGAGGGAGGGGAAGGAAAGAGAGGAGAGGGTGATTGGAGGAGGAGAAAGAGAAAGAGGGAGGGGATTAAATGAAGTGAAGATGTAGAAGAAGAAGAGTAGACGGTGTAGTGAGATGTGGGGGTAACAAGGGGAGAGGGAGGCAGAAGGGCTGACATTGAGAGAATGAAGAAATCGATGAAGGAAAGAAGGGATGGGACGGTGGGAGCAAATGTGAGAGAGGATGAGCGAGGGCACATGTAGGGGGAAGGGAAGGAAGGACAGAAAGAGAGAGACTGACATTGTAAAAGCAGACAGAGCACTGGCAAGGAGAGAGTGAAGGTAAGAATTGTAGAGATGGAAAGATGGAGAAAATGAAGAAAGGAGAAAGAGCCATAATGCTTTTGACTGTTCTGTTTCTACATGTTAGACGGAATGGGGCTGGAAAGAATGATAAAACATGTCTGCATGGAGGGAAGGAAGGAAACAGTGTAGGAAGGACTGAAGGAATAAGCTGTAAAGGTTCACCTGTCAAAGATAATGAGGAGAAAAGAGGGCTGCAGAGAGGACAGGGAAAGAGGGAGTGAAGGGAAGGGAAGGAAGGAGTAATTGAAGGAAGTACAATTTGATGCCTGAAACTACACCTTAAGGATGTAGGGGTTGCAAAAATAAGCAAAAAAGGAGCTCAGACGGAAGGAGACAATGCAAAGACACAAGAAATGTTGTTAGACGGGGTGGCAGGGAAGGCAGAAGAGAAGAGGATGAGACAATGCAGCCATGGAAGAGCATGGGCTGGTTATGAAACAGTGGGCCCCTGGACACAGACATGCGAAAGGTCCCAAGGTTTCTCTCCTCACAGGAGCAGGTCTCTTCGTTTTACGTTTCATTGTCTCTTTGAGTTACATTTTGTAAGTGACAGCCAGGGGGGCCTCTGACACGTTGGTCCCCTGGGCCTGTGTCCAGTCAACAAATGTGGTGAGAACCCACCACTCTGGGACTGACAATCAGATCGGTTTACCTCAGTGTGAAAAGAGGCCTCATGTCCTCAGACACTAAATCCCAGTCTAGTAGAAAAGGGGATTATCATGATCATCATTAATAAGCAAAATGCCAGCAACCCTAAGCCTTCCTCTATCTAATAAATCCTCCCTGATCCACACAGGAGCATAATTAATACAGACGGCAGGGGGTAGGAGGTTAGCGTCGACCGAACATGAGTTAATATGGAGGGAGTGAAGGAGGTGTGGAAACCCCCGACTCCAAATTGTGTCTTCCCCATTCTAGGAGACTCAATGTGGAATTCATTAACTGTACATACTGCCATTAAAAATAAGAAATAAATAAATACATGTGGATGGGTTGGAAAATTAAACTTTTATTAGCTTAGTTTTAGGTGACGGGAGAATTTCGTCTAACACAAGGTCCAGGGGAATAGTAACTTGTCTCCTGCACAGCCGACTGGGATGAACCAGAGCGTGGAACAGGGCCATCTCAAAATGTTAATTGCACAAAACCAAAGTGGTGAAAAAAATAGCACAGCTTGCAAATTATTCCTCTTGGCAACAACGATGGAAAAATAATTGTATTTTGTGTATGTGTGTGCATATGTTTGGAGGGTTCGATTTGTGTATGCCCAAGTGCATGAGAATTGAAAAAAAGTAATTTGTGTTAATTGGCATTTGATGCCATTTAACGGACCATGCTGTTGGTTTTGCATTTTTACCCTTTTGATTACAAATTGAATATTCTGTAGTTTAATTGTTGCCAACCAGTTTTCAAATTGATTATAACTTTTACAGAAGTATTATAATAATCTTTTCTTAGTACTGAGTAATAATCAATCAGTAGAGATATTGAACTAAAGCTGCTTTTGCACTGCAACCGCTCCGACAGCTGCTTACCTGAAACACCATTCCCCCAAATCTAACTGTTTTCTGTTGTGCTGTTTAGGTGAGGACGTGTTGTGGAGAGTAGTTATAAGTAAGGACTCTCCATAATCCAGACTAAAAGTTGAATGTTGAATCATTGTGAATTAATGTTAAATAATAAAAGTTAATAAAAGAAAAGCAAAAAAAACTTTATAGAACTACTTCCTTTGCTTGTTTGAATATCTATATGTCTATGCATACGCCAGTAGATGAATTGTTTTAGGGTCTGCATGCATCAAACACACTGGAGTGGTATAAACCTTTGAGATGCTACAAAGACATGATGAGCACTGCTATTGAGATATGAAGCCCTTGAGTAAAAGCACTGCGCTCTACAATCCCTGCAGAGAGATTAAAAAGGACTAAAATAAATCTGATAAGTAGAAAAAAAATCCTTCCCAGTGGTGTTGACCTTGACACAATCTTATAATGACGACGGCGGAAATCTCTACTTCAGTCAGTTGACCCACATCACTTGAGAGTCAGATAAAAGATGCAAAAGAAGCACAAAGGTCAAGGTGAGCATTTTATCTGAGCTGAATGTAAAGAAAAATGAAATACCAGGAGGTGCTCTCTGTACTACGAGGCTCAAATCATGTGAAAGTCTAGTTTTATAAGCAACTAATAGTGAGGAGTGTAAAGGCCAGTGCATCTTTAAACATGCCAGGATACAGAATGAATCTTCACCTTTTGGAGTTTTTAATAAGTGCAGCAGGTACTACAGCACCAGCAGACAAAAATCCTGCCTCTCATTTTTATGTTGTAATCAAAACATGGCCAATGGGCCAGAAAAAAACTAACCACAAATAGGCAGAACTACAAACTCTCTGACCAAAAGGAAGCCACTTCCTTCATAAATGTCACCTAATTTCTGCTTGTGATGTTGATGATATCTTATGAATTATGACCAATTTAATTTAGTCTGTAAAGTGGTTGCACTATCAATGTTTTAAAGACCTGGTTAACATTGTGTGTAATAGAGGTACTTAGTTAGGCAACAAAACTACTTGGTTAATGTTTGAAAAAAGATCCATTGGGTTAAAATAACTACTTCTCTATGTTATTATAGGACAGAGTTACATAGGTGAAGTAGAAGGTGTCCTGACAAGGACACGTAACCCTGTAAAAATCAATGATGAAAGAATCAGAGCCCTCACAATATTTCTGTTAAATTGAGAGCTTTGTGAAAAGGAAAAGCAGTATTAAAAGCACTCTGGGAGAGAAAAGGAGCTATTTTTTCACTTAACCACAAGAGGTTTTTATCGCAAGGAAATACTATGGGTTAGGGAGAGCTTGTAAAACTAAAATTTGGATATGATCCACTGTGGTGGTCATGGCAGGAGTCCCCAAACATGCATATATCTTGTAACTATTAGAACTGAACCAGAGCCTATTCTTTATTCTAGGTGGAAGCTGCTCTGCGGGTCACACAGGACTATTTGCTTCTTTATCATTGGTGGGAGTACTCTTAATGTTTCATCACAATACCCAGGACGTGATTTCTAATATACTTGCAACCACTTGCACTCACACACACATATGCGTACACTACACACTCACCTCGACTGGCCCACCGGGCTCGCTGAGAGCCTTGATTAAAATTTCCCCCTGTGTTCTGCTTCAGTTGGTGGCATGGTGAATGATGTATGTCCACACACAGATGGAGCCCCGACATAGACACACACACACGCACACACCTGTCAGAAATCTTCAGGTGTGTCAAATTCCTCATCTGCATGAGAAAATGGGAAAACACCTCCAATATAAATGCCTCTCCTCTTGTCCACTGGACTGTAGAGACTATGGAAATCAGCTTTTTCCCCCCTCACAGGCCAGCTGAACGGATAAAAGAAAGATGGCTTTTGTCTTCTGCATGTATGGATGGGGTCAGGAAGGCATTACGGTAGGCTAGGAAGCGTAACCGTGAAAAAATTAATATTGCCTTCTAAAGGGATAAAAACATCACCACAGTATACATACAGAGTCGCATTACATAGACGCAATAGAAAAATATATGACATTGATTAAACGAGACATTTTGTTGTTGCTACAGAGTCAAACCTCAGCATGTCACTGATAAAAATTACCCTCCTACGGTAAACATTACTGGGTGAGTGTCATTACTCAACGCTCCCCGACAGTTCCACCCAGGGCTTCCCATACTATATACTGTATATGATACAGCAGGGTAGTAGCTATTTAGACATTTTAACAAACCTAATTCAACAAGAATTCCACTGGAAGCCAAATTAAATGCCTCAAAAATGCTGCACCAAGTTGTCTGTGGACATACAAGAGAGGCTGTGCTGATAGACTGCCAAAATGACATCGGCAGGGAGGGAAACTGCTGATTATGACTTCATTAAATGAAAATTTAACGAGTTAAATGAAATAACTATTTGAGGACCACCAATCTCACTTTTACAATTAATTATCACTTGAGCCTTTTGGTGGGAAAGCGAGAGGAGCCTCTCCAGAAGTGGAATCAGCAGATGAGGCACCCTGAGCTGGATTTTAATAGAATTTATTGACAATGAAAAGAATGAGAAGAATGATCGGCTGAGAGGGACTGCTGTGAGGTTACAGATGAGTGTCTCTCTCTGTTCCTTCGTCCCTCTATCCGATTCTGTCTCTCTCCCCATACGGAATGTTTCTTTTTAAATGATCGGCGGTCGCTTCACTGCCCATGTTACAGATGCGTTCGAGTTAATTTATTTTCTCAACGTGCACAATTTCAGCTCACTTCAGCCGAGATAGCACGGCATTTAAGTGTAAAAAACACAGAAGATGTAGTTACAGTGTGTGATTAACACACTGAAGTGACACTGTAATATTCTCAACAGCCAGAGGAAGAGCAGTTAGTCAGATAATATTCACTGCAGTAGATTCAACACCTCGTCATATAAAAGTGCAGCTCCTAATGTGCAGTAAGAGACACCGCGGTCATTTGATAACATCTCTATTAATGGATTTCCTCCACTGCACCTGCTTTTTCTCTTTCTCTGCCTCTGTCTGTTGTTACTAAGGGCCAGAGTCAAACCACCCTCATCCCTCTGTCCCTTCACTCTGCTTTTTGTCTCTGGGAGTATTACTATTCACGTCACACCCTGAAGCTTCTGCATGCCTCTGATCTTATTGCAGCAATTCCTTTATACGTTAGAATTTTTTCTTTTAGTTTCCTGTATTACTTTCTGGTCTTAATGCACCAGGGGCACATCACTATATTTCTTCAAACTGTTGTTTTTGATGAGTACTTTCATACAGAAGGTCAATACTGATTCTTTTGGGGAATGATGTAGATTTCTTCAGAGCTTTCATATTGAAATAAAGGCGTCAACAAATCCGGTTGTGCGGAACACACATATTGAAAATGAATGTTAGTTGCATCTTTGTATGATGGTTATAAAACAATAAGATGAAGTTGCCAACATCCAAACCAAGACAGCAAACATTACTTTATATATTTTTTATTTTACTCCTTTCAACCATGAGAAAGTTAAGCACACCAGATCCACTCCTTCCATTCTTACCTTTCACAATAAAAGCCCAAGACTAACACATTGTTTACCAGAGGGAACTTGAATTCACTCAGAGCTTTTCATGAAAAGGAAATGCAATAAAATAGCTTATGGTAGCTTACAATACAACGTTATCTGAGACACATCCAAGTGGACATGCTAGCTGGTCCTCTTTCTGCCCAGAAGTCCTCGAAACCTTTTGTTGAACAAGTTTTTCAACCATCGCAAATGTGCATTGCTGCCAGTATAAATAATTTCATTTTAAAATATTTCACATTTTCATGTCGATGAAGCCTATTGTTAAATTTTTGACTAAATTATTATTAAAAAAAGAAAAAACTCATAAATCCTGTGTTTAGTTGTCATATATTAACTGAGCTGGAGCACCATAAATTTACCAATAAATTGAATCAACATAAAACAATACACTCATTATGATATTTTAATCAGTGTTATGCTGCACTGATCAGGCCTGAACAATACAATGTGTCCGTTTGCTGTTTGTTATATTCCTTTTTTATTCTGAATTCTTCATCCTTTCATTAATTAATCCCATTTTCTATCACATTTACTTTCATTTCTTTCATTTTCTATTTTTGATTATGTGTCACTTCACTTCATTACATCCTCCCCCATTTAATTAATCCTGCCATCCCATTTGTCTCTCCCCATTTCGTTGCTCCCTTTCCTTATTTGTCTTTTGATTTTACAGAGTAAAGAACTGATAATATATTGCTGCTGTAAACCATTATGTTTCCCATTATCGTTCCTTTCCTCATTCCACCCTATTGTTTTACTTCATCATCTCTTTTGTCTGTTTATGTGGAGGTGGAGGTCAAGACTCTTTGTTCACAAGGTTTATTTTTTGCTCGCGAGATAAAACCACAGTTTATTCTGACCATTTAAGTCTGTGTGATAATAGCATACAGAAGCCCACATATTTTGTTGTATCTTATGTAGACACACTTTGCCTGATTCCCCTGAAATGATGCACAACAAAATACACACAAAAAGCCTTTAATGTTAAAGAAGATGATCATTAAAAGTACCTCAAACTCTCAACATTGAAATGAGTGGGACCCGCTCCTCCCTGATCAAGATGTGTGGGTGCCCTTGAGCAATACACCCCCCCAGCAGAGGCCAAAAAGTAGGACTGTTGTTGTGTTGGGCTGCTTCAAGGTGAGTGGGAGTTTGGCTGTATGAATTTGAAGCAGCGCTGCTTAAAAATGCAGGCATACTTAGTTGCCTTTCCCAAGATAATAAAGTTTAGAAGCACGAACATCCACAGCTTTAAAAATAACATATTTTCATCTTTCTCTCAACTTTGTTTTTTACATCACTTACCACTAAACCATGCTGACATTTTGGTCTGACAGATACACACTGTAGTGATAGCAATACATACGGTTGGGTTATGTAACTTTGAAATGTAGTCAGTAACCTAAAACAAACTACATGGCAAGTTCTGTAATAGTCTGCAAATATAAATATTTTTTTCTCTTTTGGCATTTAAAAAAAAATCAATGCACATAAAATGCTCTTTGAACATTGGCCATTTACAATTAGTCAAATCAAATTACACTTAAAATAAACAGCATGGCACAACAGGTGTCCGGCACTATGTGGGATGATGTGTTTTAATTGTAAGTTTTGGTTGCTGCTGGCTTTTAATCAAAGGACAAATTGAGGATTTGCTCTTAGAACAAAACAGAAAGATTTACTCACAAGTATCATCTTACATTACATTTTCAATGTAAATCAAAAAGAATAAAACTACATTTTCAATAAAGCATTATTAACAAACAAACAGATATGAGTAAAGTCACCAATAACAAAACTGGAAACCTGGATTTTAAGTAATTTATGTATTTATTTAATCTGTTCCTACCCATCACTGAAAAAGAACATGTGCTAATGATGGATAAATAAATGTTAAATTATGGCGTAAATGTTTGTGCTCAGAGGGATGACATGTGACCTTAATGAAGACAGATGTCCAGCGTGTGGAGAAAAGACAGAGGCATAAACAACATGACACCATAAAAAAGTGTGGAACAGCAGAGCGTCTGTTACATTTCTGTTGTCATCGCTTCACAGGGGCACACACATAAGAGATAAGAGAGAAGTTTACATTAGCACAAGCTGCTACTTTATTGTTTATCTCACGACACACGCGCACACACACGCAGTGTGAGTCATGGATTACAGCCTTACTGAGGCGTAGAAGAACACATCTCTATCCTCCCACCCAGCTAGCTGGCATACTGTTACACATCACAAGAGCCCATGTCAAAACCACAGAAAGGCCTCGAGCTGCCTCATAGCGTGTCAATGTGCGTGTGTCTGTGTGTGTGTGTTTGCTGCTTACCGATGCTTTAACTGTTTTCACGGCTAGCACAATAGCTATCACTGCTAATCCTCAGTATGTAACATGTGCACCACCCTAACCTACATATAATTTATCTGGATTGGTTCCATTTTTTGGCACGATGAGAGGTGCATGTTGTTATAGCATCAACAGTTATGTGTGTTTTTGTGTGTGTGAGTGTGTGTGTGTATGCATCATACAGGTCTATGAGCATCCTGATCCAAGCCCATTTTCTGGCAAGCGTCCACCCTGATAAACTATTCTTGAGCAAAACAGTGAGCCAGTTCGAGCTCCTGGGTGCTGCTCTGTCGTCCTTCATGACCTTTGACCTCCTTGTAGAGGAGTGCAAGAGAAAACAGAATATGCTTAATAAATTACCTGTGGGGTCTTAAAAAATAATCAGATTCATTACATGCTTCTATTTCCCAATGGTGTCAGTGCTGAATTAATCAGTCTTTATAATCCCCATTAGCTAATTAGGTAACAATAAAGTGTACACGCATGTTCTCTCCTATCTGAGCACAGGTGTTGCCGTTTTACGGATGCAACTTTTTACTGCACCCACTGCACACAGCGGTAAATTTCGGTGGCATCTGAGGAATTTCATTTCATTTTTAATAGCCTCCTTTTGTGCTTTTCAAGGACACGTGTTGAACACTAACAATCAGTGTTGAAACACATGACTATTTCATTTTATCTATTTTCAGAAGGATGTGACTTTGTTGCCCAAAACGTGATAGACCAGAAAATAGTCAGTACACACGACAAGAGCACATTCTTGGCTTTTTAATTTTCTAGCTTCTTTTGTGGAGATGACACATCCTTTCATTTGGCCAGGTGCCAGGAAGAAGTGACTGAGGGGGCTGTTAAAAATGGTTGTAACATGAATGCAATATTTAAAACATGTAATAGCCTCAAACAGGTTAAATAACATCATCTTTTAAAATTAAAGACTACATTTATTAATCAGAGCAATAAACATAGCACTAGTAGAACGCTTAATAGTTTTTTTAAACTTCTGAACTGTGATAATCAGCAGGGAGAGGCGTAGAGACAGCTGTTTGTTGCTTGCAGCTCTTTCTTTCTCTCTCTCTCTTTCAGTCCCTCACTTTCCTGTCGTTCCCTTCTGTCTGTTGACTTCTATAATGTGTTGGGTTGTTGGAATTAGGGCCGAAAGCTTTATTTACAACCACATTAAGCAAGCAGGGTAAGAAAACTAACTAAGTGACGTGTTGTGTCTGTTTATCGATCCCCTCCTCACAGAGCGCTGGCCATGGTGCTGAGACAGCAGCTAAGCAATAGTCTTTATTGTATTCCGGACAATCATTTTGTTGTTTTTGCTATTATCCTATTAATAATTAAAGCTTAAGCACAGGGGGCAAAAATACAACTGAGGGGGCTTAATCCCCTTAAGACCCCTTGTGGCGCCAGGTTACAAATAAACGAGCTGAAAATAATCAAATATGCCCAGATACACAGAAACTAAAATACTGCCAGACAGAGAAAATCTTTTAGAATTCCCTATTTTCCAAAAAGCTTTAGAAAGCAGTGTGTGAAATGACCAATAACCTAATAAAGGAATTAGCAGTGTTCAAACGATGACCATTGGAAAATGGCAACGGGCTGAATGTATGAATGAATTGTACAATTAACAACTGAGTCAGCTGAGCGCTCGCCCACTGATCGGAAGGTCAGAAGGTTCAATCTCTGACCAAGGCAGCCAACATGTTAAAGTTTCCTTGGGCAAGATGTGAATGGGGGAATGAGCCCTCTCTGTAGTGTTAAGAGTGGTCGCAAAATCTAGAAAAGCCCATTTACCATTTTAACATTTGCCATGCATTTAAATTTCACATTACAATGCATGATCTGATATTCACATGGCCTTATAATCTGACCACTATGCTAATGGATTCTCCCCATCCTGACTGGCCTGACTGTGCCTGTATGCACAATGTCCTTGAAGGAAAACAACAACAACAAGAAGCAGATTTGGCAAGACATCTAAATGATGCCAGAACTCAAACATGGATCTACCCATGTTAGCCAACAAGTTGCGCCTGCAGATGAAGACTCAGTCTAATAGTTCACAGACCTTTCAGCCCACCCTGCTGCCAGTCTAGCTACCCCACAGCGTCCATGTTGTCAGTGATTAGCACTGGCCATGTTTGTTGCCAGCTAGGACGGCTGCTTACTATGGAGTCCAACAGAGACAGACATCTGGAGCTGGGTCGCCAGGGCAACATGGCAGCACGGGTCAGGATTGCAGGGGCAATGGCCTCGAACGCAGACCTAGGAAGGAAGTGTGTCTTTGGCCAGTGAGATGATATTTGAGGCAGTAATTGATATTTGGGGCAGTGGGTGAAAAATGGTAATGAAAACACATGCAAGGATACCACCCTGGTAGACACCCAATATACCAGAACATAAGGTGCACGCTCGAGGTCCAGCATGTGGAGAATGCTCATTAGTGTGTTCATCAGAACATCTCTTGAGCTGAGTGAAGCTAATTGGTACTCAGGCCTTTTAATGGGGCGATAGCATCCTTTGGGTGTGTTTTAGTAAGAGACAGAGAAAAGAGAGAAGTGCAAGTGGGAGAACGAGCAGCGGAAGAGACAGAGAATGATAATGACAAATTTACAACACCTACTGCAGAGAGGAAGTGAACATTCACTGCCCACAAATGGCCCATCCTTCAGTTACACCTCACCACATAAACTTCAGGCGCCACATTAAGACATCTGAACTCACTTCTGGGAAGCTATATCTTAAGCTCTCTTCCTGTAAGTCTCGACGTATCGAAAGCCACACGGACACTTTCTGGAAGGCAAACCTGGAGGACAGTCAGAGCATTGCCCACAAATTCCACCACAGCCACTGAGGAAATGTTTACTATGAAATCCATAAAAGCTGTTGCACTGCCCATTACACCGTGTCCGATGGAAGCCTCCGAGCTCAAATGTTGCCAGGTTTGAATTCCCAGTGGTTGACACAGATGCTCTTCCTCGTGTAGTGTATTTAATTAGTGTGAAATTAAAAGGTGCTTAGAAAACACAAACCTCAGTAATCAGAACAGTCAATAGTTCTGCAACTTTGTGTATTAAAGAAATTAAATTTAATACAAATTCAAAGGAATACTTTACTCTTAAAATGGTCAGTAAGTAATTCTTGAAGAAAAATGTTATGCTAAGTACTTCACAAGCACATATATTTCACTAAATATCATATCTTAAACTTTGGCCACTACAGTCTCAAGCTTGTGCAGTGATGCTCAACCATAGACTGTATATAAATAATGGATGTTGCTTTCAGATTCTCTGTAAACCATGGAGGCATGCAAGAAAAAAAAAAAGTTTTCTTCAAGTATTCAAGGTTACTTGAGGTGAGTCATTGATTCACAAATGGTCATTTAAAGTGTGAAGTATTCCCTTAATTATTTCCCCTGAAAATATATTTTAAAGATTAAGCATGAAGTTGCTATCTCATTAGGCTCATGATTACAACTCAAAGTTGATGGTGGTAAAAATCCCAAATCTATATCAGTTTTAAAATCTAATCAGCTGTGCCTAGGCCCAAAGGCTGTCCGTCCAGCAGGCGATTTGGAAATCCAATAATACTTCTTTGAGACATCACACTGACAGACATAAAATTAACAAAGGTTATGTGAAAACATAACCTCTTTGGCAGAAATAATTAAGTTGATATTGGCTTTTTCTCAAATGTATTGGCTCACATAATCGATGTCAGTCCACAGAGCGTATGTTGTTTAATTAAAAAGATCTGAACATTCCCTTTGAACGTTGTTAGGCATTTTCCAAAAAAATATGTATTTCTCACAGACAAGTCTGCTTGTGTCGACCATTTTGCATATATTTACTCAAACTGAAAAGTTTTACCTTATTAAATTGAGGGATATATTTCAGACACATGCCTATTGTTTTTCCTTTTTAAGCCAGTATTGATGTGGTGCAGCATTGCATTGACTCTGCAGCAACAGCAGAAGACTGTGTTCATCGAAACATAAGGGGTTGTTACTGTTCTTGAGGCACCTTGATGCCCTATTGTGATAAATGTTTGTTGACTATTTCTGACGTACACAAAAATGGACACTGATGATCTTATTCCTCATTTGAGCATTCTCAGTGGTCAAATGTTGAATCAAGAGCAAACCTAGGGTTTTTTAGGACATCTCGGCTAGAAAATAAGCTAAGGTCAAAAGGTCAAACCACAATACAAAGGGCTTTTTCAGGGTTTTAACCAGTAAAAGTGTCAACAACTTCCCTTTATTTTGAATTTTGATCACTTGTGGACACCCTAAATGCTCCCCATGTGTTAGTTTCCTATCTTATATTCCAGCTGTTGCTGCAATAACACACCTATCCCACAGGGATCATGTAAGTACCATCTGAGAGGTTCACTCAGTGTGCAGAAAACCTAAAGAGGCCCATATGGAGGGATAAATTACAGGGTTAGTTTCTTGAGAGAGGCCCATAATGTAATACTTCACTCCTTGTCCTGGGAACACCTATGCTAGTTCTTAATAAATGAACCACTTCTGATGTGCTTGAATTGCCTATCCAGACACAAAAGGAGCCTCTAAGGAGGATATACCTCTTTCAACACAGGATAAAGCCATCTACTGGTGCTTTGCATTTGACATCCGCAGGAGGTCAAACAAGGAGAAAGGCACCAGAGGAGGGAGTGCAGGGAGTAGACCGAGGAGGACGGGGACGGGCGAAGAGGAGGAGATGAGAGTGAGCAGAGGAGGAGATTAGACAGCTTAACGTCTTACGACTGGAGTCTGAGGAGGTGAGGTCGTCTGGAGAGTTGCAGGGTGAGAGAGGGGAGACAGAAAAAAACTGTGTGTGTGAGAGGAAGAGAGGGAAAGAGAGTAAGGGGGAGAGGGAGTGTGAGCAGGAATCCATTATGGCATCCAGTAAGCTTACTCTCTTCCCTCCTGCCTCCTGGACTCAATACCATAGCTTCACACACACACACGCACCTAGACACACTCCCATATTGTAACTTTCCCTGAGGATTCAGTAGACCAATTCTCTGTATTGATTTTGATGGAGACCTGAGCAGCTGCTGAAAAAGACTCACTTTAGACCAAGTGGACCTAAGCTTTAACACAGTGAGACATGCCGAGCCACGCCGTGTATCTCTGTGTGTGTGTGTCTATGTGTCAAGAAAAAGAGAAAACGGAAGAGAGAAAAAAAAATGAGGCTATCAGTGGCTTCTGTCGTACATGTGTGTCAGTACATTTCAGTGTGTGTGCGCTTTTCCTCCTGACACACAGCAACAATTGTATTAAAGTGGAAGTGGGACCCGGCAGTGTCTCTGTGTTAAGTGAAGTCAGTGCCATTTAAACAGGCAGATGTGACATTTGATACAGGGGGGAGCTATCGGAGTGTGTCTGTAGGCAAACAGACACACACTTGCAATCTAACTGCAACACATTCAGCCGACAGGAGTATTTGCACATTTACAAATGTGATATTTGATCTGACGGTAAGGAATAAATGGAAATAGTTATAACTACAAGTGAAATATTCCTCCACAAAGGCATCTTAAAAATAACTTCCCACAAAACAGATTCTATTAGTAGATTAGCGTCTATTTTTGGACGTTTAGAAGAAGAAGAAACAAAAGCATTACTTTAAGCGGTCGGAGAGAGCAGCAAATTCATCCATCACTTTCCACAGTTGTAATGTGCTTAGACATGTGAGGTTTCTAACTAATGGGCTGGTAAATAATGCAAATGCAGAGTGTGTTCATTGGTTTCCACGACATACACCCAGAATGTGTGAGCTTAAGTTGAACTCTTTCATGTGTAAAACAAAGCATTTCCAGGGAGGACAACATTGAGATGCAAAGTTGCATTAGTGGTGGCTGTGGCTCGGGAACGAGAGCGGGTCCTCCCTTGAATGCAAGGTTGGGCGATTCAATCTAGTCCATGTGTCCTTGAGCTAGAGCAAGGCCATCAACAGCTGTATTGCCTGTGTGTGAATAAGTGGGGTTCAGCCATTTAGAAATCATACAGTGAAAATTCATGAGAAGACTTAAATCTTTCAATCAGCGTGGTCTCACCTCAGGTTACCCACATTAATGCAAACCCCGTGGTCACATGAAAACGGAGACCAACAATAAAAGAGTAGGTACTTTGTTTCAGAGTAGTTTTTTTCCAAGCTACTGGAGACAGAAGATAAAATCTGCATGGGTTTACTGGCCCTCATACTTTCCTCCTCAGGGCCCAGCTGAGTCACACAGCACTAACCCTGAGATTTCAACAAATTTGCTGCTTGACAAAACACTGCAGCTTACCTTCTCTCTGTGGGCAAGGCTGTCTCTTTACCCCGTGTGCCAAAATGATAGTGTAGAAATGGATTCATGTCTGCTTTAACAGATTTCTTCACACGCAAACCAACTCCCCTGACCTTTTCTCTCGACTTTACTTGTGTCAAAAACACATATGGTAAGCCAGTTCACAGCCAGCCACGTGGTCAGAACTGCTAAAGGACAAAGAAAAGAGGACTATTATAGTACTTACTTACGATTATATGAGTCATATTTAGTCATCTGCTCACATTTAGTTTTGGCATTGGTGACATGTCATTACGTCACTCACGCACACACACCTGAGTGCCATATGGTGGCACAGTTAAGTCCGTGGTTACAGTGAGTTACATCAGACAGGTAAGCCAAACCCGTGAGCCAGCTGGACTGGAAACAAACACTGACTTCATATTGTGAGACTCTGCCAAACAATAAACTGAATTATACAACGAGTAGTTTCAGTCCAGGAAGTGAATGGATTAAACAGCCGCCATTTAATATCAGTGGAGAAATTGGGACTATGCTTCGTCATGTTAAGAAATATTTGTACATAAGATATAGACACATATCAAGAGGAATCACTACAGTATGGAACTTACAGTCCCTGTTGAATCAAGTGCAATTAATTTTTAACACAAATGGGTTACAAAGTAGTCAAATTTTTTTTGCTGTTGTGCTCTCACTATGTCAGATGACCAAGAGGAAACCTCTGGGTTTGGAAAGTTCCTTAAATCTGCATTATTTTAATGGCCAGTAGGGGGCGTCTCAACTGGTTGCAAAAAGAAGTTCAATTCAATACAGCATGATGTTCATTAAATAAATCATTGTGTCATTTACTGTAAATTTAAAGTAAAATAGACTACAAAGAAGGGTTTGTTTTTGGAGCATGGCTACCTTGTGATTGATAAGTCATTACCACAGAAACCACACACACTACAATCAAAATGTATCCATGGTACTGTTTACATAACGGTGAACTTGGTTTTTGGGTTATGTCCTTGTTTTTGTGTTTTTTTAAAGTGTTTGCACAGTGGGTTTTCAATTAATTGTGTTTCACTCCCCAAAGGTTGCATCACAATTGATGTCAGCGTTAATGTGAATTACAGATGCACCTTGCTAACACTAGCATTGGATGACAATCTAGTGTTTGCTATTCTCTCCTTGTATACAATCTATGACATATGAGAGTCACACAGTCAATCCACACTTGAGGCTAAGGGTAGGGGACAAAACAGAGGGTATAACCTTCCTCAGCATGATTCCATAGTGATATCTATTTTCGTTTTATTTTTAACACCTGACATGGCAGATAAAACACCTTTTCCCATCCCTTCTTCTATTTCGTTTTGCACATTGCAGGACATTGTCCAGTAACCTTTACTTGTCCTGTCACACTGCAGAGCTTAGAAACAGCGCAGTCGTCTCTCTTACACGAGTGGCCTGAGTCTAGCAGTGGCAGTAATCCAGTCCAATAAACCTGCAATATAAGGCCATTGTTAAACATGACGAATGGTAAGGGGGGAACCAGCTGTATTAATATAACATTAAAGACAATATGCTACACTGAAGTGGAGCTGCCAGCAGCTGGTTCTCATTAGCTATTTTAATCATTCAAAAAGATGGTTTGGTAAAAAGGAATTTTGTGTCAGCTTAAAATAATAACATACTCACTCACAATCATCTAATAAACCAGCTCAGTGAGCAGAGAATGGATTCAGTAATCAATGTGGTATAAAGTCTGTTTATGTACTGTGTGAGTAAGCACATCCTGTAGACCAGTGCTTCCCAAACTATTTTAAACCCCGGCATCCCTTCATAGGCATTTGTTCCACTGTGCAGTCTGACTTCAGTTCTTTTGGCTGACTCAAGTTCGATCAAAGTGCAAAATATGTTGTGTTACTATGACAACTGGAAACTGTGAGCTATCATGTTGTTAGCTGGAGTATAACTGCATATTAAACAGGGTTTTTATTACAGTAATTTTCATATGTAGTCTCATTTGAATGTAACCTCATATTTTAACGTGGTAAAATGTTACTAGAAATGCAAAGAAGGAACCTGCATTTGCACCTTTCGTCTGTCCTAAAGGCACCAAAGGAGGTTTGAGTCTGGTTAGACCAGGGGCTACAGGGTGGTGTAATGTTTAGTACTCTCGCCTTGCAGCAAGAGGGCTGCAGGGTCCAATTGAAGGTTAAATTGGTGACTCTAAATTGCCTGAACCACTTATGTAAGGGGCTGGGGGCAAGATTTTTGTGACAGACACGATCAACTCAAACATGTATCATTCTTTCTTTTAATTTGTTTAACTGCAATGGGATGGATAGGGGCGAGCGTACTTAACACAAAGGCTAACATCAACATCTTACGTTCACTGTTATTAAGAACAAAATCTCCGTCCATATCATTAAAAACCAGCAGCACAAATGTGTTGTACCTGTTATGATTGAATGCCAATGTAGGCTCGCAAAGCCATGACCAACATTTGAAAAGAGACGACGTAGTCCGCCATCGTTGTTATTATGCTTGCGTAGAGTGGAGACGTATACAGATGTACACAGTGACGTAATGACGCGGCTTTTGAGCCCGTGGAAAAGCAAACTGGTTCTGAGAAGGTTTGCATGTTGAACCAAGTCGGAACCAGCACCAGCCTAACAAAAGAGCAAGGTCCGTGTTGGTCGAAATGAGGCACATGGCACGACTCAGCAATTGCAGGTTTGAACACTGAGTTGGTTCTTTCACCATCATGTTCAGAAGTTAAAGCAGCAGCGGTGGCTAGAATGGCTTTGTAAAGCCTACATGATTATGTCTGTGCAGCTGTATGCATGCAACAAAAACACCTAAAGAATACTTGATGTTTTGATGGTTTTTAAAAATATATTTTTCTTCTTGATGTCAGTTTGCACCACTATAACTGAATGCAGCAAACCCCACCCAACTCTAATGTCACGTTTCAGCCAGACGCCTTGAAACAAGTTAGTAAGAGTGATTTGACAGTCAAGGGTGGTCATTCATTCTCAGAGACATCCTGCATTGATCATGACAGCCAATGGATGTCCACCTTCACCTCTGGGACAACCAATCATATGTTCTCCTCTGAGTCACAAAGGGGAGCCAATGGGCTTCTAAAGGGCTAGGCATCAATAAAGTCATGAGGTGCCTGTGGGT
The DNA here is from genome assembly GCA_903364295.1 of Serranus cabrilla. Classification (NCBI taxonomy): domain Eukaryota; kingdom Metazoa; phylum Chordata; class Actinopteri; order Perciformes; family Serranidae; genus Serranus; species Serranus cabrilla. Next base: position 886,918 of record CAFUXE010001054.1, read on the forward strand.
GAATGAGTTTAGCTGTGATTAATGATATGGCCTCTTAATGTGAAGCTGGCACACTATTGGCTGAGAATCAGGCTGGAAATCACCAATCACAGCGCAGGATTGTGGGTACTCAGTCTCACCCCCCCCCCGATAAGATGCGGGTGAGTCAGAAAGATAGAGTGGGCTAGATAGGGAGAACAAAACTGTGGCTCTTTGAGAGAAAATAAGAAGAGACGGAAACAATAAGAACTTGAGCTATGAGTGTGGCACCAAATAATAGTGAGAAATGCAGGAAACAAAACAATTCAAAACACACAAGCTGATGAGAGTCGTCCTGTTGGCTTCTTCTCTCAATAACACACACACACACACACACACACACACAAACCAACATGTACAGCAACACTGACAGCTGGTTTAAGACTCTGAATATCAACATATGCATTTTTCTGCCTACATTTCTCCTCGACACTTACTGTTCTGTGTGTGTGTGTGTGTGTGAACATCCCCTGTGTTTTTACACACTTTCCCACATAAAGGCAATCAGTGAACTCATCAGTTCAGTCGATGTGCATTTAAGTATGCATGTTTCTTTTCACGTGTGTGTGTGTGTGTGTAAAATCTACACTTTGTGTGTTGAGTCTATATACAGTTCATGCACGTATTTGTGTAACGCCTGTAATCCCAGTGTAACTGGCTGTGGTGTTTTATTCCATTTGAAGCTGTTTATGCTGCCTGGTTAAAGTTTGATGAGACCTCTGCGAGTAAATGAACACAGTTAGGAATTTGGAGAGAGACGCATTGCGGAAAATACATCAAGTCTCTGTGTGTGTGAGCGTGTGTGTGTCTACCATGCTGTCAAAATCTGCTCCTACCAAAACCACACTGAATACTGTTTGTTTGTTAGTGTTGAAGGGGTGTGTTGCGAGCGGCAGACTTGGCTGTCTGGGATCGGTGCGCGTATGCATGTGGTTCATCTGTGAACACGGCCTACACAGTGTGTTTGTGCATGTTTGTGTGTGTCGATGGCGGAAATGAGAGTGTGTGAGATTGGCATGTAATTATCAGAGTGTCAGCTCAGTGATAGTCTGCTGGGTCATTCATCCTCTGACTGTCATCGCTCCACACCCTCTAGGACGGCACTATCCTGAGAGTTAGTGTAAGTGTAGTGTGAGCGTGTGTGTGTGTGTGTGTGTGTGTGTGTGATACATGCCTCCACTCTAAAATTTGAAGTAAGAGAGAGAAAAAATGCAGAAATCCTTTAAAAAAAAATCACGGTTGAAGTCCAGCATTACTTCAAAGCTGTCTGCTTCCTCCACTGTGGGGTGAAAACTAACATTCGCTGTAGTTGCTCTTAAGGACTTAAATTTGACAAAGTCTGTGAAGTCACATCACACTGAATAAGAAATGATGTAAAAATCCGAGGGCAAACATGCCCAAGCATAAAATACAGATCAATTACACTTACAGAAAAGGACAGTTACGTTTCTTTTTCTTAGAAAGCCCACATTTAGATCTTAGATGATTTATATTTGCCAAGAATTGATGATGTGGATTTCTGATGGCAAGCTCTAATTTGCATATAAAAAAGAAGGTAAAGTGAGTGTTTATAGATTTCAAATGGGAATCATTTTAGGTTTTTAACATACATCTAGTGAAGGGCTCAATGACTCAAGAGATTTCTCTGTTGCAGTTTTGTAAATACAATATGTAATGTTAGCCCTATACTCTGCCCTGCTCAACTACACCAGGAGCCCCTGACCACAGTGCACACCAGCAGGTGACAGCCAACACCAGATTCATTTTAATTTTGTTATGAGCTTTGTCTGCCTGGCGATTCCTCTTGATATATTTGTGTTTCTTTCTGTGCTGTGTCCACGTGGAAAACAAACACATCTGCTGAGCTCATGTTTTATTTGCTCTGGAAGATGTGTCTGGTCCCTCTCCTGTTCAGACAGATTTCCAGCCATCCCCATTTATTTCATATGATGCAGGTTTTATGCCATGACTGGCTCACAGAGCAACTCACAAAGCTACTATTTCTTGCCTTTGATGCTTTTAAAAGCAAATTTAAATGTTAAGCTGTAATTTGAGAAAATTTGTGAGAAGGCTGGATTTTTTTATTGCTTGGAAACAGACCAAGCACTGTCCTTATTTGCATGTTTCACATTTCATAGCTCTGATTGGCTGTAGGTCTTTCCAGAGGCGTTTTGGTCTGCACTCATTGATAAGCATTAGGAAATAAGACACCGCCACAAACTGCTAAAGAGAGCCGTTATTGTTGCATGAGTCTACGTAGTTTTTTTTAGGAAAATCCTACTCATTGAGCCTTAAGGTAGACTTTGTCCTTGACTCTAGTCGTATTTATTATTATCAAGAAAAGAGGAGTGTTTTTTAGTTTTAAGTCCACGGTCTGAGACCATCCCCATAAATCGTAAAACTAAAGTGGATGAAACTGGATGTAACCCAAAACGCCCCAACATTTCAGACAAATGAAACCAAAAATGGTTGCCAGAATGAATACCACCTTATAGTAATGTGATGCAGCGCTTCCACTTCCAAGAGCTTCCATTATTACTACTCCCTCCCTAAAAGCAATAATTACTGCTGTTATAATCAGGTCAAAAGGACACGCAGTCAAATTCAATGGTACTCAATGTTAGTTATGTGGTTTCATTGGTGAGGTTGTGCGCCCAAAGGACATGTTTCACTCATTTATAAATGCTTTAAGTGCATTCTCAGAAGACACACAGCCCTGCTATTGCTTCTCGTCTCATTCTCTCATTCTCTGTCTCAATGTCATGTATTCAATATGGAAGTACAATTGAAAAAGATATGATGTCTGCTTTATTAACTTTATGTCTGATGCCTGAGCCAGACTTGAGCAGCTCAGAGTGATATTTGTTTTATGTTGGATGTCTAAGACTTTACTTTAAGCATGTTAATGTGCTGAGAAATCAACCCCTAACATTTACCATATGGTTAAACATTCAGAATATTTACTTGTCAGTCATACAGAATGAATTTAAGCTGCCAAAAGCTTTGAAAACATCTGATACTGCAGTCGAAAAAAACAAAACTGGTGCTGTTGCTCTTCAGTTCAGTGGCACTTTAAGCAGCCATCAGCAACTCAACTGTCTCTTATAGTCAATATCAAGAATGCAACAATGTCATAGAGCGTCATTAATAATCAAAACATACCGGGAAACATTAGATGGAATTAGCTCTTCTGTTGCTGACAGATGTGCAATAATGACAAAATACTCACAATGTTACTGCTGAATCATGCACTTAACCATGTAGCAGATGATCAGCCAAAATGCTGGAGGAAACAAGAAAGGAAGTCGTTTGTTGGTATTTAAACCACATCTGCAAATAAATCAATTGTTTTTGTTCGCCACAAAGCGCCATTAATTGCTCATAAACAACGTGACACACTTGTTGTAATTCTGATGCTCACATATGAAGGAATAGAATAATTAAAGTCAAGTACTGGATGAAAAACATTGCCATAACTCATTGTAATGTAACTTTTATGTACCAAACAATCAGCCAGCTTGTGTGCTATCAGACTTTGTGAACCATGAAGAAGAAGTAATTACATAAAACTAAATAGAATCAGATCTTTACTGTTGACTCTGAAGCCTCCCCATGGTCACATTGGAAAGACGGATGTGTTTATTGATGTGTCAAACAAGTGTTATTAGATCAGTGGGAGCCCCAAAAGGCATCATGAAAAATAAATACCAACCAATTAAGCAGAGATGAAGCAATGCTGACGTCACGGCAACATATCTAGGACTTCACAGCAGCAAGCCAGGCTCGTGTTTGTCTTAAGTAATGCACTGTCACGCTTTGTAAACAATCAAGAAAAATTAATCCAAGATAAAAAAAAAAGCATATCTGTTCTTTTATACAAACTACATCAGCAATACAAATATGATGGCTTTGCTGAATATCTTCATTTGCATACAAGAAAAAACATTTAATCAACAAAAGTGCTACTGTGGTTTAACAACAATAGTGCACAATTGTGCAAAAAAAAAGAAAAGCAATCAGCTTTCTTTCTTATACGCCAACGCTTTTCTGAGGCTCAAGTATTAACTGGTGTTTCAAACGTCTATTAGTCACACAAAGCAAGATTGCTATCACGCTTGATGAACAGTAAAGCACAAGTAAGCAGAAATGCAGGAAAGGAAAGAGTCAGTTATTTTTCTTTACGCTCCTGCAGCCTGATTAGCCTTCAGTTGGCATTTTGTATTTCAAATATGGCAATTATGATAAATGAAACAAACAGAAAGGAGTGACTGCAGGCAGCTGCTGACAACAGTTGACAAATTTCTCAAATCCACTAGGGCGAGGTTTTCTCGCCAAATACAAATATTGAAAAAGATGCAGTCCATTTTATACGAGGTGGTCAATCTGCTTTTTCTGAAGAATTGAAAATTTAAGATTTGTTGCAGGATAGCACCGACAGAGGCTCAGTGATTTAATAATTCGTCTGGTTTAAAACATTTCCATGTGTGACGGATGATGATGCATACACAGCTGATCCTTATTTGTTTTTATTGATTGACCTTTTTGTTGGTAATTTATCTTGCACTATTTACACCCAACTATTTCCTTCATTCCTTCACTTAACCCAAATCCCAACCAAGTTGTTTTTCTGCCTAAACAAAATTGATACATTTCTCAACAGTAACTTTTAGCTGTTTTCGAAGACACAGACAAATTGTTTAGTTTCTTTCTTTTTATCTGTGGTTGTACCGCCCCTTATTGTGATCATTTTATGTTGTCTTGTGGTCATTTTGTGTCTTGTATTGGTCCATTTGCAGCTGTTTTGCATGTCTTTGTAGTTGTTTGAATATCTTGAGTATTTTGAGTATCTTCCTGGTTAGTTTGTGTGTCTTTGAGTGACATTTATAGGTGAAGGCCAGGGGGGCTCTGCCACTTCTAGCCCCTGGGCCTGTGCCCAGTAAGCCCAGTCAGTAATCCATCCATATCAGCTAGCTGCTAGATCTATTTCAGGGCTCAATATATTTTACAAATGAGTCTGCTGTTCAAAAATGAACCAAGCTCCTCCTGTTTTCCTTATAATGGATCACTGGATCACAGTAACGTTGGTTTTTGAATCTACATACTTCAGTGTATCATTGGGAACCACCTTGAGGTGCACAGGAGGAAGGACAGTAAGATGAGATGTTCACTTTGAGAAAACCAATAGTCAATTATCTTCGCTGTAGCAATGTTAATGCTTTTGAAAGAAGAAACAAACTGCCTTCAAAGTGGTCTCATTTGTTTGGAGTAATTATACTAAGGTATCACAGTTAATTAGACAATGTGATGTTCAGAAAATCTGGTGAATGCTCCCCGTGGTGCAACATTTCCAGCATCCACAATACATTACGAATGATTCGCCTCTGTCTCCCAGGGTGCTGGAGCATTCTGCAGACATGACAGATCATGCTGGCTGCACATTAAATGCATTACTTTACAAATTCACAAAATAAAGATAGAGAAAATTGACACATAATGGACGGTAACAATTCTCCAGCAGCAGCATTATGAATATATACCCTGCACCTTTCTCTGGCTGCACACTCATAATACTGTTATGAAGAGAGCAAGTATGCAGCGTATCTCCTGTATTCCTTACACACAGACACAGACACTCACTGTTATATCCACATAAACCACATGACACATGGATATAGGTTGGCATCACTATAAGTTGTTTTAGTGGTCTTTGAGGATGTACTTCATTCAGCCACTTCAGTATAAAGACCTCAGAGAGAGAAAAAGCCGGCAATCCTGAAGTACTGCTTGTTATGGTCATTTCTAACATAACATTCAGGGATAAAAGAACCATGTTGATTGACGAATTGAGCTTAAATAATGACAAAGAAGATAATATATATCATATTTTATTCTATATAATATTCACCTTTATTATAGTTCAGAGAGAAGAGGCAAAGTGGAAAACGGGGCAGAGAGAGAGAGGGGCAAGACATGCAACAAAGGCCCCCGACTGGAATCAAACCAATGATGTTGCCATTTGGGAGGATAATCATGCTGCGCTTTGGGGGATGTAAACAATCCATTCGGTCTGAATACAATCACACAATTGAATGGACGATATCATTGGTCATCAGCCTCATAGATATGAGTTAGACGGGGCCTGCTCCACCCTCTTGTCGGTCAAATCAAATAGGTTAATAACATCCTAATGGGGAAAGAAATGTTGTCATGGATTTGTTCTTTAGCTGTGGGCTTCAACCTAAGATTTGTTTTTTTAAAAGATTTATTTGTGTACATTTCAGAAAAACTAACCATGACTATTATCCCAGATTAGCTATTGGTGCTTCCTGTTTACCCAAGAATGTACAGACAACTGTCAGTGGATTATTTGGATCCTGAGGAAAATATGAAAATATGATGATTTTCAGGCAAGGATGTGTCTGTGACACTTCATCTGAAAGTGGGTATCATGTCTGTGTGTGGAGATTTGAGTAAGTTATGACTCTGAGAGGAGTTCTATTTTTGACTCAAATTCTGAAATTTCACCTCACGGAGTATCTTTGTCTCACGTCTCTCCCTCCGCGCTTCCCCTTCAACTCTCCCGCACCACCCTGGGGAGATGCAATTCATATTGTGAAAACCACTGCTCCAGGCTTTGCAAAAATATCGGTGACTTTTTACTCTACATAACACATAACTGTGTTTTGCACACAAATAAACACAACTTGCGTTGGTTAAGTTTACAGTATGGTTGGAAAATAAACCCCTTGTCATTCTCATCTCCTTTCTCTTATCCTGACTCTTCTTCTATTCTCTAATCTCCCCTCCCTTCCTCTCCTTTCTTCCCATTCCTTCTCCCCCTCCTTTTAATCTCATCTCCTCCTCCCATCTCCTGTCTTTGTCCTTTCATCACTTGTTCTCCTCTCTCCTCATTTACTTTAATTAAAGGACAGTGAAAAAGGCAAAACCTGGATGGCCTTTGATGTACTTGGCCAGGTCTGTCGTCTCCCTCGGAAAATAAAAATGGAAGAGGGGAAAGAGAGAGAGAACCACAGGAAGAGGAGTTATTACTTGTTTGCTACTCTCTTAAGAAAGGTCTAGCTACGAGTCTCAGGCCTTCCTCCTGCCTTTTTCTTTCCCCGTCTTCCTCTTTCCTCCATTCTTGTTCTTGTTCAGCAACCCTCTCATCCAGGCTGTCAAATCAATAGAAGAGTTCTTACTGGAGATCTTATTGACGTACCGAGACTTACTTCGCTCATCAATAGAAACAATGATCACTAGGAGCGAGAAACATGGAGAGAGAGAGACTCTCACATACAATCTTCTTGTTTTCTTCAGTACATCCAGTACTTTGTTTGGGGAAAAAAAAAGCTTAACTAACTGCCTGTTCTTTTCAGAATTACATTTAAATACACTATTGACACTGACAACGACACTGCACCGGGGCCAGGATGAAAGTTTCTAATTGGCTGCAGCAGTCACAAGAGGCAAATATACTGTGCTAATTATGTGTCTCTGACGCTGGACTAATGGAGATGATGTGGAAAGATGACGGCCAAAGAGCCCAGTTACATTAAGTCAGTGATAGAAATCCAATGGATAGAAATGTTGTATAATCCTAATTAAGCAGATTGATAGGTCTACCATTTACATTATAGCCCCTATTCTGGCAGGCTGCATGAGCCTTGAAGGGGCATTACATTTACATTCTCACAGTTTAAAAAAACACATTTGTGATCCCTTTACCTTGCAGCAGCCTAATGCATAGACAGATAGGCCACTTTGGGGTGCTCAGGTGGACATTTGTAAAGGGGAAGGCACATTTCAAGGAAAGAAACTGGATTGACCATGATTGGACTAAACTCTGTACAGCTGTGTACCAATGCTGCTGGAATTTACGACAAAGGCACTAGTTTCCATATCTGCTAATCTCTATAAACAGATATTGGCTTATGAATCTGTCTGCAACAGGACCATATTTTTGTAATCGGAAGCAATTTGGTTTCTATTTGTTGTCTGTTTGTAGTATTGATAGTATTGACCAATCATCTTTGAGCGGTCTTTGATTGGCGGCAGGGAAACAGTGTTTAGAGGGCATCTGATATTGTCCGTCAATGACTTTGATTATCTTAACAAACTCGGATAAACTGGCTTCTTGAGGAACAATCCGGGAGTAGATTTTGACTCTAAACTCCATTCTTGTGTCTCGAGTTGCTCATTAGACAACAATGGCCGGAACTGTAATATGGAAATCACACTGGAAGCCACTCGGGTAAGCTGGCTACCCTTTTCCCCAGAGGCTAATAATTAACATTTTGTGACGTAATGGCACCTACTAAGACGAGCACATTCAGATCGGTTAAATATGCAGCAAGTTTAAATTGAAACCATTAATTCATTATCGTTAACCTGGTTGCTGTAGCCAATCCCAGCTGACATTGAGAGGCAGCGTACACGCTGGACAGAACACCAGACTATCACAGGGTGGACACATAGAGACAGACAGCCATTCACGCTCTAATTCACTCCTACGGGCAATTTAGAGTCACCAATTGAACCTGAGCTGCATGTTTTTGGACTGTGGGAGGACCAGAGAGAACCCCAGCTGCAAGTCAGATTCAAACCCGCAACCCTCTTGCTGGAACTGCTCCCCACTACACCACTATGTTGTCTCTAAATAGACACCATTCATAACAGAAATGTTCCGTCCCACATTATTGAATTATGACTGGTTGATGGCCATGTTTCAGATGCTATCATCATTCTATTTCATTTTTTAAGCTCAAGCCCAAATCAGGGATTGTTTGAAAGTTACTAAAAACAAGTATTTTTAATCATGGAGACAAAAACACAGCAAGAGCAGCTATTATGAGGTTCCTTTTTACTGGACTCTTTAAAAACATGAATCTGTCAATCCTCCAGTTGGTGGCTGTGAAATGAGGTCTTTGCAGCACCTGTGCTTCATCTAAAGTTACTGACAAAGCTATTTTCATTTTCACTTTACTGTCAGTTCTGTCTTTGTAAGCTTTTGCATATTGGGGAACTCAAAATAAACTCCCCATGCACTGAGAAATAAATAACAGAAGGATCGAAGACTCGTGACTTAAATACACAGTCTTGATTCGATGTTTGACAGCGTGAAAGAATTAAGTTGGAAGCAAACCACAATTAAAGTTTATAATAGGTTGTTTAAATCCCCAACCGGTGAGAACATTTTCAACTCGCAGTAACATGAGATGTTCTCTTCTTAGCTTATGACTGCTGCTTTGCTTCTGAACGAGTCACTAGCCCTGAACATGTCCCAGTAGAGCTGCTATACTCAGCGGTATACTGTGTGTGCATTGAGCTTCATTTTGATCCACTAAACTGAGCATGTAACATACAGCGGGAAAGTGGGGTGATGAAAAGGGCCCATAGAGATCACATGATCACAGAGAATATTAAAAGTATGTCACTTGAGAAAATGAAAAAACATCATATGTGCAGAAATTGATTAAACTGATAAAAAGAAATTGTGTATTTTGTTTATTTCTGCAGAAGAATCAGAATCAGAAGAAAACCTGCAGTAAAAAACATAATTTTGCGAGCAACATATTTCCAATGTTCTTTATGCTAATCCACTCAGTCATTATCTATTTCACAAGCGCACACACACAGACACACACACACACAGACACAGGTATATATATTCATAGCTTTGCAACTTTGTAAGGGAAAGTTTAACCATGAGCACTTTTCCAAGTCTCTGGTGTAGAAAGACATAGAAAGCTTACATCAATACTAGGAGTCAAGGTGCTGAGTGCCACATCACACACACTCACACACACACACACACACACACACACGCTCCTGCTCTGTATACAGTGCAGCGATCTGTCACCAGCAGACTGTAAATAATACGCTGGAGATGAAACCGTTTCCAAACAAAACCACATGGCTTTGTGTCTGCTTGTGTGTGTGTGCGTGCGTGTGTTTGTGTACTGTACGTCTGAATACCCAGAAGGGGCTGAGGCATTTGCCCAGTCCACTGCTCTTTCTTCCAGTCTGGCAGGCAGACAAGGGGAAGTGAAGAGATAAGTTGAAAGGAGAAGTTCCTGGAGTCAGCGTGCGGACAGGATATGGTCTGATTGAGATAGACACTGACTGATTGGTATTTGGACCTCGCTTACATCATCAAGTCAGTCTCTGTCTCCACCAGGTCTGGGGGTCAATTCAATCAATTTAAAATGAAAATCAATTTAAAGTGCAACCAGGAACTGATTACATTTGTAAATAATGTGCCTCCAAACAACATTATACTGAGTATGGCAGTTGAGGAAGTGTAAATTATGGAGTCATCTTTGTGAGTTCTGTAAACCATTACTTCACACAGATATGTGTATTATGTGTATTATGCCATATGTCATAATTGTGTAGATAGAGAGCGTCCTGTGACGTCCTGATGTGTTTGAATTGCTTTGTACCACATAGTACAGTACATGCTGTACGCGTCTCACTCCTCTTTCAGAACAAAATCAAGCTTAATACATCAAGCTTAAAAATTCATCCTTGACATTGAAAACTGACAAAATAATTCTCAACCAAAGGTTAAAATTTCCTCATCTCAGAGCCTTCCTATGTGTATGGAGTTGCTCAGTCGTTATGGATACGGTTAAGTTGTTATCACTCAATCTTCGCATAGACTTCCGGACATGTCTTTTAGGTAATTACTCTCTGTTTGAACTGTAAAGCGCTAACTGAGGTCATGATTCCAGCACACATTTAATGGGCATTTGTTAAACTGTGAATAATTTACAGAAGTAGAGTAAATGCATCTGAAAGACCTCTCTGAAGCTTTCAACCTTGTTAACATGTCCATATGGTTTTTTTTTTTTTATGCTCCACGACATGAACAAACTCTTTTATTTAACAAACTCCTTAGATAGTTATGGATATATAGTAGGATATTTCCGATGATTCCTCTAACAGAGAAAATAGACTATATGTTGAAACTATCTCTGCAGATCGTGATCAGCTAGCTTCAGTGTAGCATCATGTCTGAAAGCCTTATTGGTTATTATGAGTGATGAAAGGAAGCAGAGAAAACTGTTGCAGATTGCAAGCCATTTTGAAATGCACTGCTCTTTCACCGGTTAACATAGCAGCAGCGATAGGGGGGCGGGGCATGTCAGATCCAGAATTTCTAATTGAGGGGAAAAAAGGAGTTGTGCTCCAGTTGTATTTATGTTTTGTGTGTGGGACAACCATGTTGAATCATGGCAGAATATACTCTAAAACGTCTTGTGGAGGATTTTTAGTTTTACCCTGCTTCTTGTGTCACTTAAAAGTGGAATGATGATGTTAAATGAATACTTACAGTAAAGCATTAAATACATTTTAAGTCATCAACAATTGTTTTTTTCATCATCCTTTTATTATTATCATTATTATTTATATTATTGGGGAGTTGTCTAATGTGAGTCCTTGTTTAAATAAAGACTTGAATCAACTTGGAGAGTGGTACCAGTGTTAAGTCCAGGAATTTAAATTTTATCATAAAAGACATCTGGGAGCTCTTTACCTAAATATCTCCATGACATGTTTCTGAATTGACAGATTGACAGTTGTGTATCCAGCTGTTGGGCTGCAGACTCTGTGCCTGAGAGTGGAGACTGACTGAGTGGATACAGCCCTGAGTCGTGTCTTATGATGGAAAATAAAATGTAATGTGACAACGTTTGTGAGAGATGTGAATGAGTGTGTCTGACTGGCAGGTTTTGCTATTGTAAGATGAGTATTGACAGAAACCGTGGTGTGTACCCAACTAAACTGGGGAAAGAACCAGGATGAGTAACTGCACCCACGGGTGCTGTGTGCTCAGAGATGGGTGAAAAACTATAATCTGCTTTACACGCACACACAGACACACAGAAACACTCCCACATGTGCACAGAAACAGTATCAAACCTAGAAACGCTCAATGTTCCCATCATACAAACACATGAATATATGAATATTCCCCTCGGTAGCCTGCTCCTCATCTTTGCTTGAGGCTACATGAGCCTCTTCCACCATAGCACACCCAAATCTGAATGAACTGTGGGCAGTCAAGTGCAGTGCGTTGTTGGTGGGCGTCAGGTTGAAGAAGAATGCATGGAATGAAAAAACACCACCGGCTCTGCTGCATCCATTATTATAATAGAAAACAGTCCATTGTAACAGTAGACCAATGCAAGGTCGAACAATGCTGTAGTGCCATTTAATTTAAAATGAATGTGATTGAACATCTATAGACGGTCCTTGAAAGCCTTGATATGTCAGCATGTAGACTTCACTGACATTTCACTAGCTGAATGTGGCCCATCTATAATGGCTACTGCTGCACTAAAATAGCTAAATAACAATACTGATTGATTTGAGATAACTATAAAATATATGTTATGAATTATGTGCTTGTAGCTGGTGACGGGTATTGACCCAAGGTGTCAGGATCTGTACCTGGCAGCTCCTCTTCCCCTTTTTGTCTGTTGTCTTTCCCTGTTTGTCAGATCCTCCGGTGTCAGTTCTGTGTGTGTGTGTGTGTG
>CAFUXE010001054.1:899493-923349 GCA_903364295.1 Serranus cabrilla
TGTGTGTGTGTGTGAGTGCATGGCTGTGGCTTTGTTCACGGTCAGGACCAGGTGAACCAAATCTAGTAATCAACCCCCACAGTAGAAAACCCTGGACTTCTCTTCACTTGTTGCCAGATTGTTTCGTCACCCAGCGTGGTGGTTCTTATACCTCGGCTCCTCTAGTGTTTGTTGTTACTTCTTGATGCTAATTAGCTTGATTTGCTCGTGCTTCTCTTTGCTTTTGGTTGCTTCAGATCATCAAGCCTCATACTCCATTGCCTGCCTGGCTGCCTCTATTCCTGCCTACCTGTTGCTTGCTGTCCTTGTTCCCTCACCTGCCACGTTTTCATCATGGGAAGAAACTCTACCGTTCCCCCTGCACATTACACCAGCTGTAATTAATAAGGGATCTGTGTTTGCTCTGATACCTTTCTCTTGAGTCATGCATTTGGGTCCAGAGCTCACGTAGTCCTTAACACAGGGTGTCTGACGCTCTGAGGGAGGCATTGAAAGGTTTGATGGCCACAGGCAGAAATGGCTTCCTGTGGTGCTCTGTGATGCATCTCTGTGAAATCAGTCTTGTACTGAAAGTACTCCTGCACTTGAGCAGCACATCATGTCCAAGATGACCTGAACTTTAGATAGCATCCTCCTCTCTGACTCCACCCCCACAACATCACTGGGGTCTGGTGTTTCTGTAACAGGTTGTCATCTGATAATGTCAGGAATTCAGATGGATCCATCACATTCTATTGTTTTCCACAACCATAAGTACACATTTTGGCCCAACATTTTACTTTTGTAAACACCACATGACATGCTCGCATAATTCTTTAAATAGTTCCTTACATCCCAAAAGATCTCAGCCTAAAAATATCTTTCTGATTTCATCCAGAACAAGTGTGACTGGTCCTCTCAATGCAACACCTTTCCATTATTTAAAAGTGCCTGGTGTCTGGGAGTCGAGTGTGCAGGTAGTGATGGGTTTCTATTTTTTAGTTTGTTTGGAATGAATAAAAGAAGAACTGGGTATTCAGCAGCTACATGGCTCAACAGACAAAGAAAAGAAGGCCACCTACAGCAACGTGGACATCATTAAATAAACTCTACAAAGCACTGAAAACATGATTTGATTGACAGGTGATGAAAATCGCAAAACTTTCCAAACCTGTGCAGACACACGAGGCTGCGCTGCCTCCTCCACTATTCCCTTTCTTCATTTCCATTCCTCTCTTCCTCTTCCTTCCCCTCTCCTCTCTCTCCAAAGGAACATATGTGTGTGTGAAGGAGTGTGTGGGAGGAGGGCCTTGCTACTATTTTCACTGGGAGATGGCGAGAGGGACTGTAAACCAGGCCAGAGAGTGGGAGGGATGGAGAGATGGAAGATGGAGATAGTAATGGAGGGACTGAGGGAGCCTCACAAGTAGGGGAATTATGATGTAGGGAGCTGCGAAACAGCTGTGTGAGATTGGTGATTGATTTTAATTTATCCAAGCTTTACTGCTCGTTCCCTTGATCCCCAACTTCTATGAAGTGTTCCTGCTGTACAGACTGCCTCCTTGCAGTATAGATGCCGTTTTAACGAGGAGGATTCGCTTTATCATTGGGAGCCGTATCCCTCTTCATTACCCCTGAAATAGCACCCGGGTGACAGCGTTGAGCCCATTTTCACAAACAAATTGATCCTTTTTGTCATCAAAAGCTTGAAATTAGTTTGACAACATGAAAAAAAGCGATGAGGTTGTTGCCTGGCTTCCATTTTCTGTGACAAAACAGGAAAAGGCTCGGGCTGCGCTTGATAAGCTATAGCGACCGGTAACAAAGGCATGCTGACACGCAGTTTGTACAGCTAATTAAAAAGAAAGCATTTCATTATAAATGTACTCACCTCCTCATGAACTACAGCTGAAGGAGTCTGAATTAATGTGTCTTCTAAAACAACTCCTTGTAGCCGAAGACCTTAGTCAGCAGCAGAGTTACACCGTTCCCTCGTGTCCTTCTTTTACACCACAGACTCAGCTGTCTTAATCGGGTGAAGGCCAGGGAGGATGCAGCATCTGCCATGTCAACTTACGCTCCCTAATGAACGTCAAGTTGGACCACATTCTGGTGTCACTACAAACTAGTTCACCACATCAAAATGAATAATATCTGCTTTAGCATTTGTTTTTAACATGCATGTCCTACTTTGGAATTAGCAGAGAGACACAGATTTGCACTGTGTATGATTCGCAGTCCAGGTTGATCTAGAAATGGTCCAACCGCATCTACCTGTGCTGCTGAGGAAACTTTTTCAAACAGGCTGTCTGAATGGTTTCCATGTAGACTCAAATACAGATCTGTCCCAGGAGAAAGAAACCACATTAAAAACCACAAATGACATGTTTCAGAGTGAATAATTATGCACCACTGAATTGTTTAGTCATTCATTCATTATCCTTAACCGCCTACACAAACTCAGGTAGCGTGGGTGGGGCTTGAGCCAATTCCAGCTGGTGAGAGGCAGTGTACACCTTGGACAGGTCTCCGGACACACACAGACCAACAACCAATCTACAGTGACCAATTAATGCAGCGGGAGGAAGCCACACAGAAGAGCTGCAAACCGGATTCAAACCAGTGACCCTCTTGTTGTGAGGCAAAGGTGCTACATCTACACCTCTTTTCAATTGTCCCTAGCAATAATTAAAAAAAACAAATACTTAATATTTTAATATAAAGTTAAAAATATATGTTTAAGTTATTGAAGGCAGTTAATTAAAATGTATTAATTTATCATTGATGTAAATAGGAGCCAGAATGCACTTGTATGCACATTTCTTTCCCATACAAGGGAGGCAGAAGAGAAGGGAAGAGTAAGTCAAGCCTATATGTGTACAGACTCAATTATAACAAATATTTGGAAGCAATATCTGACTGCCTTACTCCATTATATAATATTATATTATATTATATTCTGTGTTGTTATTGTGTTTTCCTTCACATAAACAAAGATATTTCCACTATAAATCGATGCAGAAAGGCACAAATTAGAGCATAAAAATTAATCTGATTGCAGGAGGTGAAGTGTTTGATGAAGAGAGGACCGCAGACACCTTGTATAATTTGCCTCATATTTTTTTTAGAATATGCAAAGCAAACCCCAGCAAAACATTCAAACCTTTTAGAAAAACAATGAAAAACAATCGTCATTGTGCAAACTTAGAAAAGCTAGAAGTTCAACAGCTAGCCCGGAGGCATCAGACCCGAGGTTCCTGCAGGGTGTACGCTCTGCAGCCAGCTAGCTGAACTTGTTGGTATTTGGAGCATCTATACTGTGAGTGGAGGTTACTGTGTGTGTTTCTGTTGCTGAAGTGAGCAGAATATCAATCAGATTGACTGGATCAGACTGGAGACAAGACCAGGATGACGGATCGTCCAGGATTCATTACTTCAGTGTTTCTGCTGATTGTTTTGTAGTTCTTATAAAGAGACAGTTCATAACTCAGAGCCCGAGGGCTCAGAAAGGCACATGCAAGACCTGCGGCTGTTTTTATATGAGTTGGAAATATCACATTTAAAATGCAAATCCTCACAGCTATACAGGCTGTGGCTTTAATGAGTGGCTTATATCCATAATTGACTGATTTCCTTATAGATTTTTTTAAATTAAAAATAATAGATTTAATATGAAGATGTCTCTGTAAGGGACAGTTGTCTTCATGTTGCATGTCAGAAAGCGTAATTAATTCAGAAAACATTGCTCGGGGCTTTTTGGAATTAAAAAAGCATAAGCAGCTCTGTCCCTGAGGAACAAAAGAAGAGAGAGACGAGGAAGAGCAGAGGAGGGAGATGAAAGCCACGCTGGATGAGAGTTCCAGAAATGCCAGATTTCAGACGGCATGATCATATGGTGTCACATGACTAACACGTACACTCACACAGGCTGTTAGGGTAAGCGTGTGTAAGAGCCACACATGTACGTGTTACGTCCTCAGAGCATGTATCCAATTAGAGTCCAATAATCACTGTCATAGTCTCAGAGAGGGAGATTGGAGCAGAAAGAGAGAGAAGACGAGAGGCTGGGGGCGCTGAAGGAGAGAAAGTGCCGCGGGCTAATCTTTGAATCTTCCTCCAACAAAAAAATAAAAGTGTAAAGTGTGTAAGTGCATTACACTTGTTCCTGTGCACGTTCACCTGCCCCATGTGTGCATGCACCAGTCTGCAGTGATTTGGGTTGTCATGTCCTATCCAAAATATTCCTTTGATCAAACATCCTTTCTTTTTCTCTCTTTCTTTAAAAGCACTTTGCATGGAGGACAGCAGCAAAGATGAGAGTAAGGAGTGAAGGAGGGATAGAGAGAGCAAATGAGGTGAAAATAACAGAGGGAACGGAGTTCAAGGTTTTCTACAATAAAAAGCCAAGAACATATATATATCACATATATTAATGTCCATTTTATTAAATTTACTCAGCTGACTGAACCTTCACTTAGTCCCGCCCCTTGGCTAGGCCTGTCAATCTTTTGCACCTGGCACATCAAGGTTAATGGAGAGTCTTTTTGCAGATAATACAAGATGGTGTATCAAATATAATGTGCACCAAAGCATCTGCATATATGAGAACAAGAAAGGATGGAAAATAAAGAAGAAATAGAGACCCAAACCCAGCAGGGTCCTCATTAATCCTTCCAACTTCCTCCGTTGGTTGTAGCTACAATAAGGGACTGATTACGTATATAAACATGAAAACACACAACCAGAAGGCCAAATAGAGAGACAGATATGTGCAATGAAATGCAATAGAAATAAGTCAATAAGTGAATACATAGAAAGTAGAAAACATGAAAAATAAATATTGAATCATCAATCCACATTAAATCCCTCTTTCCGTCTTTCTCTCTGTGTCCCCTTTCATGAACTCTGTCACTGTCTAACAAAGCTGAAAAAAAAAGTCAGTCAGCAAGAGCTTGGGCCTCCTCTATCAGTCCCCTCCAAATAGTATAATAGTCATGATTCACTTTGATCTGCCACACCTTTTTTAAAATGGTTAGTGGTTCCTTACAGACACACTACTGTAGTGACACTGCTGGACTAAAGTAATGAAGGAGAGAGAGAGAGATTAAATGAGCGACAGGACTTTTATTTGCATTTTTTACTCCCCTAAACAACCGTGCCAAGGAAGTTGCTGAACTCAGAGAGAGAAATAAAAGTAGAATATGTCTTTTTGTCGGAGGACAGCAATGACAGATCGGTAATGCACAGAAATAGACTCACATCTTCGAAGGAGAGAGGGAGACAGAGAGGGAGCGAGGAGGAGAGACGGAGGCTGGCTAGCTCAGAAGAAAGAGAGAGAGATGGAGGATGGCGAAAGGTGATGAAGACAGTGATTTAGAGTGAGATAAATAGATGTACGAAATGGCATGTGGCCATGGTGGAGGAACACAGGGCAGGAAGCTGGCACAGAAGAAAGATAAGTAAAAGGGGGAAAAGAGGAGGGGGTGATTTAAAGACAGAGAGCAGGATTTGAAAAATTAAAGGAGAGAGAGGGAGAAGAGGGAAATGAGAAAGAGAGGATTCAAATGAGGAAATAGGTGCGATGCAGGAAAGATAAGATGGCGATGGAGGGAGAGAAGGTGGAAAAAGGCAGCAATGACGGAAAGAGGGAGAGAGACAGAGAACAACTGTGCACTGCTGACATATTGATCCATATAGTGACCACCCTCCCACTCTTTCCTCCAGCCCCCAGCATGGATTACTGCTACAGGCCTCAAACCACATAGGTCACTGGTCACATAACACTCAAACACACACACACAAACACACACTAAAAAAACCACAACGACAATTCTAACTACCGCAGTGTTGACAGGATATATGTTAGATATACTTGTTTGGGGACTTCAATCCAAACAAGAAGAAAATGTGCGCACACACAAACACACACACACACCCACACACAGATTCCTGGGGGCAGTGTGGGACACCATTCTTTGTGTTCATTGATCCAGAGCAAGAAAAGTCAGACCACTCAAACTGTGACAGAATCTTGGCTCACATACGCTTATACTTACACACACACATGCACGCACCTGGCCTTCTCGTCACATCTGTATGTGTGTGTGTGTGCGTGCGGTTAGCACAGGGTGGGGGCAGGAAGATAAATGGACGGCAGGAAGGCAGAAAGGTGGTGGAGGGGGAGCAAGAAGAGATTTGATGGAAAACGTAGGAGGGGTGGGTGAGAGGGGAAGAAGGTGAAGATGGCGTGGGTGCAAAGCAGTCACAAGGGTGAACCAGACAAGGTAGAAAGAGAAAGATCCGTGAAGGATGGAGGGAGTGGGGGATGTGGGATGGAGAGCAAGAATGGACAGAAAAGTAAATGAGAGAAAGGAAGGAGAGAAGCGCTGGCTGACATATTTACAGGACAAGACAAAATCGTCTGTCTCGTCTAAGTGCATGCTAGATTAAAGCGGGACCTTCTGTGCGTGCGTGTGTCTGTGCATGTGTGTGTGTGTGTGTGCGTGCGGTCTAACCAGACAGCAATCCCTGCTCAAGGCCAAACCTATATAGATCATATCCCAATCATCATATTATTGCCTTCAGCTCGAGATGAAAGAGAGAGGGAGATATGAGCATAACAGTTTAACTGCCTCTCTCTCTCTTTCTGTCCCTCAAACACACACACACACACACAAACACACACACACACACTCACACTCTATCTCTCTCTTCCTTAAATCCTCCAATTCACTTTCCATTTACTTTCCGTCTATCCCTCCATCTCTCTCTCCCTCTCTCCTCCCTTCACATCACTTCCCTGCTTTTATAATTTTGTCTCCCAGTCTAACTTTTCTCCTCTTTTTTTATCGCCCACTTTAAATTTGAACTTTTATTATCAATCCCTTCAAGAATTTGAACTCGAATTCAACCCATCCGCTTCAGACATTTGCAAGAAGTACAGTAACAACATCTGATGACAGTGGGACTCTGCAGAAGCACGCAGAGGAATTATCACGGGTGGGTTGGGAAAACAAGGGAATAGCTCCCATGCTGGTGTTGTTTCTTGTTGGTTCTATTAAAACATAATGAATTCAGTGAGTTTTCTAGAATATAATCACAGAAACAGCCTGCAAGTATAAGTATCCTATGGAAGAACTCTCTATGCCATTATGTTTTAGTAAAGCTTCAGTGTTTGCCCAATCCCCTTTGCTACTAGAACTCATTGATGACATGCATCTTTTTTCATTATCATACATGTAACATTAATGTTTAAAAAACTGTGACCATAGACAATATAAAAAGTGGATGTAATCGTTGTGAGGTCCCTCATTGGTTTGTGGAGCAGAACGGCTTGGGAGCCTTAAGGATGCTAAGTTATCAGCTAACACTAACACTAGCTAGCTAGCTCGGTTAGCAAGGGATACTGTCAAAATGGAAAGCTGACCTCTTAGAGTGCCTTTTAGTCCAACTGAAAACTGAACAACACATTTCTAAGCAACCAAAATGTTGTGATTGACCTTGATGTGGGGAAGACACACTGTGAAAGTATCAAAGTTTGAAGAAGAAATCACACAGTGTACTGTGATAGCGACCTGTCAATCACAGGGCCACACCCTTTATCAGCCATTTACATTAAATGGGACATTCTTTTACAAAATGTATATCATATAATATTGAATAAGACTTGAAACTAATGATTTTGATGAACGCGTTTTAACATGTTTAATGAGGTGATATTACAAAGAAGTAGGGCCACCCTCCTATTTATTTTCATATAATTGGACTTCTTTATGCAACCGGTGTAGTCGCCCCCTGCTGGCCATGAGGAAGAATGCATTTTTAAGGGACTTCTGCACTGGGGTCACCCTGCTTTCTGCTCTCCTTTGAAAAGTAAACATAGTGCACTGGGTTCATGCTCCTAATTTATGGAACATATACAGAACATGTCAGAGAGCATGAAAGACAAAAACCAAGAATAAACTGACAGTGAGTGTGACAAAAGGAATAAAGTGACATATTTGTGTCACAGTTCTGCAGAGATGACAGTCTTGTTGAAATGTGCCTGTTTGTTCTTTATGTCATCTTACAAACACAATACTATAACCACCATGTCTCCTGAGTGGTAATTGTGAAGTTCTGTTCAAGTGTGCAGCTGGTTCTACCAAACCTCTCTCTCTCTCTCTCTTTCTCTCTCACTCACTCTCTCTCGCCCCCTCTGGTGAGACCAGCTGTCTCATAGCAACAGGATGACACTGTTCCTGACTGCCTGACCACCTCCACACACACACACACACACACACACACGTTTATCCCACAGAAATGTTTCGTGGTTTGCATACAGCGTTCCCTCGGTGCAAGCCGTGTTTTCTCTTTCTCTCTTTGTAACCTGTGCCTCCATTTCTGACTCTTCCTGCACTTATTCCATCTTTCTGTCACTCACTTTCTTTCACATTACTCTCATTTTGAAAACACCTGCCATTGTCTCTGTGTTCACGTCATTACAGTGAATCTTTATGAATTAGTGTAATATATATATATTCATATTTTAGTATATGTGTTTTGCACATATATCCTCAAATGTGCAATCTCATTGCATCAAAGTAATGTACCATTCTACTACCCAAAGATTTCTGAGACCTGAAAGAAAAAGCTTTTTGTTGTTGTTTTTTAATTTAAAGTTATTCAGGAGGAAGAGAGTACAACAAAACATTTTTTGCATTTATTTTCTTATAACATGTCCCTTGTTGTGGGTCAGGTCTTTTTTTCTTCTTTTTTTTCAACAAAAAGTGCAAGGCATCAATTTGGTAAAGATAAATAATTATTCAACATTATATTATTAACAATTTCTTCCTCAGCCTTGGTCAGCTCTTCCTCAATAATTGTGTATCATATTTTTCTGCCTCACTGTTTAATGAATTATACAAAATGTTAAAAAAGCAAGTCCTTCTGTCCCCAACATGATTTAAAGTGCATATTTTAGAAGGCTTAAAAGTAACATATACTTCAAAAATGTTATCTCTGATCAGTTGCGTCTTGTTACTGTCTTTGCTGCAATTCTTACTATTTGGAAAGACAAAAGATGTGAATCACGTGTGTCATATTGCTAGAAATTAGATGCTTTTCACAGTACATTACGACTCATAGATGGTGTTTGAAACAAAGGCCTCGCACAAAGAAAAAGATGGACGATTGTGTGAGGTGAACTGGAGTTTCCATGCTTACGTATGCTGCATATATAAGAAACAGGGATAAAAAGCTACATGTGTACAGAGTGGTCTGAGTTTTTTCTGTAACAGAGACAGATCGATAGACACAGCAAATAAAAATTCCAAGTTCCTTTTCAACCAGTACAAGCAGGGCAGAGCACCCTAGTACTCTGCTTGTATTTTGTTCTGAGAGGCAGCCCCCCTCACTCTCCTCCCAGACACATCTAAAGTCATCAGCACTATTATGTTCCCAGACCATAGCCGAGTAAAGCATGCCGCTGAATGAATGCCCCTTCATGACTGGGAAGGTTAAAAAAAAAAAGAAACCTCTTTAGGCTTTTTCAAAGAAGCTACTTCCTTTCTTGTGGCATCACTTTCAAATGGTAGGAGGAAGGTAAAGACAGCCTCTTCTTGGTAAATTTACAAAGGGTGTATGCATAATGCCCTTGAAAGGAATCAGTGCAGGGATGCAAGACACATAAACACAGATGCAAACTGAAAGTCAAACACACACACACACACACACACACACAGAGACACATAGAGGCACACGCACACACATCAACCCCATTCGATACTGACACTATCTGCACCCGCTTTCATGTCTGAGGAAAAATCAATACAGACAAAAAGTATGCAAGGGGAGAGAAGGAAAGAAAGAACGATAGGAAGGAAGGAAGAAAGAATGAAAAAAAAGCACCATTTCTGAGGAGGTGCCCCTCAAAAGGAATAGTAGAGTATCTATTACACATCAAAGCCATTTCACTCCTTTTTCTCTCTTCGCTCTGTTTGCCTCCAATAAAGAGAATAGGTTTGAAACTGGCAATGAAAGGAATAAAAGGGGGACAATGTGGCAGGAGTCATGGTGGGAACAGGGAGAGACACACGGTGGTGCACTTACAACTCTGATGGATTATTTCTCTGCTGTGTTAAGTCTTGCATGGACATGAATAGGCTCAAACACATGTACTTTGTAACTATGAAGGCACACACACACGAGGAGCTACTCAACCTTACATGCTCTTAGCTTATAAAAAAACTTGGGAACTTTTCATTTTAATTAGGATTTAGTTCGTTTCATGTCTTTTATATGGTCCTTTTTTTAGCTTTCAAACTACATGTCACCCTTTCCTTCACTTTGGTGAACTGACTGAGTCCACTCAGGGCCAGCACTAGACTTTTTGGGGGTCCCCCGTCATCGTAACATGTTGCCCCTTTTAATGACACTGAAGCAACTAGTGTATTTTAAATATCAACTTAAGGACACATAAGGAACAAAAACATGTAAAGACTAAAGTAGGATATCTTTAAAACAACTTAAAGTACAGTATTTGTCTGTTGCCCCCTAACCCCATCCATGGTCCTTCTCAGGACCTCATTCTTGTTCAAGCTTAATGTCATTTTAGAGTGAATGTTTTCGTTGGAAAGGGCTAAATGTTACTGGTCCTTAAGCATAACATACCAAATGTTAAATGGATAGGAAACAATCAAAACATGTAATAAATGGGCAATTACACGATCTCCCATAAAGTTTGAATAAACATTTTTTATGTCTTTCCATGACATGATTGTGACAATGTGATTTATTATTGACAGATAAGGTGTATATCTTCTCAAAACTTTATTAATCAATCACTTCACTTCATAATCCAGTTTTTCGTAGGTAAATAACTCACTATGCCGGAGTTTACTGTTTTACTTTATTTGTTGGCAAAACTAGTCCACTAGTCATTTTCTATTTAGCTATTATCTTGTTTTCATTTAAACAAATATTTTCCAGGGGCCCCCAGAGACCAGGGGCCCCTAAGCACCTGCTTATACTAATGGGTAGAAGCAGCTCTGCCTGGATTACTTATAAATTCTGTATGTGTTATGCTTCATGCCAACAGTATTTTTCAGTCCAGCCTGAAAATTGTCATCATTAGCCAATTTGGAATGCAGTGTAATGAGGAAGATATGGAGATGGAAACTGACACTTGGCTCATGCACAAAATCCATAAGCGCCATCCCACGCTCATGTCTGTGTGATGGTCGGTAATTGGAAGAAAAACCTGGAAGAAAATATGTGTATAAATATATATATCGCGTCAGTTTTTTTTCTGCAAATGTGCCGTTTGTCAGCACAATCACTGTCCATCGAGGCTCACAACAGGACGTGCTGTTCAGCTGTAAATCTTGATAGAGGCTTGTTATTCCAAGTGATTGTGGTTTGCCACTGAGGGGAACAATCCCCTTGTTAAGGGGCTTTCTTTGTAGAGA
The DNA here is from genome assembly GCA_903364295.1 of Serranus cabrilla. Taxonomy (NCBI): domain Eukaryota; kingdom Metazoa; phylum Chordata; class Actinopteri; order Perciformes; family Serranidae; genus Serranus; species Serranus cabrilla. The sequence continues at coordinate 910,920 of CAFUXE010001054.1, forward strand.
AGTCGGGGTGACATTGGGACAGAGAGGTACGCTGCCATGCTGCGCACTCAAAGACGACTGGAGGTTTTGATTTGAGAACGCCCGGGGTCTTTATAAGTTCACATTTGTTTGTGGCATGCTGGGAAGGGATGGAAAGGGTAGAAAGAGTAGAAGAAGCTCAACCCATACAATCAGAACAAGCAGCTGACATCCAACCATTCAAACACAGGCTTAAGCTCGCAAAATTCACAAAGACACACACACTCACGGTGCCCTGACGAATGCACACAAAGCATCAAAAGCAGGTATAAGGACAAGATCAAGAGGATGCGCACATAAAAAAAAAAGAAATAACATCAACAACACAAAATCAAAATAAGTCTCTTTCATGTCAAGAAGAAAAGGGAATAAGTTATTTTCCCACAATGCACTTTTCAATTTCAAGAATGAAAGGCGCATGAGCTGCCCATCCTCTTTTGTGGCACAGACAATATGTAGAGCTATTTCAGAGCAAACAAGTGCAGAAGTAATAAGAAGGAGCAACCGCACACGGATCAAAACCAAATCTCACACAACAATAGTGGTTCAGCATGTGTGTTACTGCTTTGTTATCTTCTCTTGTGTGTTTTTTTTACATCATACCCTATTGATCTCTAAAGGGAAGATTAATCCTCCAACTTTCAACACACACACACACGCAAACATGCACATACTGTACACACACACTACTGGATGACACAATGGGAGCAACATAAAAGCATCCCTGGAGCTTTGGAGGACACTGCTGCCCAGGGAGGGTCAAACTTGGTGATTTTTTTTATGTGACCGTCACATCATCGCTCATAAAAGTTCCTTGATCGTATACTTTCATGTGTTTAGTGTACATTTATCTCGCAGGTACCAGCACCTCTTCCACTGTGGCAGACATGGTGCACTAAACTTCTTTTTTTATTAAAAGAAATCCTCTTCATGTAAGACAGCTTAAAAACACATAGATCAATCCAAAATAAAACTGAGGTTAAAGAGTGGTTGAATGTATAAATCTATAAAGCTCAAGCACTGACATTACTATAAATTATTTCCATGCCATGCCACTTTATACCCCAACATAGAGATTTTACTCTCTTGCATTTACTTTAACTTACAGCTAAATTTACTTGTTACTTTACAAGTTCAAATTTTACCAACATATCTTTATACCGAAATGACAGATTAGTGTTTTTGCCAATGATATTTAATAACATGTCCATGTGTAATAACATGCATAACTCTACATTGGTACTTTGTCATTCTTTATACTCCATAATCTTACATCATCCTTTCTTCCTACAGCCCCCAAACTAAATATGGGGTTTAATGCTCTCACATCTCTCATGGGACATTTTTCTTCCTTTTCTTTTTACTTTTAAATACATTTTGCATAAGGCGCCGGGTACTTTTACTGAAGCAACATTCAAAGGATTGAAAAGCCTGTGTCTTTCATTGCTGATAATCAGATACCTCCCACTTAAGTTGATCTGTCACATTTTTAACCATTATTTACTGCCTCAAATTAAGGGAAGGCTTATTAGTAGGCGTTTGACTTTTTTTTTTTCTCATGGATTGTTTCGCAAGCTAATCAATGTGGTTGACTGCATGTTGTGGGATGAAATTGGATGTTTACTACTACTGTAGAAATCAAATGTGGGAGGATATGACTAAAATATGATTTCACAGCCATGTATGTTCATGTCAATCATCCACAACACCAAACATACAGACTTTACATGTGGTTACCTTCGACTAAAAAAAGCAAGAACATCATACAAGGTGTAAACACACACACAGCTCCATCTCCAATCAAAATGCAGAGGGATGTGATGCCAGACCACCTCTGTGGGTGGTCAGATCTCAGCCAGGAGTGTGTGCACTCAGTACTCAGTGTTCTCATTTGCGAGTGAGTCCTGCCCTCTGGGTAGAAGCGGCACTCTGAAGTTTGCCAGCCACTCACTGAAGAGCTCCTGTACAATCTGTTCCCATCAGTCATTACTCCTCTCCCACATCTTCAGTGTTCATAATTTCTGTTGCCTCCTTCAAAAGAGGGACAAAACATGACTCTGTCCATTTCAAATGAAGGTTTAATCCAATGTTTAATCTTTCCCCTGTGTGGCCCTACACCTGCCGTGTTTGTTACAGCTGAGACTGTTGCCTCCACACAACCGACTTACTGAAAAAACATACACAGCAATACCAACTGTAAAGGTGCAAATAAATACCAGTCCGATCATTATCCAAATAAAATATGTGAGAACAGATTGTATTTTAATAACAGCAATTGCAGAAGCCACCGAAGCTGGCCTGTTTTGTTGAAATGTGACAGGTTATATTGTCTATTTTACTATTTTTTTTACAAGAAAATCTCCAGCCCAAACCACAGAACAGGTTGATTGTCAGTACTTTACGACCCATATGAGTGTTTTGGGGTTCATGGTACAGAGCAAAATGTATAAAATATACATGCACATATGGATCGTGGTAGTAAAAAAGGCTGCAGTTGTTTGAATTGTTGAATTTAGGCGACAAAATCACTGATCTAGGTGAAGGGAAAAAGAAACGTTCTGGTAAGGCATTATTAAAGACAGCTTAAACAGTGAATAAATGTATGTAAATGCTGCAAGTGAAGTAGTTATGAGGGTTACGTGACTACCGGAAGTGAAATAGTCGTGATGCAAGAATGTTCCGTGATGTTTAAATCATGGGACACGCCCACCCGCCCTGAGCCCGAATTCTGCCATTTAAACTCCTTATTGCCGTCATTCATATTTGCTACGGCCCCTAGATGGCAATGGAGGACAGTCTTACACATTTTTGCGCGTAGACCAGCCTTTTTATCGATGTGCAACTTTCCACCTGCAATATCAAAACCTGTCTTTACTGCGCCCCTGCCTGCCCTTTTTTCTCCCTTCTTCTCACCCCTCTCTCCTCTTCTTTCTGCCCTCTGTCTATTGCTGCATTATCATCACTCTCCATCTGTGGCTCTCTGAGGCGCAACACAGCCCTGTGTCCTCCTCTCCATCACTCCATCCCTCTCTATCCTTCACTTTTAAATGACGGGGACAGGCGATGACAAGGACCTTGTCCCATTTTTTTCTTACACATTCACTTTGCCTCTTTTTAAGATTTTTTTCACCCTATTTGCAACTATTTATATTTTCAGTTCCCTACTCTTTTTTTGTCCACCTTTTGAGAAACATTGCTCTGGAAGATCAAAGTGTTATCAGCATGAATGCAGATATAAATGCTTCTAAAATACATTTAAGATCTAGACAACACCTGGAGGTCATCACAGGAGCATTTGGCCACATTGAAAACCAAAACCATGTAGAGACTGTTTGAAAAATATAGATTGTTGTGCACATATTCAATCGTATCAATTCACATAGGCACCTATAGCAGCAACCCAATCCTGGATTGTCAGGATATCAGCATGTATTTATAGTTACTTTTTTCAACTGAATATTATATGAAATGAAATGCAGGAAGTGAAATCAGAATTTGAGCAGAGGAAATAGAAATCAAAGTCATTGTGTTTACAAGAGGCGTATTTTAATGTCAGGTGTGGATGAAATCCAAGTGAATTAAAGGAGAGGTGTGATGTGGAAAGCATGTTAATGTAAGCTGGGAAGACAGACCAACCTATCTTTCTATTGCTCTGTTTCTGACAGTCTGGCTGTTTGGCTCACACCCATATGAAATTATTTCATTCCCTATTTTCTCTTTCTCTCCCTCTCTCTCTCTCTCTTGATTAAAGTCAATTATACATTGCTGGCATTGCAGAAGCAAAAGCAGAGACACGAAATGGTTCAAAAAAATGAAATGATGACTTAATCAGTTACTGTGTAATGAAGTGCACACACAGTTCATCTTTCTCCTACCTATGTTATTACTACCCAGCAAGGATTCCTCTGTTGGTGTCTGTATTTTCCGAGCAGCAACTAAAAGAAAAATCTACAGTTCCTCAAATGACCACTAGAGGCTGGCTCCAAAAGTGACTCAATTCCCACAGATCCCCACATTAAAATGCTTAGCTTTACTGAAGACATAAAGATGTTTACAGCCCCGTTCAAAAAACAGTTTCGGTCTCTATAGATAATATCCCTAGATGGCAACTAGTCAGGGTGAATTTTTTGTATAACTCACCCATTTGATTTTATATTGTGGCTTAAAATTGTGCATATTTCACGGCATGGCTGCTTTGAGTGACAGGTGGCTGTGGTCACAGTTGGTGTGTTTCTGCAGCCACGCTTCATTTGACCTTCCTCAGCTCGCTCACGCTCCACCTCTTTGCCCATTTTTGGATTAGCAGGGAGTTAAAGTCAGTCACTGCCAACATGGCTCGGAGAAAAATATAGATGACATCAAACTGACGATGTCCATATTTTATATCATCTTTGGTATTTTCCACTCTTAGAATATACTTGTAATATGTATTTGAGGATTGGTTTTGTTAATTGACTAGAAATTAGAGTTTACAAACACAAGTTTTCTCATTCTTCTCTTTTTACTACTATACAACACCCCACCGCCCTATCGCTTCCCACCCACACTTTCTCTCTCCCTAACTGTCTGTCCCTTCATGTTTCCCAGAGCCTATTTCATGCCCCTGAAATCTGGCGCCTGGCGCCGGTCGCCTCTCTAGCATATAGTTCCACTCATCCCCCTCCATATTGCTCTGTCGTTCCGCTCCATCCATCTCTCCATCTCTACTCTTTTCCTCCTCCTCTCCTTGCCACTCTTGCTTCATTTGGCTCATGATGAGGTGTCACCGCTCTGCCCTTGAGTGGGCGAGAATCCCCTCTGACAAAAAAAAAGTGTTTGTGTGCGCGTGTGGACGCCAGCGTGTGTGTAATGTGATTGTCTGTTCCTGTGTGGCACTGTATATATGTGTATGTTCAGTAGGTGTGTGGGCCAGCCTCGCCTGTGGAAGTGACAGACATCAGGATTGTGCTGTCACAGCAGGAGAAGAGATGATTTACTTGTCAGGGAGCTGAGGGACAGGAGGGCAGATAGAGCGTACAGATAAATGCACTGCGCTGCTAGGAGGATAATGTAAAGGTGCTCGGCTATACTGCTGGGACATATACAGTACAGTATGAGGGACCACTGATGCAGAGTGAATCAGTGCACATGTTTGTTTTCTCAGGACTTACATCATGTCCTCTCCCCTGTCTCTCCGGTATTTAACTATCCACCCTGGATCTGAAAGTACTCTTTGTACAAAGTCAAATAAAGCTGATGGACCATTAAAACCAAGCTGGAAAGGGCTATTATGGCCTTAAATGGCCAGGCATGGTCTAACCTTGCTTTGACTAGATTGAATATTCTGACTGGATTCTACAGAAATGTAACAAAAGTGCATTAAATGAGAGTGAAACAGCTCAACTTGGACATGCCCAGAGTAGAGTGAATCAATCTGAATTTGTACTGCAGTGAAGCTCTGCGCTGAAAGGACCGCAACCATACTGGTCTGAACTGGGCTTGACAAACTGGACTGGCTGTCTTCCTTTGTGACAGTGGAAACATGGTTAATTGTCATCGAAGCAAAAAAATAGAAATCCTCCCACCCGAATATTTCCTTCTGACTGTGATCTTGAGCTGAGTTAATGTCATGAGTGGCAGCCGAGGCTACGGTTTGGACGGAGACAGACAGGACAAGATGGCGGCTGAAAAGACGAATATTAGCCTGTCATTCCAGTGTCACTTCCACAGTCTCTGTAAATGATAGCCAGGCTGGGGCATATGATAGCTGGCTTGCTGCAGGGAAATGACAAACTAAATGTTATGGGGGAATAAAGTGGCACATGTGTGAGCCGGAGGTTGGAGAAATAGGGAGTCAAAATGGTGCGACAAGCACCTTTTTGCGATGGGTTATGTGCATTTCTCATGCCATCAAGATATTTGGTCATAAATTAGTAAAATACAAAGAGAGAACACAAAACACAAAAAAGCCTACCAGATTTTCCGGACCGTAAGGCACACTTAAAATCCTTAAATTTTCTCAAAAATCGACAGTGCGCCTTACAATCCGGTGCGCCTTATGTATGAACTCTGGTTGTGCTTACTGACCTCGAACCGGTTTTATGTGGTACACAGCGCTCAAAAATCTGTCAAAATGTTTTAGTACGACTTTGGTAAGCTACGAAGCCGCACCGCTTGATAGATTGTCGGAGCATTACGGCTGCCCTAGTCAGGAGCCGCGCGGAGTAATACGTACTGTGCTTCAACATTATATTATGGTGTGTGTATAAGGACCCCAAAACGGCACCTGTTAAGAGACATGCTTACGAAACATATGTCAAACTCAAGGCTATCAGTCACGCAGTAGAATCGTGGATAACTGGGCTAAGGTATCAGTCTCAAGTGTCGTCCGAGCTTTCACGAAGGCCGGAATCATCACTGAACAGCTAAGTAAACAAGACTCACTCAGATAATGATGAGAGGGATCCGGGCATGCTTGATGCTGAAATCGCCCAACTGTTAAACTCACGACACTGAAGATGATATTTTATGTGTGACAAACCATGTTGATAGTTATTGTGAATGAGTTGAATAAAGTTTGACTCATCTGACTGTTTTGTTTCGCTTAATGCACCATATGTGTGAAAGTAGACCCGTTCATTGATATTGCGGTTGATATAATCCGGTGCGCCTTATGGTTCAAAATACAGTAATCACCAAAATGTAATGCGGTTTATAAAAGCTCCTCAGACTAAACATTACACTCACTTTATTTAAGGACAGCACACATGAATGAGCAGGAAGGCAAATGTGCCCTTGTAGCTAAAAACATTCCCTTTCATTTATTAGCCATGCTTAAATCTGTTTCCTCAGCCTCAGTGTTTGCAACAGAGTCACAATAAAGAGGCATTGATTTGTGTGAGTGACAAAAACACAGGTGATCATTAGCCTGTCATAGCAGGATCAAGTAATACTTACCACATCATGATTACCTTGTCATTGCAGCGTAATTTAATTTCAAATTATGATGTTGTTGACAAATTGAGTCATATTGCAATAATCTCCAAATGATCATGGCAATTTGGGGAGAGTTAAATGACTGAGATTAATAATGGATGTAAGTCCCTGTTTAGCCTTGGGGCAAAGCAGTCTATTAACTTGTCACTGCTGGACAGGGGGACATAGCCAGCGGCAGTGCACATAATGACAAATGTAAATGTCCCTTCATGGTGGGATACACCTCATATTAAAGTCTAACACTGCATATATATAGGGAACGGGCTGGTGGCAGAGGCAGGGATTTAGGCAGCAAATGTAATGGAGCCAGATCATTGCAATCCTACGGACAGGGACAAAATTATTACCTTGTCTCAGAAAGGACTTAAAGGAGAGGCAGGAGGAAAGACTCCTAAAACCTAAAATTCTCACCACTAATTTGCAGCAGTAATATGTAGGACAATTCATACAGATAGGTATAGACTGGGTTTTAGAAAATATAGCTTGAAGATGCAATATTAACAATAATGTATTCAGGATGTCAGTGGCAGGCCAGCTGATATAAGGATTTCACTGCCAATGGCAGCATTGGAGAACTGTTGTTAAATCAGCTGCAAGCAATCAACCAGTTTGACATATCAAGGATGACTGTTGCCATGAGCCTTGATCACTATGCTAATATTGAAATGTATACACCATTCCAGTGCAGACTGCCTGAATCAGCACACTAATATTGCCCCCTATAAAACTTGACTCATATCTTGATTGATTACTGTTAATAGGCCACCCATCAAAGGCAGCGTCTGTGGCAATGTCTTTGGTGACATTTGTTCCTGGCAATCTTCTGTTGTTACAACACTTATTCTGAAGTCTGGAAACTGGGTATACTTTTGTGTAAGTATCTAACAGTACAACTTTGAAATGTACATGAAAAATTACATTTAAGTCAATAGTCAAAGTCAGGATTTTTGAGAGATAAGGAAAATGCTATCATTGTGTTTATAAGAACTCATACACACTGCATATGTGTACATATCCTTGAAAACAGCAGTCCCATGTGCCCAAAGACTAGATTTACAGTACTGTGATAAGAAAACCTCTGTTTGACACACATTTGTGTGTAGGAAAGCCAGGAGAATGTCCTTCCAAGAAAATTGAAAATGATGCAGATTATATGAAGGCTTGTTTTTAGCCTTACATAGGGCTAGCAATGGATGTCGGTGTTGGGTTGGTTGGTCCACCACTTGTCTGACATCTTTTGGATGGATTCACATGGAAGTTTGTGCTGACATTCACAGTTTCCATGGGATGAATCCTACAGACTTTGACGATCCCCTGATTTTTCCTCTAGCCACCAGCAGGTTGGGCATTTTAACTTTTACTGACATGGCTATAAAGCTGGATGGATAGCCATTGCATTTATTACAGATATCCACAGTGCCCAGGGAATGACTTTGATGATCACCTGACTTTTCCTCTTGTCCCACCAGTAGGTCAAAGATTCCATTAATGGATTAGCACAATCTGTACCTCTAGAACCACCATGAGGTTAAAAGGGGTGGCATTGGAGGAAATATCTCAACTTTTGGATGAATTGCCTTGAAACTTGGTACAGACTTTCATGTTTCCCCCTCAGGATGAATAATCACTTTGGTGACACCTGCCCCATACTGGCTAAAGTAATGAAATCCTCATCCCATGTTGCAATGCTGGTGTGACCATGTAGCTCAGAAAACTGTTGTGTCTATGTTCAGCCTAGCATCACTGTAGAGTCTTAGAGAAATGATCCCTATAACAGTCACTTTAAGCACAGACATTATTTCTTAGAGTGATAGGAAAAGTGAAAAACAGATGATAGACTCTGTAAATGTACTTGAACTGGATACGTTTCCGCTCTGAATGGCAGCATGGCTTGTGTAACTATTTGAAACTGCCAAGGAGTGCTGTCTGATCGAGGTAAACTGCGCCCAACCCAGAAAACCAAAGAATTAAGGAAGCAGATCTAGTGCTGCTGAGCCATGCTTTCTCTTTTTGGAGTGCTCGCTCACTGCTGTACGCACAGTGACAGCTTGTATTTTACCCTCAAGTTTTTATTCATTCAGCTTTCTCTGTTGCAGCACTACGTTGTGATTTAGGTGAGTACGGTGGCTGTAATTGTATATCAAAATCTTGCCTACCGCAGCTGGAACCATAGGCAGACTTAATCCACATTTCCCTTCAAACGCCAAGCTAAAATGACAGATTTGGGTAACTGGTTTATTAAAGCGATAATATGCATACATCCAGCTGGCACTTCAGCAGACATTTCACCCAGGCCACGGAGGGAAACTCATATCCCCTCCAAGTGTGTAAACCAGTTTATTATTGTTGTAGTTGTAGCTATTTTGCTTTTGCTGGGACAGCAAGTAAGGAGATGCCACTTCAAGAGCTGCTGCCAGGCCCACCCACACAAGCACACACACTGTCTGAACTGGAAAAACTAGCATACTGAGTGACAGCAGTGAAAGTCAAAACAGGACTGCTGTGCAGATAACAAGTAGAACAATCATCATGTGGAAATAGAACAGGAACACTCTGTAACACTGGATGCATTATATTGGCTATAATTTGCTGCAGAGAGAGTATAGTGCGATATGATTTGCAGTTAAATTACTGTATATATGCAAAGACATACACTTGTACATTAGCTCTGGGAACACACACATTTGCTGGCTCTCACGGACACACATACAAGCGTCAAAATGACTGCAGTGCAAAGGGGACTATGTAGCTGCAACAGTGCGTCAGAACGGAAAAGCATTTCAAGCCAAGGTTAGCTAACATGGGAAATAAAAGGCACACATACATACAACACACACATATATATACACACACATACACCCTGGGGCTCATGAGGAAAGGTTGAGTGGCAGGTGGTGAGGTGAAGCATCAGTCACTGTTAAGACTGAGGATGTGTGTGTGTGTGTGTGTGTGTGTGAGTGAGAGAGATTACTGCCATGAGTGGTGATCTAGGGCCAAGGTGCAAAGTAAATGTGCCTGAGGCAAACATGTGTTCATTTCTGTTTCTGTATGTGAAAACACAGATTGTTATATGTTAATGTGTCCACACACATTTCTCCCCACAAGGTATTATTAGCATTAAGTGATGGTCTGCAGGCCTGTGTGTGTGTGCTTGTGTATGTGTAACTATTAACTCTGTACAGCGATGTGGACCCTGGAGCTTCCCCAGGGCCAGGTTCAACACCATTATGTTTTCTCTCAGCTGACAACACACCTCTGCAGTCCACTTTGGCTTCACTTCCCCTGGTGCACATCTACTGTGGACCAGTGCATCCACACACACACACACACACACACACACACACACACACTTTCCCTGTATATAGTTTAATAATGAAGGCATCTATATCAGTAATTATAACTCAGAGGATACTGCCTGTGTCCCTGAAAAATCTTGGATGCTTGAGTAAATATTACTTGAATGTAGTCAGTGTTCACCATGTATTTTCATGGAAAGTGTTTAGCTTCCAACACTATTTATTTGCAGAGCACACAGCCTGATGGGCAGCATTCACTGGTTTCTGTAAAACATTGGCTTGGCAGTGCCAGTATTTCTTGAAAATAATTAAATTTGCCCTATTCAGCCCGAAGCTAATTAACCTTCTCTTTGACCACCAAAGTCTTTTGGACATTTTACTAATAATGGTAATAGACAGCATTTAGGTTAGTGGTCTGCACGGGCCTGTTTACACCTGCTGCTTTATGCACCACCTGCCTGCACCCATAGGATTTTCACAGCACCCATCTGGTCTATAATCCATTCGTCCAAGTTAGCTGGGAATCTGCATTCTGTGCCAGTCACCATCAAATTTAAACAAATAAATTTTGACTGTCAGAATTTGAGAAGCTCTAAAGGCATTGGTATGGGATGATACATGCTGTTATGGTGTTTTAAAGACTTACCCAGCTGATGCCTCATTAGGCATCTGTTCTGTGTGTGCTGAGCTAGGCCATGCAAACTGTGGGCCATCCAGCCCCCAATAACAACATGATTGCCCATCTCGTTGTTCAAGGACCTGGGATACAATATCTGTCAAAATGCCAATCCCCTTACTGCAAAAGCCAGTGCACGTATCAACATCAGGATGGAAATATAAACCAAGGTTATACTTACCATTAATAACAGATAGGTGTCTATAGTAACTGTCCTTCCTTGAGTTAATACTGAAACTAATTAAACACAACCACAGTCAGTTGTGGGAAAAACACTATAAAATACATATACCAAAAATAAAACATTCAGAGCACTCACTACACAAACTCACAGGCTTGCATTTAATATTGTTTCTGGCCTAAGGCAACTTTCAGGAATTAAATCCATGGGTGCAGGAAATAATTAAAAGTGTTCGGTTCCACTAATTGTTTGTAATGTATTGACTGACATATGGAAGGAAGTTAATGCATCAGTCTACCAATTAACCTTGATGCATCTTACTTGCATTCTGAGTTACAACTGTGTTTGTGTCCTGTGTATGTGTTTGTGTCTGTCTGTCACAAGCCTTTACCAGCTTTTCAAACATTCGGGGAAATGCACCTGTTTGTTCCCTACCAAGAGTTGTGTGAAAAGAATTACTATGTGCTTTCCGTACACAGAAAGAGTGCACAGCAGGTTCAGACCATTGTTAGGCTTGATTTAACTTTGGAAATGGAGAAAAGGCTCACCAAAAGTGAAAAGGATACTCCCAACACAAGCAAAAATGTCTTGGTACATGATGCCTTGTGTTACAAAGCGAGCCAAAATACATGTTAGAATCACTTGTGTGAAAAATGTGTGAAACTGGCAACTTTGCAACCGGGACAGGACTCATGAGATGCTGCATGAGGTCACCAGGCCTATCTGTTTTGGGCCAGTGAACACATCCAGTGCACTCACAATAACTGCAAATGAAGGCACTTTGTGCTATTTCTATTTCTACATGTGTTAAATAGTCTCACACGATCATCACAGACAAGTAGCGTTTTTAAAGAGCTATTTTGACAGAGCTAAACTAGCAGCTCTCTCCTGTTTCTACTCCTTGGGCTAAGCTAAGCTAAATACATGGCAGAGAAACGTATGCGGGAAACACACAGAGAAGAAACTGACCTTAAGCGTCCATCTAACTCCCACGAAGAGAGCAAGGAAGTGTACTTTCCAAAATATTGATATGTATTTGAAGTGCAGGAGAGCTGTTTTAAGTTTACCTTCAGCCACTTCATTATGTGGAGTAGTGGGGAGTTGCACACCGACAGGGAGGCACACACTCATAAACACACACTTGCAATGTGGAGGTGAGGGGTTCCACAGTGTGAATTACTTCACTCTGTTGCTCCGCAAACATAACAAAATTGCTATCACACGCATGAATATTTATGCACACACACACACACACACACACACGGTCTAAATAGTGTAAGTTAA
>CAFUXE010001054.1:936559-954476 GCA_903364295.1 Serranus cabrilla
CCCCCCCCAAGTTTAAGTTATAGCATGACCTCTAGATGTGACTATAAAGTAGTTAATCTGTAAATTTGTGCCAGCCAAAAAAACTACAAGACCCAGAGACTTCCGTACTTCAAATCCCTGTCCGTTGATTGGTCGGCTCAGCATCCATTGTCGCAGACGTGTCTCTCAGTCAGAGCATCCTTCCGTCATGGCGTCTGTTTGGGCTAAATCCTTCGTGAAGCTGCCGGTCCTATCCGTTTTCTGCATCTTGCTGCTATGTCTGCCGCCCGGGGGAGGACAAAAGAAGAAGGAGGTAATGCTCCAACCGCCTAAATGAAAATTTCAGCGATTATTGTTGGTGCTGGTTATTGAAATGAGTGTACAAGTTGAGTCTGCTTCTGTACGTTAAGCTAGTGAGCATAAGTTAGGGTAGACAGGAAGTCTGTCACGGCGACGTTCTAGATGTCTGTAGCTTCTGGTATGGTGTCAATTTAAGTCACTGCTTATGAATTGTATTTTTTACATTTTACGATGTAGTCATCCGTGTCTGACTAAACGTTGTTGCATACAATGACGAGTGCAAGGTCCACGTGAAGGGTTGGTTAAGCGAGCTAATGTAACTTAGCTAGATAACGTGTTGTCTACAACAGTCTGTTAAAAACATATTTGGCGTGGAAGAATTACCATAATATCCTATGTGTTTACAATGACACTCTTATAATAGTTTAGCTTCAATTACGTGGTTACAAAACTTTGCTGCGTCGTCGCTAATTATGATTTTTATTTTGAAATTCGTACTTGCAGGAAGTGCTGTGATTTACTTTTTGGTAGCTTGACGTTATACGATGCTTGCGGGAATTTCACAATAATCAGAACAGATCGCCGAATATCGGCGTAATAAGGCAGCTGTAGTGTACTAGGATATCTTATTATTTCGACTATTTTAGTGTGACAGACCATCATATGGTTATTTCGTTGAAGCGGTAGTAGGTCTGTTCACCTGAAAGAGAAGTGAGGCGGAAGCTCTGCGCCGCGTTTGCTCGATGTGACATTTATCACTGGGCTGAAAGGGCAGTTTGCTCGGCTGTTGTCTTTTTACCTGCTTCGTGTTAAATCGATTGAAAAGACGTGTTGATTGTCTTCGTAATTTGTTTTCTTAATATTGTAATCGCACACACAAATGTAGTAGTGGTCAGTTTGCTTATAGCTCTTTCTTAGCATCAGTATCCGGGAAACAGGAAGTGCAGTGCAATGTGTAGCTTCTGAGGATCATTACTCAGATTTGTTCATACGTTCATTCATGTAGTGATCCTTTTTAAAACAGTTCACATAAAAGCCATTCTAGCTTTTGCAAGATGATACTGTACCTTCATGTACATTTACGTGGTGAAAATGCAAGTTTATTTGCTTTTGTTTTGTGTCTTTATTAAAAATAGTACAATAACATGATTATTAATGCTGATACATTTTAATTACCTAGAATTGTGACACTTAACTATTCATTCTAAAAAGTCAATATCTGAACTTTGGAATGGTAATATGACAATATATGTGCTTTCCACATATTAGTTATTATTAATCTTTGGAAAATTAACTTTACTACTTTTTAACCATCTCTTGGAGCCTGTGAGATGAGTTTGTCAAGCAATACTATTTATAGCCTTTGTCTCACACTTAACAGGTTATATGTCAAGTCCCAGGTTTTACCTGTGGGACTCGAATTTGTGCTGACATTGAGCATGCATCATTTGTGGCTCTTCAACAATTAAAAGTAAAGGTTATTGTTATTTTATAATAGTTTTATAATAAAGTCAAGACACACTGTGGGGCACCTGCCCCACATGGTTCCTGACAGAATTATTCGCATGGACTCAGGCCAAAGACCTCACTGAGATAAAGCGGTGCCAGTGGTGGGGGAATGATGTTTTGGTGCCGGTAAGACTGACATACTCCAGGTCCAGGAAGTCCAGTTGGAGTAACAGAAACAGGATTATTAGAATCCACAGCAATTTGTAATACTTAGAGACACAATGTTACAACTCTGGAAAGTTTTCATGACAGTCACAAGATAAACCATAGATGTATAAGATTTAATTTACAGAGTTCAGATCTTTGCTAGAGGACATCTCAGTGTGTTGCAAGACAAAGTGAAATGAAGTGTGCATTACGTTGCTCTGCTGTACTATCCTTTTTCTTATTTAGCAATGGAAAAAGTGTGATGCTTAAACGGTCAATATTAGGTTCGAATTAGGGCAAATCATCAACTTTTCGTGGTCTGTTTGACTATTTTGTCATGGACCAAGGACTTTAAACTGTTGTAATTTTACTCTTGTGCCACTTCATCTGCTCTGTCTTGTAGCTGACTTAGCATCTTAATAGAAAATTGATTGAGTGGACAAACTGCAGGATTAATAAGTGATGGAATGCAAGGACAAATTCATGACAAGTGAACAAATATTTGAATGAATGAATAAAGAATTGAACATGTCCACAAATGGATGAAGAAAGAGCTGACTGAGTGGAAGAATAAACTGATGAATAAATGGACAGATTAACCATTGAAAAGCATTTGAATGAGAGAGAGATTGAATGAATAATTGAGACTGACATGTTTGCCCTCCAGTTCGCTGTAATCACTTAATTTTTTTCTATCACTAATGTTGATGGCTTGTGAGGTGTATGTATAATGAATGTGTCATAACCGTTTGAGTGAAGCTGTGCAAAAATGAATGCAAATTTCTCAGCTCTTGTAAAGTTAACATTGAGGAGAGGCGGCTTTCTCAGATAACACAGTTCCATCCTTATTGATTTTCATACTAGTGTATTGAGCTATAGAGACAGTTTAGATTATTATCTAGAGCCATGATTCATTTGAAACACTTAACTTAAGATGTAACATGTGTCTGCATGTATATACATTATGTCTTCCAAATTAAAACGTTGATGGAGTTTCATCTCCATTTAATTTAATTATATTTACATGGTTGAATGTAAAATATTGCTAAACTTTTTCCTTTAGTACTTTACAAACATTTAACAGTACTTGGTGCAACATCTGTTCATATTTTAACACTGACAAAGATCTCAGTGTCTCATTCATTTGACCAGCATTCTGCTTTGAATATATCTGACTATCACAGCTTTGAGGTAAATTGCCTACAGTAGTCTGTGGATGAATAAAACTTATAAAATCTTCAGTAGTTGCGATTAGGAGTTATTAATGAATAATCTCCTATTTTTACTGTCTTTTTTCTTTTTAGCTGGGAACAGTCTGCTGACATCGGTGCTTATTTTCAGCAATGCCTTGATTCACATTCACACAATTACACCAGGGAGCTGCCCATTATAGCCACAGTCTGCTGTTGGGCACTGACCGACTCAAGGACACCTCTGCATTATCTAATGAGTGACAATTTCTCAATCACTAACCTAGCTCAATCTATCCTGCTATTATTAGTTTGCTCCTCTGCCATTGACTTTGCCACTATCTTTAAACCACTGAGCTCAATATTTTGTTCACCGACATTTAACTTTGGTGCATCCCCTGTGAGTCTGTACCAGCCAGGAGCTAGCCACACATGCTAGTACACTTAGCACACATACGCACACACAGACAGATATACTTTCAATGAGCCACAGGAGAGATATTGAGGGGTTATAATGTGAGAAATGTTCTCTCCCAGTTGCCTGCCTGGGGCCATGGCAGAGGAGGTGGAGGAGGCGGAGGAAGATCTTATTTAGCTGGAAAATGGACAAAATGGTGAAGCAGCATTTTGTATTCATCACACCAACTTTTGCTCTCCCTCACGGCCCTCGCCACCAGAAGCTTCGGCTCAAACTCTAGGGCTAAAGGTTAAAAGGTTAAGTTAATTAAGGCCATCCTCAAAACATACAAACATTGTGTGTTTGTGACAATGATAGTTAAATCTTAAGACAGTATTCAAAGCATTGTTTATTTGCTTATTGGTCCTTGTCTCGTTCCCTCTCCTTGGTTCTCCTAATGACTTACTCATTGTGTTAGAATGACAGCCACATGATGTTGGCTGAACTAAATGCATTTTTGTTTGCCTTTGCTGTATAGAGAGAGGGTGGGAAAGGGTTGGGCCTGAGAGAGGAAGCATTAAAGACTTTTGACATTAAAATATTCAGGGGTGTCACCTTTCTGTAAAAACTGTCGTTTTGAATCCAGAAAAGGAAATCCGTATGACCCGTGTGATAGAATCATAGATCCCTGTGCTATCAAGCAGCATTTCCTACGTGTGCTTTATAGTAAAAGCTTCGTGGTAATTCAGAGTTTAGGATTGCTTTTTTAGTTGTGTAATATAAATTGATTCCATAATGCTGATTCCCCTTTTTTTTCCGTCATACACCAAAATCAAATGGGACCCAAACACTGCTGGGAATGTAATGAAATCTAACAGAGGTATAAAGTAAGGAGGCACCACTATAAGTCTTCTACAGGCAGGAGCAGTAGAAAATGTCTGTGTTGCATTAACAGTGCAAAAAAGGAATGGACTTCATTACAGCTCTGAAGGCCTGGTGAGAGGGGGGTGGATCAGAAGCACTGACACTTCTATCTGTTAAGAGCTGCGATGTAGGAGAGAAACAAAAGCCTTAACAACAGCCACACATCTTATCCAGGAGACGCACAGTGAAGCTGGAGTTTTACTCTGGAGGCTACACTGCAGGTGATGGGTGCCTCCTCGAAAATGTAACGGGTCTACGCCAGCTCATGAATGAAACAACTTAGTGGATAGTTCGTATTTATTGAAGTGGGGTTGTATGAGGTGCTTGTCCAACACTTAAACAGGACTGTCTGAAAGTAAGGTAAAGGTGAAAATATTCTGAATATAGTGTTCATTTAAACTGGCAGATTTTTTTTTTAGGTGGACCTTTTTGGCTTAAAGGTGGCTGAAATACATTATGCTGCTGCCCCCGTACTTGGCTTAACTTCTGTGTCAGTACTCCTGCCTGCTTTTTAAAAACTAGTGGTGTGCTGAACTCCATCTAGGTAACACACTGGCTAAAGAGAAGGATTCTTATTACAAAAAAGTTCAAATGAGCTGGAAAAACTTTATTTTTCGTAGAATTCCTTCAAACTTGATTTTGGGCTTGAGTGTCCACCCACATTTGCATATGCAAAATCAATCTGCGCACCACTTTTAAAGTAGAATTATTAATTTTTAAGCTTGCAGTGAAGGCCATCAGTGCTACAGCAAACCAATGCCCTCATGTTTGTATCTGTATGCATTGGGGGGCTTTTAAATCACGTTTTGCTCAACAAATGGTGCTATCTCCAGTTAGTACAGTGGGACTCTTGTAACCCCTTGCCTCAAGCGTTTAAGTCAGATCTCTTCTTGTCTGCATGAAATCAAATCTTTGGCAAATTATTTGACTGACCGTAACATTCAGGTGCAGATGGGCTTGGTCACACTTGGTAGACTTGCTTCATATGTTTGCAGTGAAATTTTGAAATCGGCACAGTACAGCACAGCCCTTTCCATGATGTGGTGTATCATGCAGATAGAAAATGGTATTACTGTCAGAGCCAGGCCCAGGGCACTGATAGTAGCATTTTTACCACAGTTACTTATGCTTTGACGGTGTAATGTTTAAGAAAGCACATTACATTTTAATTTTATCCTTAATCAGGGTAGAGGCACAGGTGGATGAATTGGTAAAGGAGAACGTTTAATTGATAAAAATTTGACATTCATGGGAAAGAAACAAACACATTCAAAGAAAAAAAGAAGGTAGGGCAGCAGTGGTGGACCCATGCCTTTTTAAATCCTGCTATATGCCCCTCAGGGAGTGGAAGAAATAGTCATGGAGAGAGAAAGCATATTTATATCCCTTCAATACTCCCTCGTTCATCACCCCAGCTCTGCTAGATATAATATCTAGCTTGTGTTGTGTTTCTGTCTTAAGGCTGACGACAGCACAAAGAAAGAACCAATGTAAGCACTTCCTATACCTAGGCCTATGGAGTCAGGGGAGGCAAAGGGAGAAAAAAAAAGTCCAGGGCAGCAGGTCTGAGGCAAGGAGAATTATATATCTAGAGAGTTATATATCTACAGAGAGATAGAGATTTCAAAGTAGTGGGCTTGCTACCACACCCAGGGACCAGGCTAATAAGTGGATCGGAATAATAAGAGCCTGCTACCTCTGCACACAGAGGCGCAATAAACTACAGGGTTGGACCTTCAGGGCACAACCCAAGCCACTTGCTGAGTTTAGACTGGGGCTTATGAAGCTAAACACTGTGTAAGCACTATTGACTATAATAAACTAGAGTTTAGGCAGTTTTTGCCCATGGATTTTATAGCACAGGCAGGTTCTGTGTGAGAAAAGACAGCTTCTCCTGACTGATTGTCGCCATTAATGTAGAAGTTTTTGAATGTCTATTGTGTTAGTATTTTTTTTTCCAAAGGAGAAAAATAATAAATAAACAGTACTTTTAATTGCCATTGTCCAACCCATAAAGTTCACCCATTTGTTGATGTCTGTGAATATATTAGGCTCTGTATAATGTAAACAGTGGTGCTGTATAAATGAGTGCTGTTATCATGCTGTGTGGGTACATGGATAGTAGTTTCAGAATTGTCCCACGCTGTGTAGGTGCCGCTGTCAGCGTGTAGAGTTAGGGGGAAAAGGAAGTTGTTTTCTGTTTGTGCCTGCGTTTGTGTATAAGTGCGTGTTAGTTCCAGTCATCTGTCCAATGCCAGACACCATACTGGGTTTGATCTCGGCTTAGTGCTACCAAATAGTGCTATCTTGGTCTGTATTTACATTTCCGCGTGTCTCCTGCACTCCAGCTGTTTCCACTGTCAACGGTCTCTTAGAGACGACAAATCATCTCATTGCTTCCTTTTTCCTCTTCCACCTACTTTATCACAGTCGTTGTTTATGTCTGTTTATATTTCAGCTTTTAGCCAAATGGGTCTCTTCCATTGGTTTTCCTATTTTATGCTTACATTTATGCCAATGCTCCCTCTCATTGATTCCCACTGTTCCTTTTACCTCCTAAAAATAAATGTGAATGATTCAAGAGTTCAAGGGAGATGAATATTGTATCCAACCACTTTTTCCCATGTGTGTTGCCAATACAGCCCAAAATGCAGCTATAATGGCGCCATATTTTGCGCGGTGAAATGTTTCAATGTTCTCCCAGTGAATTCAGGGGTGATTTGTTTGGATCTCGCTCATTAGCCGTAGTCATCTGAATTATTGATGCAGTAGTGTCAGGCCTGCTTTCCCAATGACTGATGGCCTGTGTTCCCAAGTCATTTTCCTCCACTGTTATTCCTCCCTCTCCTCCTCCTTTTTCCCCTCCCCTTTCCAACACTTCTATAACAAATTTTCGAAGTGGCAAACAGATTTCCATCTCCCACTTTCCATCCTCTTGTCCACCCCTTTCCCCTACCGTGTCACCTCCCCTGCGTTTTATTTTTTCAGACACCCTTCTTTATGCCCTCCTTTGACATTTCAATAATCAGGTGGTATCGTGAAATGATTTCTCTTTTCTTTTACCTTGTTTCCTAATTTTCTTCCTTCCCTCATTCCTCTTTGCTTTCTTCTTCCCTCTCTTTGTCCCTTACTCCTAACTCTTGCCATTTTCCTGACATTTCTAAGGGCAATTTCTGGGCCAGCATTATTAAATTTGAAAGGAGTCCAGTATGTTTCCGTGTTGTTGTGAACATTAAGTTCTCAGTACCATTCATCAGAGGTAAAGACACTTGCTCTTTCTGAAATGTGTTTTCTCTTTTCCTTAGTCAGTGGGTCAGTCCTTTTCTGAGTCAGGTAATAAGAATGCTTATTCAATAAGTCGTGAATCAGTCATTCCCACGCTTCACCACCATTCATGTTTGCTTTCACCTGTGTTCAGTGTGAGCATTAAAAAAGATGAATAGAAATTCGATAACGCCTCAACCGCAATTGCGCACAAAACTTTTACACATGCTTGAAATGTTTTTCGCCTTTGTCTGATAAGAGCTGATGTACTTAAAGGAAAATGGAGACACCTTTATCAAAAAAAGTTCAGATTTTTCGAGAACATTTAACTCACAAGGCTGGACAGCTGTTTCTGCAATTGACGTCTTCCTGGCTAGAATATATGAATTTGTCTTTGTCTCCAGATAGCATGAAAAAGTTGGGACAATGTCTAGAAGTTAAAATAAAACAAATGTGTTTCTTTCCTAAAGGTTTCTGATATAATCAATTAAAACATGTACAAAGAAAAGATATTTAATGCTCATATTGATCGTCTTTTGTTTTTGTAAACAAAACACTCTAATTCCTGAATCTGATCTGTTTTTATTCTCATTTTACACTTGACCTGACCCAATTATGGAATGGAAATTAAATGGATATACTTGTTATATTATTAATGCACAGTAGGGTTGGACGATGTCAACCAACTTTGCATATGGCAATGTCCACAGTGAAAGATTTTTTTTACAACTGCGACTAGTATGTGTCTGTATATTGACGTGTGCTATTTTTTAAGATGCTCAGCTGTACTGTGAGTTGCAAAATGCTCATATGGGTTGTTATGGGTGGTACTGATAGATGGTCTGTCCTGGCCTTTACGTCCAAGATCTTGTTGATATCTGACAGTGGTCGATGTCATGACATTGACTCAGTCATTGACTTTTTGTGACTGAACTGGAACTTGTCAAAATCAGGAAAACTAATGCTGAGATAATAAGACCTTTTCTAAAAAGTCTGTCTAACTGCTAATGGCTGTTATACCTCTCGTCTGATCATTCATCCCTGCCTTTCTTCATCACTCCTCATCTCCAGAGGGAAATGTTGTCATAACAGTACTCTCTCCTTTGCCCCCCTCTCTCTTTATCTTTCCCTCCTCTGTCATTTCTCATCGCATTCCATTTTTCGTGTTCTTTCTCTATCCCTCAACCCCCCCCCCCTTCGTCCTCCATGCTGCTGCTCCCTTCCCTCTTTGCTCCTTGCTGCTGTCTCTCCTCCTAACCCCCTCCACAGTGACAGAACTTGCTGTATAGCTGATATGAGGTGGCATATTATCCCACTGTGTGTGTGTATGTGTGTCTGAGAATGTGTGTTTGTGTGTCTGTCTGGCTTGTGGCTGATAAGACGTCTCACTGTTATCCTCCTAGACAGACCTGTGTCGCTGTGACGGTTCACAGGCCACACACAAGCTCACATATATACACACACAGACACACACAAGTATACACCTTAATACATATGCACACATGTACACACAGTCTTCACTGTGCTAGGCTGTTAGATTGAAAGCCATATAGTGGATCTGTGTGTACATGTTGCCTGTCACAGATATCTGATGATTCTGTCTTATTAAACTCTTAGTCTTTCTGCTTCACTGGCGGAAAGCCTGTTAACACCCTACACAGGGCTAAAAACTGTGGATGTGTGTGCTCCTTTGTGTTCCTCTGCATAGTAGAGAGGCTGTCATAAGTCAGCCTTATTGAAAACACTTGTCATGAGAGCGCAAGAACAGATGAGAAAAGCGGGAGACAGAAAGTTAGAGAAGCATATTTCTTTTTTCGCGGCTTGCCTTGTTTGACCCGAGGACAACGCTCCTGTGGCCACAGTGACTCCTTGTTAGGTAAAGCTACACCTAGAAATAATCGAACCGCTTATGAATTATTAAATTATGTTAACATAGCCTTTTGAAAGCATTTATTTTTCCAGGGGATGTCAAGTAATCACCATGGTCTCTCTGGCGCTTCTCCTGCTTCTCATTTGCTCAGTCAAACACAGTCAGACCTGAGAGATGTTGGACCCCAGAGCAGTATATGCAGGTGGAGGAGGATGTTGTGGCTGGTGGGAAGGAGCTGGCATCTCTTACCACTAGGCCATGTTGATTACTAAGGTACAAAAATTATTTTGAAAAATTATTTTCCTGAAGGAAAACGTTAGAAAAGTGTATATACTCCTCCGCCCAATTGCTGGGATTTATTATGAAACACAGCTCTGTCTAAGCTTGCCTGTCTGACTGACAGGTTATTTTTGGCTAAAAAAACGTATTGGATACTTGCACAAACACACACATGCAATAATATACCTGGATGAAGTAGCAGTTTAGCATAAAGCTGCAGTCAGGATAAATACTGAATGCCATTTTGTGTCAGACCTGCTCTCTTCCTCTCAATTTCTCACTTTCTCCCCCATTCTTTTTCTCAACAGCTGTTATGTCTTTACAGTTTTAACTCCTTGTGAAATTGCTTGTTGTCCTTGGAGTGACCGTAAACACAATGGATAGTACCACATTAGTATTTTTACACAGGGGCCTATTTGATTTGGCATTTGGTCAGCAACTCTGCATCCAGGTTTTTCTGGCAAAAAGAGCGTAAGCCTTTGCACATAAGTTTACCTGTTCTGATTTCACTCACCCAGAAAGACCCTGACACAGCTCGAGCTTCAAGCCCCGTAATGACTGAGAGCCAGTTATTTTAGATTGCCAGTCTCATGCAGCGATGGAATCAGCAGCTTTGCTGTCACTGCAACCTCTTCAGCATCATCAACAGATAAACACAGGCACACACATCATTACCTCAGTAAGGATGCTTAAAGTATCAAATTTAGAAGCAAAGTTGTTTTTCAACACCTTCAACAAGCCTATCATCACTTCACTTATCACTCCAGCAGAAGAGTCGGGGGAGTTAAGTAATGAAAGGCGTTTTGTGTTTATGTACGGTAAATCAAACTAATGGATGAATGATTTTAAATGCCAAAATGTTTAATCTTTGTGCTTGAATCAAACCACTGTGAAATCCAAATACAGTCATGAACCATCATTTGTCATCAATTCGGTTGTCAGAGAAGTGATCTCTATTAACAAATTTAGCAGAATCTGTAGGCAACAGGACCATATTTTGGTATCGGAAGCAGTGGGGTTTCCATTTGTAGTCCGAGGAGTATTAACCAATCACATTTAAGCAGGGTTTCATAAACGGTCTGTTAGGAGAAAAACACGCATTGGTCAAATTACAATCATGAAACCCAGCGGCTTTCCTCTGATGACGATTTAGCTCCTTAGTAGCTTAGCCAACTTAGCTAAACTGGCTACTTGTGAAACAGTTTGGTCTTAGAAGTCCTCTCCCACCTCCAATTTCATTCTTGCATTTCGAGTAACTAATCAGACTGTAAACAATGACTGGGGCATGGAAGAGGAAGCCTTGGTCCGGTTATCTGTTATCCAGATATCCACTGGGAACACTGAAATCATCAGCCTTTGCCCCTAAATCATTGTCAGACCAATAACTGATGGGTTCCAAGATTTGACTCCCAGCTGAATTGAGTCCACACCACTACTTTGTAGCTGAACAGTTTTTGGGGGACATGATGGCACCAACCTAGCAGCTATTTTGCTTCATTTGTTGCTGTTTCTTTCCTTTTCCTGTTTTATTACTGGGGACATATTCCTTGCAGTCGTTTCTGCAAGAGGACTGACAGTGTCTTCTTGGAGCAGGGAACAATGCACTTGAATGTAGAATGTGGTTGCATATAATCATGGCAAAATCTGTTTAGATTGAACATGTTTTGTATATTCAGAGCTGACAAACCCCCAGCTGGAATGCAAAGCCTTGCCTGATTCTACTGTAGTTAGAAATAAATAAGTAAGAGGGGGGCTCTTTGAACTATGGCTGGCAGATCATGTCTTTAATGAGGAGCCTGATTTGTGATGATTGTTGCACCCCTTGTTTCAACTGAGCAACTGGTGGTCACTCCCCTTCCCAGCTGTTCACATTATTGACCAGCCAATTAGTCTCACCAGCCGAGCTCAGAGCTCGATATGATTAGTGCAACTAGCTCACCATTTCCCTTGTGAGACTGACACCACTTTGCAGTTGGCGGTAAGACAGCTGTAGTCTGCTGGGACAGAAGAAGTACACATTACTGTCATCACAGCCTGTACGGCTGCATTTAGAGCACTTGGACAGGGGTAAAGCTTTAATGCATGCATTGCTTTCCAGACAATAAAACAAGAAAGGTTCTGGACAGCAGCTTTTCTCTAGTGGCTTTATTGCCAGCTCATTGTGAAATGAGCTCTTTAGTCAGTATGCCAGCCCATTCGGGTCTAAATGCTTATCAAACCAAGGTTGTGATAAAATGTCAATGCGGGTGTCTAGTGGTCGTTATGCAAGGTGTTCACTGGATGTCATGGTGTACAGTGTCTTCTCTCAGCTTTTACAATATGTATGAAGAGAAATCTGCTCAAAAGCCATGCTAAATCCATACGGGCAGTCTTCACGTATCATCCTCCTATGTCCAATTTAATGCTCATGGAAAATGCTTGACAGCCCTGCTTTTTCCAACATACACTCATAGTTTTTGGCAGCGTATTTGCCTCAGGTGAAAATCTATTTTTAAGGCAACTATATGAGTAATCAGTGTTTCTTTTGCACATTAAAATTAGTAATACTTTCTCTCTGTGGGGGAGAGAAAAACTCAGCTGTGTGAGTCATTGAACTAATCAAGCACTTTGTGTCATACCAAAAGCTTAAGACGTGGGCACAAAATGTTAGTTTGCATGAGAATAGAATAAAAAGAAACCATATGCACGTTAGGAAAATGTATTTGTATACCTTGTGAACTTTTCAGATTTTTCTTTGAAAGGGATACAAAAAGGCACAAAAAAGACTGTAAACATAGATGCATGCAGAGTGGAAAGTAAGACTATTAATCATGATAAAAAGCACTATTTGATCTTCTTTAAACAAAATTCAATGTTAACATTGTTTATAAGAAATACCTAATCTCTCAAACTGTACTGTGTACTGTGCTCATAGTTGTAGGCGGCATATCTACTTGGGGTAAATTTCTATTTTAAGGTAACCCATGTGGGGAGTTAGTGTTTCATTTGCACAAGGAAGTCAGGTGTACTTAGGGTGTTTTTGGAGATTTTCCTCAGAAGTGCATTCAAAAGCTGCTATTCCTCCATGTGTAATAGGTCTATTGAGACTCAATGCTCACCTAAGCAGAAGCAAATAATAAATGTGAATGGCTTATAAGGCTAATTAGGAGCACATTAAGCTCACAGTTATTAGGCAGTAATACTAGTGTTAGTTCCAAAGGCTAATGAGGGAGCATACTAGGCCAATTACACGTGTATTTCTAATATGCTTATACATGCATTGTGTGATCGGCCCTGAGTTTGACCATTAAAAATTATCACTACAGGCAGAGTGGTGGAGTCTGCAGGTGCATAAAGAGAAAAGAGGTAGACTAAACGGAGGGTTCAGAGCTAAAGGTCACACTGCAGTGACACACAGCACACCTGGGAAGCAGAAAAGATGAAGGCAACTGACCTGGTAGTCAGACAGGCTCGCAACTTTATGACCTTTACTAAGCCCAAACCCCCTCACTTCCTCCTTCTCTCTGTCTTCTGCTCTACACATAAGCCAGCAATCTCCACCTTTGTGCCTCTCTGTCTCTTCTCATCTTTAAACTTTCTTCTTTTTTCTAACCAATTATTGTTGTTACATTACTGTTGGCAACAGAAGTGAATTCCTGTCAGTCTACCTTGTGTACCTGGAAACAAGGAGCGCATTGACTTTTTCCTCTTTTGCTTTTTATTGGACAGCACTCCCCAGTGCTCAGGTGGGAGAGAACATAACTGAAAATGTGTTCGCTTTTGTGACATATTGTATTTTCATAGTGGTGGGCTCCTCATATGTGAAATTGTCTTGCCTTTGGATACCTGTAACATAACCTAACATAAGCAAGGGATGACAGGGGAAACAATGTCTACTGTTCACACTAACATTTGTCACGTCCCCGTTTTCATCTAACTAGCTCACTGTAACTGGTGTTTTTGTGTTGTTTTGTATCTTTCCTCCCTGCAAGATTTCCAGACAACAAAAGCTCAGGAACAATGTCCTTATCTGAGTCCCACCTTTACACGATTATACTGCTGCTGCTATATTTGCTGAAGGCCACTTTTACTTCAGTTTTACTTCCAAGAACTTAACTTTAGCTCAGAGTGATGACTGACTTTGTAACGTGGTTGTTGTGTGTCAAATTACTGTAGTTTTGAGGTAATGCTCACCCAAGTCAAGGGTTGGACGATGTGACGGTACATACGGTATATATGGAAGAAATGTTTCCACTGGTAGAGTCTCTCCTCTGAACTCATATTTCAATTTCAATTTTTCAGTACGACTAATTTTCCCCCTCATCTCCTCCGTCAAAATTCCCTGCATCTTTCTCACATGCCTTTTTAGTGTCTCCATCTTGTCTCTATTTCTCTGTTGTGCACTTTTAGGGGGTCATATGCTAAGTATACCCTTTAATTGTTAAAAACCCTTTTAAACACACTCTTTCATTCTTTCACACATGCACACAGCCTTTCATAGCCTCTGACATCCTTGACTGAAGTCCTTGGGTATATTTTTCTTTCTAATTTGATGTAAGATGGATTAAACGGATGCGGCGGCACATCAAGCTGTGCCTCTTTTTCTCTCTTCTCTGCAGTGCTTAATTAAACCATAAGACCACCCACAGCTGACCCGTGCTACTAAAATCATTAACTGAGCTGAATGCAAAATGTAGACTTTTTATATCTGAGCCATTTGATCACATAAAATAAACATACATTTTTGAAGATAAAACACTTTGCGCACACAGAGGCATGATGGGAGTTTGACCCCAAATGTGTTTTATGCACCTTGAGTTTGTGTGATTACTCAAACAACTAATGAATAATTCTAGTGGCAAGGTAATGAAAGTTTTTTTCCTGTTATTTGAGTCCACTTCAGGGTAAGAGGATGAGCGAGCCGAAGTAAAGATAATAAGGCATGGAAAGACTTGATGGCAACATGTCCCCTACATCGTGATGAATTAGCCATGTGTTGGGGAGATAAAGGAGCCCTCATATTGGTTTTGTGTTCTTTTTAAATTCAAGAGAATGGCTCTTTGCTGCAACCAACACATCTCTAGGGCTCCATTTATGTTCTCCTCTTTTCTTTAAAAGATCCCCAGTAGTTTTTAAACTGGTAAATAAGTTTTTTTTAAGTCTTTATTTCTGAAGTTGGTTTTGATTGTTTTGTTCCTTTCTTTTACCAAGGGCAGAAAAGAAAAACATTGGTTCTGCTGCCGGTGCTTGCTTAAGTGTTATTGTTAGCCTTGAACTGAATTAGAAAAGTTCGTTTTTAGAGGCTACCAACTAACCGCATAAAGGAACATTTCATAGTATGACCTTCTCTGGGTTTAAATCAATTAATGCCATAAATATCTATCCATTGCACCAGCCTTGTGGAGTAGCAGTATGGCTGCTTTCCTACCTTTGCCTACCACGTGCCTGGCTCAGGGATACCACAGATTCTGCTATACGAGACAGAAAAAAGCCTTTATGACTTTCCTTCCATACATAAGTTTTCCTGCCTGGCCCCTCGAGGAATCTGAATAACTTTTTTCAAAACCTGTGATGCACTTTTTTTAAATTAAATTTTCACCTGATGTTGACTGCTGGTAAGCTTTCTTAAAATCCCCCCGACAAGTGTAAATCCTCGAGGAAACTAATTTACACACAAATTTGTTTTGCCTTGCATTTTGCCAGATAATCACACTCTCCCTTCATAACATGCTGTTGGCTAAAAAAAGTAAGGAAATCATTTTGTTTGGGGTCATTACAGAAATGTAATAGTGATGCCTGTCCGGTTGTTGGTGCCAAGGCGAATATTGGGTAACACTGAGGCTTTAGACACACTGCACACTGTGCCGCTATAAAGGCTGCTTCACATTTCTACTGGACATTGTGAAACATTCAAAGTCTGGTTTGGAATGCTCTGAAGCTTGAAGGAAAATAAATACATTAGAATTATAAATACTGCAAATACAAATAATTGCTGCTATATTTATGCTTGTTGGGCCTCAACCTTTAGTCATGGTAGTAATCATGACGGAAGCAAAGGAGGAAGTGACATAGTATAAGAAGGGACTGTGTCCTTAAATTCAGGACTTCCACCCACGAGGCTGTGTTTGCCTCCCTTGACAAACTAAAAGTAAGAATCAAAAAGTGTAAGACATTTTTATGTAGTGTTAGTGTAATTGTTTTTATCATGTAAATATCCCAACTCTTGAATCTTCAGCAACATAGTATAGAATCTAAACATTGATATTTTCCTCTCCTCCTATACTTGTAGTGTGCTTTTTCCACCTAATCTGAACCATGTAGTATTTTTGTAGCCATGTAGTTATGGCACCTAAAACTAACAGACAAACTAAAAGAGAAACATAGCCTATAATGCCTTCTGTACATACTCTTGGGTTGAGCGGGCACCTTCTGACCCATATTTATGAGGCTAGTAACAACTAATAATGGCAATTTAATGAGCTGATAATGTCTGAAATAGTTGCTGTGTCTTTGTTTCTTTGTGCATTGCTTTCTGTTTTAATCTCTTCATCTGCTCTCACCCTGTGCTTTCCTTTCATTTTTGCTCATTTACTTTCCTCTCCTCCCTCCATCCTTCCATCTCCAGACATTATTGTGGGGAGAACAATAGTGACCATATCCTCCCTGAGTGCTCAAGTTGACTCCCTATTGCTTTTACAGTAGGACTGGCCCCTTGCCCTGTGTGTCCATCCCCAGTTTTTATTGGGATGCCTTTATAACAAAATCAGACTGCACTGATGCCCCATAACCCAATTGGAGCTCTGTGCTTCCCCAGAGAAATGATATCTGCAAAGACAGGGAAAAGAAAAATAAAGGGGAAAGAGGGGGTGAGTAGAGGTCAAGCAGAGTGAATACATCCTACTGTGACTGATAAAATGGAAATAGAATAGATTACACTCACTAGTCTGTTTATCGTTCAAATGACTTGGATTACTGCTGAGGGTGTAGTTTGGCCACCTTTTACAGTGTTAAAATATCCTCATGTTTATCTCGGGAATTTGAATGATCAAATGTATTAAATGAGGCTAAAAATATTTTTTTATTACTAATTTTGTTATAATTTCCACACATTTGTCTGTTCATTTGCTTTTGTAATACACTTTTTAAGTTGTAAAGAGACTTTATAGACAACCTGTATAACATAAAAAACCCTTTACGTTTAAGATGTTATCATAACTAAGAGCTGAGAATTATTTTCATTGTAGACAATTTTGAAGTCTTGGCAGAGTTGTCCTATAATGTGATAAATGTAAGGGTTTAATGGAGCAACAAACACTCAAGCATGTTTTGTTTTTATCAATTTCACATTTTCTTTCAGCTTCAACATTCCTCTTATGTCTCCTCCTAACTGGCATTTAAACTGTCGTAGAAAGTTAACTTGATGAAACTCGCAGACACCCTAAACCAACAAACACAAAAGACTTAGACAGGGGCCCGAGGGAAAGGAAATGACAGAAGATTTAAAATGTCACACCATGTGCCTGGAAGGTTTAGAGGGAAACTGTAATCTGTAAGCACAAAAAAAAGGCAGACAAATCTTTAGATATTCTATAAGCATCACAGAGATAGACACAACTGCTGGCACTAATGGGGGAGAGATAAAAAATAAAATCAAATCACTAGAGGGTGTCAGATGGGGAGACATGTGGACAAAGACAGGGGAAAAAGCATTTATTTCAAATAATTGTTATTAGGTAGATAAGCTGACAAATCCCCACCCTCAACCCCTCCACCAACAAATCATGATATTTCTGGGATTCGCAGATTATGGACTGACAAATATGGAGCTGGTGATGAAAGTGCATATTGGTCTGATTTAATGCAGGTGAGAGATGGAAACAATGGCTCTGACAGGCAAACAGACAGGCTATCCAAATATGTGATGGCATTAGGGATGCCACAGTGAGGACATTTTTCTATTGGTTAATAAACTGATGATAAGCCTTGTATTACCGGTTGTACCACATATTTTACAAGAAAAAGTATTGGTCGATTGGGTTCAATCTAAAGTTTTATAACCGCAAATAATGTTTCTCCTTT
>CAFUXE010001054.1:963033-1018970 GCA_903364295.1 Serranus cabrilla
GCAAAACGACATGGAAGTGAATAAGAGAGACAAGGTTTGCGATTGTCAGCTGTTTCTTTATGCCTCCCTCTGCTGAAATGAACAGAAATTCTTTAGAAATGTACTCTGCTAGGGCTTGCTTTATGGGTGCTCCGATTAATAAATGCATTTAACTCAGATATTAAACACCCCCAATCAGTCTGAATGGAATTATCCTTTGTTTTATAACCAATTGTCCCTACCTCACCGTCAAATTAGGCTGCTTAGTTCAAATCATATAATACTGGGTCACTCCTAGCTCTCAAACAAATACAGTGGGGGTAAAAATGACTCCAAAACATGGTACAGTTACAAGTATAAACCAGCATAATGTAGAAATACGGAAATAAGTAAAGTACCTCCAAAATGCACTACAGTATATGTACTTTTGAATAATTTGAATGGCAAAATTAATTTTTAATGACCAATCTGCTGTTACTGGCATTGTTGTACTCAAAAGAATAAGGTTTCTGTTTGAATCTGAAAAATCTTGATGGGATGCACTGTCCTCACTGCCCTTTTCCTTGTCTGTGTGTTCAGAATCTGCTGTCAGAAAAGGTTGACCAGATGATGGAGTGGTCCTCTCGGCGTTCGGTCGTCCGGATGAACGGGGACAAGTTCCGTCGCTTCGTCAAGGCCCCACCCAGGAACTACTCTGTCATCGTCATGTTCACCGCCCTGCAGCCTCAAAGGCAGTGTTCTGTCTGCAGGTATATACACAGAGACACACTCGAGACAAAAGCACTTAGTGTACGCCATTATCTGTACAGCTACTACATTAACAACCATTCCTCTCTACTCCTGTGAGTTTACTCAGTGCAGAAAAGTTCACCTCCACCAGAGTTTGTGAGCTTTCAAGTCACACACACACACACACACACACACACACACACAAGCATAAATGTCCTAGAAGTCATCTGATATTTCACGTACCATCCTTCCACATACACATATAAACTTGAACACCTTGGGAAACACAGAAAACAACGTTATATAACAGAAACCTGTGGGTTACGTTGACATTTGGATCAAAGGGACTCAAGCCAGCCGCACTACCAAAGGGGAATGAATAAATTACATAGAACAAGGCCAACAAGACCTACTTACCCACTTGTGAGTTTAAAGCATTTAAATCATAGGGAGATTTAAAAAAACTCCCAATAGCAAGCTTTACATTGGATTATATTTTACAAAACCAGACTTGCGTCATATTTGCAGCAGAATTGTAGTGCAATGCAGCATGGTCAAGCCCAAAATATATGATTAGAAGTTTGTATTTAAGTTAAAATTGATAGTTTAGAGTATTTTCCATTTGAGTATGACAGTTTTAGGTCCTGACAATCCCAGTGTTTCAGTACCATGGACAGCTCTGCACACGGCACTGGATTCAAAGCGCAAGACTCTGGAGCTCTCCATGGTGCTGGAAACTACTCTGGACTGGTCAGTGCCGTCATACATAATTATGTGGCGTGTATACAGGTTTTCTAAGTTCATCACGTCTCAAATAACAGGTTTGTACACGATTTTCTCCCCATTCTGAATAAACCCAAGGCTGCTGAAAAGACTACTGCTGCTACATGATGAGTAGTGGTGAAAATGTAGGGGCATGTGAAGCACAGTCAGCATTATCCTTTTGGATTTATTTTTCTTGCCTGCTTTGATTGTTTTTTTTATTTCAATCTTACTGTGGATTTCCATTGGTAAGAACGCTGTAAATGTGAATGGACAGCCTGCTGGCACAAATCACTATCTCTCTCTGTTGTTATTTGTTGTTGTTTGGCAGGTTTGAGTTGTGTATTCCTGTACCAAAAATAGAGTTATGTGACAACCAGGTTCATGACTCATTTTTTAGAAAATCACCTAATGGACATGTGCCAAAATGATAGGCATGATAAATAATCTGCAGTCTGGTCTTGAGGAGTTCATTATGACTTGATTCATGGTAAATAAGCTTTCAGTCTGTAGTTTGAACAGGTAGTTGACCCGTGTCCTGGTGTCTTTGGGGACGTCCAGCTAGTTGATGAAATCAACATTGACCCTCTCGATCCTGACCCTCTTACTCTAATCAGGCACTCTTCTACTTCATCAGTCACTTGATTAGATAAGTTATTTATCACTCATGTCTCCAGCCCTCAGCATCCTCCTCTTTATGTGTGTGTGTATCTGTTTTTTCTTTTCATTGAAGAGCAGACATTCTTTACTAACACAACATAAAGACAAACATAGTGTCTTTATATATCTTTGTCAAACTGAAATTAGCCTTATTGGTATAACCATAATTACATCCACGATTGCTCAAGCAGGCTGTGCAAGGTTCACAATTTTACTCACACACTCTTAAATCTTCTCACCATTTGCTATGAGCTGACCCTTGACACAGACACACACGCGCATACTTTATCCATTTATTCCAGAAGCAATTTATCTCCCTCTTTACAAGAAACTAGACTACTAATTTCTATTAAATTGCTAGGCGGATTCATTAATGTCAACCCACTCTTAATCACCCTTATTCCTTTATTTATATTCCTATTCTATTTCATCGACCTGTTTTCTGTTCTGCTCTTTTTGTGTGTCCGTGTGTTTGTTTGTCTCTATCCATTTGAACAGGCATTCTCTTATTAACGTCACAATAGCATCACATAGAGGGAGAGGGAAAGTAAGTGTAATAGATGTTAGATGGTGACCTAAGGGCTATAAGGCAGTGAAAAAGGCACTCTTTCCTGCATCACTCTTATGATTTGTCCCAGCTCATCATTTTAGCCAGCCAAGTTGTAATCATGTCATTGATGGTCAGTATTTTTACACAGTGCAACATAGAGTACGGATGGTCAAATGACTCCAGGCTGCAGGAAAAGAACTGACAGTGATGATAAACAGAGTTTTCTGCTGGATAAAACCCAGAAAATTGCTTTTTTAGAACTGGAGAGATTGCTATTCTACATATGCAGGTTGCCATTGGGCTGGAAGATTTTAACTAATGTGATTCTGGAGCATCAATGCTTGGTAACATTGTTACTTGGTAGGGTAGAAACCTAGGTAACGCCTACATTTTTCAACTTCCAGTTTCCTTGGCTGTTTCTTTGCCTGAGATTGTTTTTGTAACAAAAGCTTGTAACATATTTCACTCTCTCTACCTTAGTGTAGCAGACAAAGAGTTTCCCTCCCTGTTTTGTTTTATTTTGTCAGATGTACATAAAGAGCAAGAGAATGTCTACAAAAGTTGAAATTCAATCCCAAAAAGGTCATAGCAAACTGCCTGTTGAGGTACAAAAGTTTAAATTCTATATAAAAGCAGCAACATTTTTAGAGGCAAGACCAAGTACTGACCATAAACCAAGCATTCGCTGTGACTCACACCCACATACATGTTAACTTAATACAGGCTTCTATCACACGTGATCATTTTCACGGCTACATCTGGTAGATGCTTTTTAATGAATAAACAAAAAGAAGCAGATGACAGTGACAAAAACATTCAATCATATATTGAAATTAAAAATACATAAAGCAAACACAAGAACAATACTTAAAAATAAAGCGTAGACATAAATAAATGAGGACAAGAAGAAACACAGCAGCTTACAGTTTACTTACAACAATACATAATGTACATGTATAATTTATATTAGGGCGAAAATGTCACATGTGAAAAGATTAAGTATGAATGTTTGAGTTCAAAGCAATCTGTAGCATTTTCACTACCAGGCTTTGAAAAGTAAATAATTAAAAAAGGTTTTTGTAATTTTTTTTAATAATTCAAGTCACTGACTTGTTATGCTTGTTAATTTATGTTGCCTTAGTGTGACAGATCCAGTGACCGTTACTAGACTCAAATGGTTGGTTGCCATGCTCACGTAGATACAGTGGGTCACAAATGAAAAGACTGAAAATTCTTTTAACATTACATCATCTTTTAGGCCATTTTTGTAATTTGACACAAACCTGATGAAAAGTTAAAATTGGGGATCACATAGTTGTATTTTGTTCAGTGGGCACACATGGATTTACTACTATACTACTGCAGATTAATAGATAAGGTAAGGATGTTTAGATAAAGTTAGGAGCTGAATAGCATAATGTTTAAAGTTACACACATTATATGTACTTCAAACGGTTAAATAATGTTCTGCAATTGAGACGACATGTTTACTTCTGTAAAACACCTAGGAAAGTGTTATTGAAGCTTTTATCCTGAAAAATACAAACAATATTTTACCTTTTCACCACATTTTTTAAAATGTTTATTTAAATAATTGTTGTTGGTTTTTTTCCAATATGATGATATTTAATAAGCTGAAGCTAAATAAACAATACATAAATAAAAGGCATGGAGTAACATGGACGATTAAAACAATATCTCAGTGACACCTTGACAACTCCAGCCAAGGCGTGTTTACAGACAGATCTGAGCGCCGCTGTAATCCCTGACAGTCTGCTGGCCTGAGTTTCAACTTCATCTCCGCTGACTTTTTGAAACGGTAGACACTTCAAAGAGACCATCCTAACATTAGCTGCTGAGATAACAATGTAACATCACTGCACATAACACGTCCTGACAGACAATTTCCCACTAATTAAAGCCAACACAAGAGGCAGTTGACATAAGACACAATGTCAAAGTGAAGTTTTAGCACAAGGAAAGAGACGTATGGCTAATGTTAGAGACAAGGGACAGAGAGAGAGAGAGAGAGAGGGAGAAATAATAGAAAGAGGGAGACTGCCTCTTGGCATTTCAGCGTTTATCTTGTCATGTAGGAGAATAAGGCGATTGCCTGGACTGTCCATAACTGGTTAGAAGAACACCTTTATTATGCTCTATTTGAACGGAAAAGAAATTTAATGACATGAGGTTTGACAAGGAGAGGAATGTAAATGTAGCATATTCATATTAATTAAGACAATGGGATAAAAAAAAGAGAGACGCTGTCAAGGATCTACTCTCCAGTTTTTACAGTCCCCCTCCATTTTCTCACTCATCTTTTTCTCCCCTTGTGCCCACGTCCTCTCGTCTTAAATCTGTCTTGTGTCTTTAATTTCTGTTCTTGAGGTCACCAGTTTTGACTTTCCTGCTGATGTCCTCCGATTTCATACCCCTATTTTTCGCTTCATGCATAAATGCATTCATTCCCCCTTATTCATTCACCCATACACAATGGCTGATGTCTTTTTCTGAACATATTACACACGAAACAATCTATAACTAGAATACATGGGGCTAGAGGAGAGACTGCTCGGGCATGGGGCTAAACAGCTGCTGGCTCGATGTACATGTATGGCATTATAATGTATGTAAGTGCACTTTGCTGTGTTGCTGTAAAGCTATGTGTGGTGTAGAACTCCTGTGGGATGGGAGGGAAAGGATAACCTTTTTTATCCTGGCTGGGGGGAATTAAATGTGGACCCTTTTTTTTTGTTATTGTAACGGACTTTTGTTCTAATGTTTAAAGAATTAATTATTGAATCTAATGTCCAGTGCCCATAACTCTGGCTTGTCAGAATCAAAATGAATACCTTTTGTAAGATTAAGAGAGCAGGTTAATAAATGGGGAAACAACTTGAAATGTCAAAATAAAACTAGGTATTTAACATACTTCGAGGGAAAGGGAAATCATTGACAAAAGTGTAAACAAGACATTCTCTGTGGCCTGCTACAGTATTGGTTCCATTCTGCTGGCAGTAGGTTTGCAGAACATGTTACAAACTGGTAGTTTTGAATAAGAAATTAATTAACACATTAAAGAAAATATGTGATGCAAAGAGTATCTAAGTGATGTGATGTGTGATATATTTTGGTTTGTCTTTTTGTTGATTTTTGTTTCTTATTCCTTCTGTCTCTCATCTCACAGGCAGGCGAATGAGGAGTACCAGGTCCTGGCAAATTCGTGGCGCTATTCCTCAGCATTTTCCAACAAGCTTTTCTTCACGGTAGTGGACTACGATGAGGGAGCTGATGTTTTCCAGCAGGTAACTAGTTATTATCTAGGTATTCGCAAATACTTTGGGGGTAATACATGAAATTATGGATTCCCTCTCCCTTTACCTATTCCCGTCCTCCTTCCCACTGTGGATGGAGCATTTCCTTCCCACAACCTACCTTCATTCCATGTTACAACAAGGTATTTTGTTAGTAAGAATTTGCCTCAAATAACCTTCCAGAAAAAAGGCAAAAAGTACACGCACAGAAAGTCACAACACAACAACACATAACATCCTGCAAAGGCTGAAAGGCATACAAGGACTCATACACAAAGGGCAGGTACACACACTCACAGACACATGTGGATAGGTTATTTACACACTGAAACAGCACACCGTGTAATACAAAGAGACACATTGGTCTACCTATTTAAAAGGGCAGACGAGCATGCATATCAGCGAAAAGCTAATTAGATGCTTTGAGTCACATGCAGACAACACGATACATTCACCACTCTCTAATAGACGCACTGATGCATCATGTATATAGGTAGCTACTTTTATTTCTCCCACACAAGATGCTTTCACATCATGTTCAGTAACTTCACTTCCTTGCCTTTTGACTTGAGTACGTGGGAAGTCAAAAGAGTCCTTGAAAAGTCCTCATAATCTGTGTGTAAAGGTTTGAAAGAATTGGTCTACATATTCAATCTTGTTCATATTTGATACACTTTTTTTTTTTTTACTAAAGATGGGTAGGTAGGTGTCATTTTTTATAAACTCCTTTACTTGTTTTCATATAGAAAGCACAGCTCCGGCTTGTTATCTGAAGCAGGGCTGCAACTAGTGTCTTACAATGTACGATGTAACTTTGCTACTTTGGATGTACATACATGTATCTTGTTGTATCTGCAAAGTCAAAGTAAGGCAGTGGCAGGGCTCTCCCACAAACTAAGGACAAAAATAAAGGCTTGGAAATAGTTGTATTTCTTTACCCTTGAATTAGAGTATAACTCACTTTAAGATATTTTCTTCCGAGCCGACTTTGTTCCTCTGTGCTTTCTGTGATGTGGCTTCTGTGTTATTAGAAATACATATAATTGAAAAGCAAATGACTGCTGTCTGCAACCTCTTTACCTAAATACAGAAACGGATACAAATTAGAGGTAAATTCCCAGTTGTCCTATTGTATGTTTAATGTTATACTCTTAGAGCTTTAAATAGATGTGCTCTGTTAAAAATAGCCTCCTTCTGCTTCTTTAGTTTTTATCTTGATTTATTTTGGACCAGCTAATCCAGTGCAGTTGGCATTAAAACGTGGTCCTTAAAACATTTTCTTTTATACCTACTTTACTGGTCATCATTTATTTTTCTTTAATTGATTAAATCATGAATTATTGCCTTGTGGCTTTCTTACAACTTCTTTCATACTTTTTCTCAAGGCTTTTACTGATTCTATTTGCATCTGTTCTTGTCATAATAAAACAGGCCAGCAAGTTTAATTGGAAGTGAATTACACCCACATCCGTTTGCTCTTCTTTTTTCTGTTGTAGTCTTTCCATTTATGTTTTCTTTGTCCATGTATAGATGCACATTTTTGTTATTTTGTTCATGGACATTTATACTTACAGTGCTTAACAAATGTATTAGACCACCATTCATAAAAACGAGAAAATACATATTTTAGAAATCTTTCAAAAACTTTAAAACTAAAAAATGTATTGTTATTTATTTGGCAAATAACAAATTGAAATGACTAAATAGTCCTTTTTTTTTTTATTTTTTTTTTTTTACACATAACCAAATAAAAGGTATTGTTTATGGCCTCCTTTGGCCTTGATAACAGTTTGCACTTTTGCTGGCATTGTTCTCATCCAGACTTTGACTTGGCCAGTCCATCATTTCCAGTACTCCAGATTCCTTTTTCTTGGTCAGATAGTCTCTGCACAGCTCTGAAGTGTGCTTGGGGCCATTGTCTTGTTGGTATATGAACCCACAACCAGTCACATTCAGTCCAAATGGAACCCCATACCATAATGGAGTCTCCTCTGTGTTTCAATGCGGGTGCATCTGGCATCAAAGCGTTCTCCAGCTTTTCTGTGGACATGAACACGACAATGCTGAAGAGTTCAAACTTGGACTCGTCCGTCCAGAGTTCCTTCTTCCAGTCATCAACAGTCCAGTGTTTGCGCTCCCTGGCAGATCTGAGGCATTTCTGGATGTTTGCAGGCCTCAATAATGGCTTCTTAGCATCTGTTCTTCCCTTTAAACCTTGTTCCATCAGTCAGCTGCTTATGTTCATACAGGAGAGTTTCTCAGACTCTGATCCAGAAGCATTCATCTCTGCATGACGATCAGCAGTGGTCTTCCTTCTGTCTCTAGTACTTCAAATGTTGAGGTATCTGACATCTGCTTCAGTTAACTTTAGTTTCCTGCCTCTTCCTTGGTGCATTTTGTAAGCACCAGTTTCAGCAATTGACTCCAAAGCATACCTGACCACACCGTGTTACACTTCATGTCTTTCCCTATTTGTCTCAGAGACCATCCAGCGTCATGAAGTGCTTTAATACAGACTCTTTCATTTTCAGTGAGCTCTCAACGTTTTCCCATTTTGAACAGGAATGAGGAATTTCAAACTGAATTCACCTTTTTATACCCAAATTTGATGGTCTTCTCTGAGATGTCAGACATTAATCAAGCATAACATTCAACCACTAAAACTACCTTTTCTGTTAAGGAATGCAAGTAAATAACTTTAATTTGACATCCTAATCAAGAAATAATATGCTTTACTATTTCTTCAGTTTTTTTGTAATTCAGTAAATTTGAAAATTAATTGATAACATCAATAATATTTCAGCATTAAACTGTTTTTTTTTTTTTTATACAGTTAAAGAGCTTCTACATACTGGTGTATTAACCATTACAGAAACATAAAACATGATTTTGGTTATTACCAATGCTGTTAGTTTAGGGCAGCTGTGGCTTCAACCAGTCTATATGTTGCATGCACACATGCATCTAATCCATCGTTGGTTGGTTCCTATATAATGAAACTCTGAGCTAATGGAGGTAAATAACCTCCATAACAACAACTCCCCTTTTTATTGCTGTCTTCTTCCTTTATTCTGTGCATTTCCTTCCTTTTCCCCTCCTCTCTATTTTTCTCCTGGTGTCTTGGGGAAAGCAGAAGAGAGTAAACCAGTTGACTTTATTGTTGCTGATAATTGTTGGGAGTCCTGGGATTTGGAGTTAAGTAGGTGTGAAAAACATGGAAGGAGGGAGAGAGGAAGGAAGAGAAACTTCTACCAGTTGTCTTTATTTAGCTTTGTGTTAATGTGTGTGTGTGTGTAGAGGAGAAAACAATGAATGTAATGTGTTTGTACAGAAGACTATATTTATGCAAATATAGAACTATTGGAGATGTCCTCTCTAACGAATTATAAGCTGTGATAGCCAACACACACCCCCTTACTGTCTTGTAATTAGGTCAGTACACACAGAGAAACATATATCATGATGGAAATACAATACCATGATGTGGTTTCTTATATTTAATGATCTTTCAGGGTTAATTTTTGTCACCACTCTTGTGCCAACTCATTTTATATTGAATATCTGCCTACTTATGTTTTCCTACAAAATAAAGCTGCATAGCACAACTGTGAACACCAGTCAGAAATGGGTAGGGTGTTTATATCAACTGAATAACTCTGCATAACGAAATCTCCTTTTTATCACATAATAATTCAGTATAATATTAATAATATATTTTTATTCATATCTGTGAGCAGTGACATCTGGGCATGTGGCGGCATGAACATGTGGGCAGGATTTGGACAGCAGCTCTTCATTCATGTGCAAATGTAGATTTGAGCCAACAGCAGCACTTCATAGACATGGTGCACCAGCAGAATGCTGCTGATATAGAAGCAGATTGAATGTCTGCAGCTTTCCTCTGTGATGCTCGCTGTCAGTAAGGATAACTCCGCCGCTGACTGATTTTTAAGGTTGTGCGGCTGCCACTGCCACTTTGGGGATCACTCACTTACAAAGCTGTTTACGTGTTCGGGCTAGGTTCCTGATGGAATACATACTGTGTCAACATTTATGTCACAACAGTTATGCACTTTTATTTATTGGAGGGTAAGCTGGCTGTTTAATGTTCTAAAAAGTTTTAAAAATGTAAATATGGCTGTGTTAGTCAGACAGAGTGAAAATTACATTATTCCAAGCACAAAGTAATAAAGACATACATTCTACATTGTATAAGTTGTTTAATGTGTTGAATGAAATGTAAAGAAAAAAAATGATATTCCTACATACAGGCATGTATGAATAGAGGGCACAGAAAATGATATTGTTCATTTAAGGACATTATTATTAATTTGCCCTCTGATGTTAAGAAGACAAGTAAGATATCTAATGTTTGCAACCAATCAAACTGATGTTTATCTTTAGATGATTTGCTACCCTGTATGTTTGAGCAGCCAGTGATGACATTAACTTGACATCCCCCACCCTCATTTTCGTCTCTCTCTTTCTCTCTAGTTGAACATGAACAGCGCTCCAACCTTCATGCATTTCCCGGCAAAAGGAAAGCCCAAGAGAGCTGATACGTTTGACCTGCAAAGGATTGGCTTTGCCTCAGAGCAGCTGGCCAAGTGGATTGCAGACCGCACAGATGTTCAGGTATCACACACACACACACCCACACACACACTTTCACACGTGCAAGGTATATTTGTTAGACATATGCACACATTTGCAAAAAGATGTAAAGTCGTTCACACAACCCTAATATAGTTCCTACAAACACAGTGGATCTGAAAATGTTTCTGAAATAGTTTTTCAGTTTTTACTTAAGTTTGGAAAATTAAAAAGGCTGCACACAACATTCAGAACATTAATATAGCAGTAATTCACTTTCTACTATTAAAGATATAGTGAGCTAATGGTATCGAGTAATAGAGTAATAGAGTAAAGTCACGCTCCCTTCATGGGTGTTTTAATCAGGACTTCTTTGTTCTTTCTTGACAACAACAACAAATAGTTGTGGTAGCCAGCCTGGCTGCACAGGCATGTTGGTGCCTATATGTCATGTGTCCCTACTCTCATATGGCTAATAATGCCTTGTGACCCACAGTATTGTCACAGAGGCATAACCACACCCCGCTGGTCAGCCCTCTGGTTACACTGTTAGCTTTGTCCCCACTGTTTTAGGACCATTTGCGGTGGCTTTAGCACAGTTATCATAGCCGCTGGCTCAGCCACCGCTCTGTCAAGAGCCATGTGCAGGCAACAAATATGCTCTAATTCCATGTACAGAAATTTCATTGATTTAATTGATTCCAAAATCATTACACCAATTTCATATTGTGATGGATTTCCTTTCCTTTATCACCACAATCAAACTGCATCAGATTCTGCATCATCGAGGTGGTCAGAGAGCCACCTTTTAAGGAGGTTTCTGCTGGGTTGGGTAGTCCGTAACAGCTTCAGCCTTAAAGGAACTCCGCCAAGTTTGCACTTCAAAGTCTATTTACAGGCCTCGGGGAGAACTGCTGCATGTTATAGGAGTGCAATGCTAAAATCGGTGAAGTACTCTTTTTACAAACCGATCCAAATGGGCAAACCGACAGGAGTTTTCATTGAGCCACCAATGTTAGGCTTGAAGATATCGTTAGTCTTTGTGAGCGTAGATGCAGTGTTGACAATGCCATAGGAACAGGTTGTCACACATGCAGGTGGGTGTTAAATGCCCTTGCTTGGAGTTATTTGAGTTGTTGGCACCTGAGAGGTCAAACCTTCGACCGACTACTATTTCCTCTGCCCTGAACAACCTGTCAGCCAAGTACCAGCAGACAGAGTACAAGCATCCTGCTGACATCCTGTTGATGGATCTGGATTCAAAAAGCTGCCTTTCAGTGAAGGCGATGGGGAGCACTTACACTAAGTGCTAGCTTTCAGGCACTTCAATGTGACTTTACCGCATGAATTAGGAACCGAACAGAAAAAGGAAAAAAAGAAAGGACAGATATTTCATTAAAATAAATAGTGAGATGAATACATTTGTGTAATGGAGGAACACAAATGAAATTGGTTAGAGAAGTCGGTGTTTACACTTAGTGACTATAGTGTTCGAGAGTGACCATAAAGATATATGGGGACTGTGGAGGTGCTTGCAAATACAGCCATTAGTTCTTGCTGTCCTCTTCTGCATAATACCCAGAGAGAAAACACACACAGTGCCATACACATTGCTAGAGCTCACTTGTCATCTTTAAATTTCTTCTTCAAGTACAATTTAAACATGAAACACACTTGAGTAGACAGTGTTGTTATTGATTCATTATAAAACATGTCTAATAATTTTTAATTAAACAACACAAAGGAGAAAGTAAAGCATCATATAAGAGATGTCTCACAGTCTTCTTTTTTCTTATACAGCACATTCATACTGTAGAACATACCAGGTCGCAGGCTGGGCTGCAGACTAAAAATAAATCTCTTGTTCTATCTTGCTCCCAGAATTATGCACACTGAAATTTAAATTCATTAACACTTAGCAGCAGCAGATGGTACACACATTTTCACTGGTGACATAATCAGTGTTGGGGACACATGTGTTCTAGCTATTGGGAAATGTTACACTTACATCTGTTCATAGCAAGCACAGCATGTTGTCAGTTTGGCTTCATGGCAACACACGCAGACAGAAAGGGAGAGAGAGAAAACACAGTCACTGAAGGAGGGTTTTCATATAGTGACCTGGACTGTTAAAGTCTAGCTGTTCTTAAAAGATTGTTCTCATCATTTTAATTTAGTTTTAAGAGACTTCAGACTTGATTCAAATTGCCTTTTGATTAAGCATCACAATGACCACTTACAGGGTTCAGTTTCATGATGACGACATGACAGAAGAAAAGAATATTCTGTCATTGTACTTGTTTATAATAATAGAATAAGTCTTTGACAGCCAGTATTTTTTTTGAAAACACGAGTCATGCCCATTGATAAACAGTTTTACCATTCAGTCATACTAAGTCACTGCATACAAGGCAAGGTCACGCAAACACACAAACACTTCCACAGTTAATCTTCACTACCAGATTTTCACTCAAATGTTATTTACTGACTTTATTATATTTATTTACTACTACAAGTTAGATTGAAAATGTGATTTTGTAGGTTCAAGGTAGCTAGGTAAAAAGGTTACCTATTGATGTGAATTGGAATTTGTAAACAACTTTGACATTTGACCTTTTAAAACCACTTTTCGTGTGCTTTTATATCCAGTCAAGAAAAGATTATTGAAAAGTATTGAAAAAGTCGTGTGTATTATTTAGAGGGATCTGTTGGCAGAAATGGAATATGTCAGTTATTACTATGCTTTAGTTAGTGTGCAATCACCTAACTAGTAATACTGTTTTCTTTGGTTTATAATGAGCCCTCTGTGTTGACATACTGAGTGCTTTGTCCTCCACAGAACCTTTTACTGAGCCTTTTCTGTTGTTTTGTTACCTGAAGGCCACCGTAGGTTCTTGGACATGCTTGGAGAGGGAGGGGTATTCTGCTCTATGCCACTAAATCCTACATACTAGTTATTTAACATAAAAAAAATACTAAGAAGAAAAGTCTATTTATGCATTTATTTTCAGAATTCTACAGTGATATATAACTGAAATATGTCATCTCTGTCTCCTTCTCTCCATCCCTCCAGATCCGTGTCTTCCGTCCTCCTAATTATTCAGGCACCATTGCTTTGGCTCTGTTAGTGTCGCTTGTTGGGGGTCTGCTGTATCTGAGGAGGAACAACTTGGAATTCATATACAACAAGACAGGATGGGCTATGGCTGCGCTGGTATGATGCACAACTGCACACACACTCATATTGGGTTTTAGGTGACAACCTTTTAATCCACTGTGAGAAGTTAAATATACGCTCTGCCAAAAATATCCGGCTTCAAAAGCCAGGGACATACTGTAAGTCAAGTGAAACTGCTCTGGAAACAAATTGAGTGCAGTAATCTCAACTCATTAGCACAATTTTATGCCTGTTTTAACAACACTTTCATTTTAATGTCTGGGGGTCATATGTTGGGAAGGATACATTTCACAGACATATTGGTAATAACACTAGTATTTCCGTGCTAATGATGTTTAATTCACAATCTCTCCACTCTTTCTCTCTCTTTCTCTGTGATAGTGTGTTGTTTTTGCAATGACCTCTGGTCAGATGTGGAATCACATCAGAGGTCCTCCCTACGCCCACAAGAA
This sequence comes from Serranus cabrilla, assembly GCA_903364295.1. Classification (NCBI taxonomy): domain Eukaryota; kingdom Metazoa; phylum Chordata; class Actinopteri; order Perciformes; family Serranidae; genus Serranus; species Serranus cabrilla. The sequence continues at coordinate 977,251 of CAFUXE010001054.1, forward strand.
CCCCCAGAATGGACAAGTGGTATGGATTACATTTCATGATTCCATTTTTATATCTATTCTTTCCAACCATCCACATTTGCTCCTTTATCTCAACCTTTTGTGTTTCTGTTTTCCTTTAAGCTCCCCTCTATATCCGCCTTCCACACCTTTCTTCCCTTTCTCCTTGGTTGCTTCCCTGCCTCATTCCTTCTTTCTTGCCTTCTATCATTTGTTTTCTTCTGTACAATTGGTATGTGTGTTTTCGGCAAAAAACAATATTGTAAGGGTTAAGATTAATCTATTTTACAGTGTTGTGAGTGAGGCTGTATTAGATCTGGAACATCTGTAAGGCTACTGGCCTCAAGTAAGATACACACTGTGCCATTACCACCTACTAACAGGTCAGCGCTGGGACAGTGTGTGTGTGACTGGACAGCTGGGAGCAGTCATTGTGTGTTAATATCACCTGAGAGACACGTCAGAGTCTTCTTGGACCAAGCAGCCAGAGAGAGGGCAGAGAAAGTTTCTTTCTTTCTCTGTTCTTTGGGCAGTTGCCACTTATTACCAAAATGTGTCCTGACACTCAGACACACAGCATTTGTAGATATAGTTTTGTGCTGGTCATCATTTAAGTTTGTTCATTCAAGTGTGAAATTGAAATAACAATATGAGAAAAACTGGGAAAATGAGGGAAGAGGGAGAGAAGGGGATAGGATGAGTGAGTGAGAGAAAGAGAGAGTGAAAGAAAATTTCCCTAAAAATGTAATTATGCGTCGACCATAATATGTCATCTGACACGTGATGTGTGTATTTGCACACACACTTGCACACAAACCCCTCCATAGTGAGTGATGTATGAGGTCGCAGACCCCGGGCACACAAAGCAGTGTTGTTGTTATTATAAGAAAAGTCAATTCTGCTCATGCAGGGACTGAAAAGGATTGGTATTCCCCGTAGCCAGCAGTCCTGTAGAATACACCATACACACAACAGAGGGGAGTGCACAAACACACTTTCATAAAGTCAGAAGAAAGAACTAAAAAAAAAAAGTATCACAACTTCCCTCTTGCCCCTTCCCATTTTCTATTCCATCCGGTGCTCCCTCTCTGTTGTTCTGTGTAAAAAGGCACTCTATTTGTCAGGCTCTGTTGGCTCTCTGTCATTTTTCAGTCTGTTTGACAACAAATAGGTTACACCCTCATCCTATGTAGCTCCCAACTGTAGCTCCCAGCCTTCACCCCGGCTTTCTCTTCCCCTGTTATTTCCCTATCTCTACACTCCTCTGTGTTTGCCACCTACTTGCTTCTGAACCACTTTTATTCTGCTAGGACAAGCAGCTGAGATGCTACTGTTGTTGGAGATAAAAAGTCTGACTACTCAAATGCCAATTGATTTTAAAAATTCATGGCATGGCACTCATAAAATTAGACAAAGGGTACTTATCACACTCTTCAAAATGTATCTGAGAATGTCCTACTGCCTCCTGATATTATTGATTTTAAAATTCTTATCAATATAACATCTTGTGTTCACTCAGTTTCCAATGGTCATTAATAGTTCATCTTCACCTTGGGGACTTTTTCAGGACTGGTGCAACTGCAGAGTAAGAAATGTCAAAACACATTTGATATAAGGGTTTATGGGATTATTTGATCTGACTTTACTTCACTTTTTGTGCTTTTTTTATTCTTTTCAGTTTCCACTTTCTTTCCTAACACACCCCTGTGCTGTATTCATAATTACTGCTTTTTGCAACTCCTTTGTTCTTTACTTCTACTTTAACTGTGTCCTTGTCTCCTCTGCTCATCGGTTGAGTCTTTCTTGCTTCCCCCTTCTTGATCCCTCTTCTTCTCTATGCCCTCCATTCTCCCTCTCTCTTTCACATCTCACACCATGTTATAGTCTTCATAAGAATGAAGTGCAGTCAGTGAGTTTGAAGCATTCCTACCTGTCTGCTGCTTCTGCCCTCTCCTCCTCTCCTCTCTTGTTCTTGGCTTTGCATGAGCTGAGCTGAGCGATGAGGGCAGCACTAAAGCTTTTGACATAGTGAAGTGTTGAAACAGCATTTTAGATAAAGACAGAAATTAATTCCCTAACTGTGGGGAGCAGTAGCCATAGGCATCTGATTCAAATGCAGAGGTGAACAGGTCATAAAAGATTTATTACTGAGCATGCAGAAAACAAATTATACCAGTTAGGAGAAGAAAGGCTGAGGGCCTGGCAGAGTGCCCATTGTATACCCTGTTGAAGTTGGGAGAATACTGGTCTATTCAGAAAGTTAAGGTTTTTATTACATTTTAACAAACTGCAAAGGCAGCTACTGAAAAATCAATTGAAATGGTCCAAAGTACGATACAAATGTGTGACATTATCAAGACTTTTCTGCTTTTTCCATGTAAAACAAATCCCGGCTGTTATATTCTTCTTGTTGCTGACGGTTTACTTTTTTTTATAGCATCAAATAATGTATCCAAACCAAACTTATCAGAAACAGTGAACACTTGACCGTACACAAGCGTGATAAGAACTATCCAAAATTACAGAAACCATCTTCGGGAAAAAAAAATATATGTATAATTTGCTAACATGGAAAGATGGCTTCACTTTTTGGAAGCTTTCATGTGGTCATCTTTATATACATTTCATGGTTTTAGTATATTAACGAACTGAACTGTTTATTTAGTTTTGTTTCTAACTTAGAGAGTAAAGAAGACTGGTCTCCCCTCAAAAACCCCATCGGTCGTTTTTACAGGCAGCAAAATACGACCTGTATTTACGCTTTGGACTGTCCTGTGTAGCCTTCTAGCGGCTAAGTAATTATGAATGTTGGCGATGCGTAGTATAAAAAACAGAAAATGGGGTTCGTTTCCTATGTGAAAATAAGAGTAAACGATGTAATTCAAACATCACTGAACTTCCGTGCCTCACATCTTGTGCTTCCTGTTTTTATGTAACTAAGTCACTTTCGGTATCACATTCTCGTAACTACTTCACTTCCGGTTTTATGTACATTTACATACTTTTTAAGCTGTCTTTGATAACACTTTATCAGAAAGTCTTTTGTATCCTGAATTTTAGAATGCTCTGCTCTGTACCATGAACCGTTCATATGGGTCATTTTGACAAACGCTCATGTGGTTCGTTATGTGTGGATAGATGATATAGCAGGCTGTTGTATTGGATTGTATTAGATTGTATCGCTGGAGTGCATGTGAACTTGTTATGTGAAATCCCAGTATGTTAACCTATTGAGGGCCGGCTCTATTATGCTAAACGTCCTGTTAAGCCCCCAACAGGCCTACCCTATAGCCTAACCTTAGTCATTCCTCTTTAACAGCAGCAGCAGCCTCAGTGATAACTCCAGCTTACATGCTTTAACCCAACCACATTTTCTTCAACTTCCAGGCCAGATTGCTATTTCGTAGCCGCTCAACCAAAATAGCTGCAGAGATGGCTTCATTAGATCTTGTGTAAATGGCTCTCATCTCTCTCTTATTTCCCCCCTCTCTTCACACCTTTATCCTCTACCTCTGCTCTCTTTAAATCCCTCTTTTTCTCCCTCCATCCTCCAACAGTAAATAGCTTGAACTGGGCAGATGATATTGAAAAGATACCCACCTTATCTTTTCTGTATGACTTCCCTCCTCTTTCTGTGTTACTTCCTCTCACCTCCCGCTCTAATCTCCCCCTCTCCTCTCCCTCCCTCTCTCCCCAGACAGTGTAATTCCTTTAAAATGATGAGCGAGCGAGGCCAGGTAGACTATATTGAAAGGATTTGTCAACTGACGAATGGCACGACGAAGCAGATGAAATTGTAGTGAGCGTCTCACTGTGCAGCCAAGAAAAAACTGCTTGCTCATTTTTGCTCAGGGACACACACACACACACACACACACACACACAATCACACACAAAATGGAGCATAGACACAGTTGTGCTTTAACAAAAGCATACGCACTCCCACATGAACCATACTCAAGCCCACGTACACGACTTCTCGTACAAACATTGCACACAATTTAATCAAACTCACACACAGTCTGACAAACCCACTCAAAATACTATAAACACAGTCACATACACACAAAAAGAAAAAAAAAACAGAATTCACACACACACAGCTGAACAGATTTTGAGTTGCGTGAGAAGGCAGGAGGTCAAAACAGAAAAAAAGAAAGTCAGGGAAAGAAAGTAAAGGGTAGGAGTTTTCCTGTATTTTTTAGGAAAAAAAGTTTTGTCACAAACATTGTTAATATTATAAACTTGCTCAAAACAAACTGTCACGGCGAGAGAGGAAGGGGATCTCACGGACGGTACGTTTTTTGAAGCATTTTATCAAGTGTTTTCTCTCTTGGTTTTTATTTGACCAACTACTTCCTTATTTCCACACTATTGGCTGATGACATTTCCATATTTCCAGCTGATTTCACATGATTGGTTGATGGCTTTTGGCAGCTGTTGGCAGCGGCCCTCTCTACGTTACTGCTAACCTTTCATATTTTAAAGAAACAGCTGTCACTTTTATTGGCTCTCTGCAAATACTTGACTTTTGGCTTGCAGAGGGCATCAGTATGTGGTGTGTGTTAGTGAGTCTGAGTGCTGCCTTACTTTTTGCTTTACCTGCACACCTCTGTGTGTGTGTATGCATTTGATTGAGCGAGGGAATGCTTTTGTGTGTATCTGGGTGTTTTGAGCCGATATGGAGAGAATTGAACAGTGTAGTGAGGCAAAGAAATAAATGATCCTTTAGGCTGGATACTCGTTCAGACCAGTAGACACTGACCATCCCTCGGTTTCCACACTTAGACGCTCACACACAGACACGCACAGCCAAACAGAAAATGATTGGACGCATTGTTTTTAGCACAAAACTATAATTAAGAACCATATAATAAACAAATATGTCCTAGGGGAAAAGGAGAATGGCAATGAGTGGAAGAGCAAATTGGTTTAGAATGAAAAGATTGAAGAATAGCTGACGAATAACAGTCAAGTACATAACTAACAGCTAGCATGTCACTGTCACAGTAGCTCTGCAAGCTTCAAGTCAGTTTCCTCTGTGGTAACATGTAGACCTAACTGACACAAAACGGTAAGTTAAAGCTAATGTGTAGGAGAATGTTAATGTATTGTTGGGAAAGAGGTCACTCCCAGCAGTTGTAGAACAATTTCTGAGCCGAAGAAATGATGAAATACATTCAAATATATCCTAATCTGTTACAGAATCATAGTCATGATAATATACGGTACAACATCCCTCCCTCTCCTGTGGTTTTGCCTAACTGTATGGGACTGTAGTCATCTGGGGAAATTATTGTATGAGTCTGTGTGTTTGTCATTATCCTTTAATTTATTCATTACTATGGTCGTTGGGGGCTTCCAGTTGACGGGCGAGAGGCAGGGTTCTGGAGGTCAACAGACTATCACAGGGCAGACAACCATTCACACTCTCATTCACTCCTACGGATAATTAAGTCACCTATTAAACCTAGGCTGCATGTCTTTGGACTGTGGGAGGAATCTAGAGGACCTTCAAGAGCCAATCCACTACTTGCACCAATTTAATTGGAAATAATAGATGTTACTGCAAAAGTTTTCAGAGCTGGTGTGACCGGGCCATTAGACTGCAAAAAGTCTGATTTGCTCTCTTTCTCACACAACAGCACCTGGGAAATGCCCAGTACAACTTAAATTGTTTTCCACTGAGTGTTCATTGAACCAGTTGGGGGTTAACTGCCTTGCTCAAGGACAAGCATGGCATTTTTTCCCCCTACCCCCCCGCCTACACATTTATTTGGATAGCCTGTGTATCGAGCCAGCAGTTTCTTTTAGCCACAAGCTTCCGTGTGTGTGCTCCTTTTCTACAGCTTATTGCCACCAGATGTAAATCCTTCATATATCTCTGAAAAACAAAACACAAATACAATTATTGAGGAAATGAGAAGTCTCCTCATTCTACTGATTGGCATGTTTTAAAAAAAAAAACTTACCACAAAAAAAGAGGTTTTAAATGGCTTTAATTGACTCTTGGGTAATTAAACTGAACTCTCCATGGAGTGTGTAAACATTGAACTGCATAAACAGTGAGTAGATAATGAGGTTTTAAAGCACCACCTGAATTCCTAAAATAGAGTACCATATTTGTTCAAATGAGGGGTTCAGTGAACCTGCCCATAGTCCCTCTGCGGTACTGGGCAAATCACTCCCCATATGTTCTCAGATCTAGTTAGTTAGACATGAAATCATTGATGCTTTGCAGCATATTTATCATTTAACTCAGAATTACTTGAATTCTTATATCTATTACAAGCTATCACTCAAAAATAATGAATTGATTTTCTTGCCCACGATTGCCTACAGATTAATATTTTTAACATTCCCAGGTGACTCATGACTTCGCTGTATTACGCATCAGCACCAGTATCGTGTTTTCAGTTTATAGCTCTGATTCAGTTTTGCTGTGTCATCCTGCAAACAATCATTCCCTCCCTTGGTTTTCTCTTTCACGCTCTCGCTCTCATTTTATGTTGTAGGTATTTAGCTGGTGCTCTTATCCAGCGTACCTCTAAAGGTTCACTTCCTAGATCGCCTATCATACCTAACCACATGCAAAGTCATACCCATCCTTTGTTTCTGTAAATGAAGCACATATTTCCACTCCATCGCTCTTCCTCTGTTACTTACTCCTTCTCCTCTCTGTTATTTCTGCTTTGTTGACTTTTCATTTATCCCTCTTCCTGTCTGAGTGCCTCTTGACCTTTACCAAACAAAACACACACAAACACTCACTCACTCACACACACTACACACATGCATGATACCGGATGGAAAAGGATGAATATAGCTATTTGTAAAGGTTATCTGGCCCACAGCTATTAGCAGCTAGCGCTATAACGGTTTGGTTTTAGAGAGAGGATGGCCAAGTTAGGAGGGGGAGGGACAAGGTATGCTCATTGCTCATACACTTTGTGTCATCAGTGTTGACATAACTTGCCACGGATGCCAACTATTACATTTTTATTGGTACTTATGTTGCTGTTTTTGTGACATGTAGCACGCCAGCATACTACAAATTAAGGAAATTATAGCAGCTACTTGTCAAAGCCTGTTCTCAACCTCGTTTTAATCAAGTCACATGAGATGCCTATGGCCCCGTGTCTATGTAAATGCATATTATAAGCTTCCATTGGTGCAGACACCTAATTTGCTTCAAAGTCTGACAAATGGGCTGTTTTATGCAGTTCTTATATAAACAAGGCTTTTTAATGTCAATGTATTCAAATGAGTGCATGAACACAGACACGCACAGTGCAGTTCACATCTTTGTTCTTTTGTGAGAGAGAATGTAAACATGTACTATATTCCTGATCTTGATCGCAGAGCATACTAATGAAAACATGTTATAGTAAATTTTCCTCGGGGGAGGTGTTTGATGAAGGTCTACAGACTTGCTTTCAAGCCCTTACGTTGATATTTAGATTTTTGATTGAGTTAACCTTTTTATCATTTATTTTCTTGAGACCCTCTGGAGGAATAAACTCATCACTGAGTTTATATTATGCATGGACCTTTCTTTGTGTTAAAGTTATTCATTGCATTTTAAATGTGTTTAATACCCAAGGATTTGGTAAATAAAAAAAGGTGTATAGAATACAAATTGAGCCAGTTGCCTTAAGCAATCCACAATAAACATGCCGTTTAGAAAATGAATTTTTTTTCACCTTGACACACAGGGTGTTTAAACTGCGATTTAGCTGAAAAATTAATAGCATAATAATTAATGGAAACCTTAACGGGTAGGTATATGTGTCAAAATGCTGTTAAGCAAACTGATTTTGATTATTAGATCCACAACCATGGAAGACTGATTTCATTTACACATGCATCATTCCATGTTATTTAAAGACAAACAGACTTGATGTTTTCAGGCTCATTCCCAGACATGGGTCTCCTAAAAAACTAATCCATCAGATTAATTGGAGCAGTAGCAGATTAAGGTTAGACCAGACAGCTCCACAGCGTGAAGCTGCCTACATTTATGAAGGTGTGCCATAGTGAGGCTATTTTAAAGGGCGGAAAGTCTGTGTCAGCATGCTGTGCATTTAAACTACATCACAAACAGTGACATGTCACAGCATGTAATAGTTTTGTTACAGAACAAAATGAGAAATTGGCTTTTTCTGTATAAGACTGCATACTAAGTTAGTCTTCTGATATTTTGTATTTTTCTAATTGTTCACAAATCCAATGAAAAGAATAAGCAATGAATTGATCCTATTATGAAATATTGCCTGTATATCCAAATCCTAATTATATTCCCATACTCCCATTGTTGTCCAGAAAGTATTAGAAGCACATCAGTGAGCCAGATAGTGTCTGCTGGTGACACATTTCTCCATTTAGATTAACGTTGTTTTAGTATTAGTAGATCCCACATACTGTACACTGTCCTGCTCCCAATATGAGTGTGTGCACACTGAAGTCACAGAGTTCTGTTTAGTGGATAAAAAAACAAATGCATAAGGATCGTTTCTTTTTGTTTATTTCGAACGTACTGTAGTAAGTAAGTGTCAACAACACACAAAATCCTCTTCCTGAGGTAGCATTTGGCCACTTGGCATCCTTGGTAAAGTAAGGACATTTCAAACACATTATTTTTATTTAATTTTTTATACACTTAGTTTCCTCTGTAGCAGTGGTTAGGCAACAAAGAATCATTTAAAGATGAATAGAAACCTCACCACTACCTCAAAAAGATGTACCTTCTTTCAAATAGTCAAGTCTTTCAAATAAAAGCTGAGAAGCTTTTTATGGCTGTAATTAGACACTTGCCTGTGACCTTGTCATGTGGTCGGACACAGTGGCAAAGATTGAATGCATGAAATGTGTAAATGGAAGTTGGGGGGATTGAAACATTTACCGATCGATTGCACCACTAACAGATTGGGGTCAGATGTATGTTTGACCCTTGAAATGCTCTGGAACTAAAAAGGCTGTTTTAGCCAAACCGAGCTGTATTGTTGATGCACATCTTTTGATTCCTCAGATAAACCTCATTATTAAGGGGTTAAAGTTCACTTGCTTCTATGTTTTCAACAGAAACGTAGCGCTTATGTGGCAGGAGAAGTGGAAGCTGTCTTCATCTATATGTTCTATAGACTAATTTGTCTCAGTCCTTTGTAATTTAAATAAGTATAAAACAGGTCATGTTTTGCATAATATCTGGCTATATTCATCAACAAACAACATTTCAAAGACTACAAGGGCTTATTCACAAGTGTCTGTGTTGTTCTGTGTTCGTAACCTGAGTGTTTGATTAAGTAAGAGAGACAGAACGAGTTATAGAGTGTGACTGTTGCGTTAGCTTCCATTCATCTCCATGTTAGCTCAACCAGCTGGGGCTGCTTTTACCTCCAGACCACCATGATGTATATGTCTTTCTAATGAACACACACACTTCCTTTCACACAGAAAAATTCTCCCTAAACAGTCTCATTCACAAACATGCATTTACTTACTGGTTTTTCATCTACACATGCATAGCAACACACACACACAAACACACTCACACACACTCAGCTCTGCACACTAATGAATGGAGCCCCTGCATTCTAATCCATCAGATTAATTGGAAGTGCCTGGCCATGGATTGAGGAATTTTTCATCCCCCAAGCACTACTCTTACTCAGTGCTCATAGCCTCTATCTGCAGTTTGTGTTTATGTTGAGGAGGTAACATGCAGAGAGCGGCATGTTGAAAAATTGCATGAAGTAATCTTTGTTTAGTTTTAGTAATGAAAGAAAAATTTCACCCTTGGATAGTTGTCTTTTTTGTTATGTGATATATCCTTGTAGTGTACTTGATTTAGCAATTACTTCCGATCACTGCTCAAACATTTCCTGAAAAGGGGACAGAGCGTGTCAAATTCAATTATGGTTTGTCTATTGGCTAGGTAGTTAGCCTTTTGTAACAATACTCAGCTGTGCCATTTTTTCTAAGAACAGTTATTGAACATTTAAAAGATGTCCTTGCTCACTGAATCACCCGATCCCAATGAGAGTGAGGATACATCAAACATCTCATTCTGACCTTAGTTCTTGTTTCCTTGTATCAAACCACTGTTATGTGGAATCTACACAATGGCTTAGTTTCTGGTCTATAAAGTGGACCTTGGTAGTGCAATTCAATGCCTCTATGAACCCGATCAAATTCTATTTAGGTTTATAGGGGAGAGTTGTTTCAACTGTGGTTACTGTCTCAATGTTGCACTTGTGTTTATGTCCTTATTAACGGCAGTAGTTTGTAGTGCTGCTGTTGACTCTGGTGTTCAGTGACTTTGTCCAACCCTGTAAAGTTTCATAAAGGTAGAATTTATTGCAGTGCTGTTGTATTTGAGTGCACTGGATGTGGCTTGGTTTGCCTTATAAACTCGTGACTGAGTGAATGTATAGGCTTAGATAAAGGTGGGAAAGGCTCTCATTTTGAACGATTGCTGGACCAGAGAGTAACGACGGACCTGCTGAAACACCTGCCAAGTTCCATTATCAAATGGTTCAACAGACAAGGCATTCTTAACGCACAGCTACACCTCATACATGGTACTTTAGTGTTTCACAGCAATGCTAGGTGCAAGTCATTCTCCTAAATGTTATGTATACGCTTGTCTAAATTGCCATTATAAATTCTGTGCAAGGAAGATAAAATGTTCTTGTTTTTCTTTGCTTTTGTGTTTCCACATGATTTTATGGCCATTGCTGCTTGCTGCTTTTGTATTTTCATAACCTGGAATTTTTCTTTCATGAATGTAAAATATTAGAAATGACTCATGACATGACTGACTCGAACTTGCAGTGGTTAGGAATGCAAAAAGCACTCTATCCAACTTCCAAATAAAGTGCAGTGCAACTGAAACTAACTTTTGTCATGGTGATGCTAAAGGAACCTTGGTTTGTCAGTCAATAAGAAAAGCAATTTGATAACGATTCAGAAAATCCCACTTAATTCAAAACCACAGGTTTATGTTGAAGACAAAAGGATCTGTTTCAGCTGTGAGCCTTTGTCGTCCTCATGTCTGCTTTCAAGTGCAAAAAATTCTTCATTTATCTCCACTGATGCAAGAAAAAGCTGTCCACCCTTTACTCCTCCTCCTTTGTCATCCACTATTCATCTCTCCATCCTTATTCCTGTTTGATAGGGAAAGAAATCAACACTGGGGGCAGTCAAGTGGAAAAGCAGACCCTAAATGTGCCGTAAACCTAGACGCTAATAATCTGCTGGGATTGAACAATGTGAAACACGCTGAAAGACTTCCCTCCTCTCGTTCTCCTATTTGTCTCATTTCCACAATACTTCCACTTTGTCTTTCTTTGTCTGTCTGGCTGCTTTTCTCCCATCACACGCAGACAGATGCCAGTCGCAGCGGGCCTCTGACATGTTATCAGAGAAGCTTGCTTGTGCAGAGTTTGAGCCTTAAGCATCGTGCTGTGTGGGAGACTTTTTTGTAATGGTTGAGACAATGGGTACTGACTGTAACAGACTGTGATCTACAGAGAAAATTGACACATTGAGAGTCAGAGTGAGAGTGGTTGGCGAGTTGGAATACATTTACATACAAATGCGTTTATGGAGTCACGTCACACTGGTGAATGTAAAGATTTTGCATTGACTATGTTAATGTCTTTATGAGAATTGATTATCTTCATTATCATCCTTAAAATTGTCACATAAGTAACCTGTTCTGTTTCTGTACCGTAACAGTACATGAGTCATATGGCTGGTCAGGACTGCTTATGAATTTCATTCTCCCCTTAGAGGAAATACATTTTCTTAAATGACTAATCTGTGCTGTGAAAGAATAAAACTGTTTGTATGAGTGCAATATTTTTTGCCATGAGGCCCATTACAGTCTTAACAAAAAGGGTTGTGCCCTCAGCAGCACTTAACTCTCCTCTCTTTTTCTCTCATATTACATCAAACCAACACTCTTGAGAATTGGCAACCAATCAAGTGACAAGTGACAACTTGTGGCAGTAACATTACTGACTCCAGGTGAATAAATGTGAATCTGGCATTGAATAGAAAGGTTGGATACATCATCTTCTGCCCTATCCATTTTCTGGAACAAGGGCGTCAGATTTGTTAGACTGATTTTGTCTACCTGAAAGACTGAAAGTAGCACTCAGGCTAATAAGCTGCGGATGCACGTTTAACAGTGGGAGTCTCCATTTAGTGGTTGGCCATGGAATGTGAATATTTTTTTGTGTGTCTCTGTGTGAGTGTTCCTCGAGGGTTAGATTGACCTCCCTGCCCACTCAGTGAAAAGGTAGCACCTCTACACACCTACGCACTACATGAGAGAAATCTTTATGACTCACAATACACGAGTACTCACACATGCATGCACTTTTAAAACCGAGCTGCACACATACACACACACAATAATATATTTTTTGCTGCCATGCTTGTGTTCATCATGATAAAGCAAAAAGATACGATTAAGCCAGGAACTGGATCCCATTTTGGCTGCAGCCAAGTCCAGCTTTGCTCATACTGGGGACAGTTATTGGACTCAATAGATAAAGGGATGTTAGGCATCGTTATTAGCCAGGTTCATTATGCCATTAGAAGTTTCTCTCTTCGGGTGGTACCAGACGTTTAATCTTTCTGTAACTTTATGTACAATAAAGAAAGGGTTATGACCTTTTTATTAATGATTTTCCAAATCCCTTTCTTTATTTTCCATTTCATAATTTTGTGTTTGATATTTCCCTCTGTTCAGTCCTGTTCTTAGCCATTCATAACCCAACCCTCCATTTCCTTACTGTATTGTTCTTTATTTCTTCAATTTGGAAATTTTACTGAGGATGTAACCTACTGTGACCTTTTGTCAATTGAAGTGAACAATGTTAAACTAATGTGCCTGTCTTTCTCTCTCCCTCTCTTTCTTTCCTCCACAGAGTTACATTCATGGCAGCAGCCAGGCCCAGTTTGTGGCTGAGTCTCACATCATCCTTCTCCTGAGTATCCTTTCAGCAACGTGTATGTTTCACGTGTCAACATGAATTTAAACACGGTGCTGCAAAATGCAAATCATCCAGAGCAATTTAACTCTCTGTGAAATGTCCAACGGCTCTTCTTGGCAACAAATTTCATTAATTCTCCATTTGCTTGCCCACAACACATAGGAATCCACCTTTATATGTCTGAAACTGCATCCAATTTCTATGTCTGCTACATTTATTTTCCCAACACGAATGCTTTGTCATCCGTGTGCATTCCCCATAGGGAGGCTGCCTGCTGGACTGAACAAACAGACAATACAAAGACAAGAGATTGTCCTCTTTTAACTTCACCTCCTTGCCTGATTTGTTCCAAATTCAACCCCAAATGATAGGCTGTGTCTCTGTGTGTGCTTGCTTGCGCACTTTTGGCAGGATAGCTGTTTCTGTTTGTGTTTGTCTTCTTCTCTGACTGCTTGTATACCCGTGTGTACTTGCGCTGGTGCTTTTGTATGTGTGTGGGTAATGATACCGTTCACTCCTAGCTCTTGTGTTCTTCCCCATGGGAAATAGCAGGTCCAAGGTCGCACCTGCTGCAGAGCAATATTTGTTTGTCCACGCTAACGCGATTTATTTTTTTATTTTCTGCCCATCTGATTACATCTAAATGAAACACACACACACACATTCACACCTGCTGAAATGCTAACACACCTACCCTTGCTGTCTGTGCAGGTGGTGTAAACACATTTTATGACCGTCGTAGATGCAGTTTCCCCCATGGATGTAACCTTGTTTAATTCCTTGTACACAGGCACACACACGCTGGTACCTCGTGCAGTTGCATAACTTTACAATTTTAGGATGAAATAGAAAAGCAGATGGACGTATTTCTCTCATTCTAACATATAGCCTGATGCAGCCATATGATCTTTACACGTCTGAATAAGAGTTCATTTTTCATAATAATCTGATGGGACAGGATCAATTGATTTTGTCATATGCCATAAAATTATGTAGTCAGATGGCATCAGCATTGTGATCTTAGAAAACATACATAAAATTGGGTTTGAAAATGTCTCCAGTTATGCTGGTTTTAGTGTTTACCTTAATCCACTATATACATTATATAATACAAGTGTATATCAATGTAAAGACATGGATTTTAGCTTTAAAGTAGATGTTCAAAAATCTAAAGCTGACATGGGTTTTGTCCCAAACGACAGAGTGCCTAAAGTCCCCTTCCAGGCATGTTTTAAAAACATACGTACATTTAGTTTTTTTCCCCCTCCGCTTTTTATTGGTTTTCAAAGTTAACAAATCTAGCTTGCCCAACATATGATTCTTAGATCACAGTGAGGTGCACAGACTCCTTCAATCTGTGAAAACATTCCTCTAGTGACAAACTCTGCACATATATAAGTCAGTATAAGATAAGATAAGATAAGATAAGATAAGATAAGATAGACTTTTATTGATCCCACAGTGGGGAAATTACACTGTATAGAGAAGGTCAGACATTTTAGGGGACATTAAATTAAGAAAACACATTTCTGAGTAAAGGAGGGCTTTGAAAACCATTGGATATTATGTCAACAGACTAGAATTTCATTTTGCACTAGCAGAGTCCTTTCTGCTTTGTGCCAGTTTGGTGTATGGATGACATCTCTAACCTTGAGCAGTTTCAATGGAGTGAAGTCGAAGCACTTGATTGAAATCTTGGTGCCAAGGAAAACTGTGATTAGAGCTTTCAGCCGCAGTTTGACTCTAACATCAATCAGCTTAGGAGGAAAAAATACTTGTATTCTAATGATATGCATGTGAAAGTAGTGTGAATATTTTCCGGAACGATTAGGGCGCACCATGACAGATGCAATAAATGTGGATGGCAGAACTGGCAATAGGATGGCCGGATTGGACATTTGCCACGCAGCGGTCTGTCTAAACTGCTTCACACATTGCTGTTCTGTTGCTGTAGACAGATGTGAGTGTAGGATGCCTGCAGGCTCAGGGTAAAAAGTCTTTTCTGTAATTACAATCCAGTGCAGTGGTATGGTCTTATTCTAAACACACATGGGTATCCATTTGGTATAATGACTTCATTGACACAGATTCCTACAACCACCCAAAGTGCCACCTACACGGTTCAGTTCTGCAGCTTCATGTGGAGATAAGTCTTGTGTTCATGTCACAGCACCAGATCATGTCTGTTACCGTATCATCAAGAGGATGCCTCCGTTTCCACTCTGTATCTCCCCATGTGGCAGCCTTTGTTTGTGCACCCCATCAGGTTTTCTTCAGTTTCATGGATTTATATGCAGGGCACGCCAAAGAAAAGAATCTGTAATTATAAGCCACCTGAGGCTGCTCTTTGCAGTGATTTTAGAGCAGCTCAAGTGCTTGATGGAGCACTACTTGATTCTTTAAAATAGAGATGTTCACAATTCTGTTATTATAATGTTAATGTCCTTATTTCAACAAGTCAAATAACCTAAACCTTGGCTAAATACAACAACTACAGAGATAGGATGGACGTCAGCCAATTTGAAAAAGGACCAGTTGACTTTAATGTTAAGTCAATATCACAAAATGTGTCAGTGGGCTTTCAGTGTCAGCAGTGTTTTCCCATCCAGTTAAAGCTCTCTGTAAAAATTAGACTCCGACCCATCTGGGCTTTTTTAGAGAGATTTTAGAGCGGTAAAGTTTATTGAGTACTGATATGGTGGCAGATATAGTGAATAGACCTTTTTTTATGTGGATTGTGCACCAATTTTTCACCACTCTGCAGAGGTATTTAGAGAGTTACTTTCTCAAACATATACTTAATTAAATAATTTACATTGTTATACCAACAATATATTTTAATATTTTTAAAAGCGTTACATAAATCAGATCAATAATTTTTTCATTCTTGGCTAATTCTGTAAAAAACTGAATAATAGAGAATAAATCAGAATAAAATAAATAGCTAAATAAACATTAATACTGTTGTCACTCAATTGAAGACCATTAGAAAGAAAAGGAATCAAGAAATCATAAGCTTACATCATTTCTAAATCACGCCAAAAAACATTTTCTGCATTATATATTATGTAAGAAAAGTTTTCATAATGGCACATAACGGACTGCATATACACTGATACACTAACATCTGTCAGCCAATATATCTGTCGGGCTCTGGCCAAAACGTTGAAAGTATTTGCAGGTTATAGATAAGCCAAAATAAGCAGATCAGAGCAGATCGCACTGAGACTTTTTGTCACTAAATCTTGGCTGATTTGACAGTGTATTTTGATCTTTACAGCAATTAGGTTACTAACTCCTTGTCAGTCTCTATAAAAAAAGATATCTGTATATTAAGGCAGAATCTGTTGTCAGGTTTTTGGCATGGAAAGCATTTTGGTTTTGGTGGATTGTATTGACCACAATGCGGTCTCAGAGCCCATTGGATATTGTCCAATGACAATAACTTTATTATCTCTTTGAATGTATCTGCATTCATGTGCAGAGAAATAACCTGGTCATGGACGTTGCCTTTCAACTCCTACACCTGCTATCAGACTCTTACAATGGCCTTGGCTTGGATATCCATTCTCTGAATAACTGCTCGCCACACCAGAACCACTCCACATAACCACAGAGTAGCCTTTAAAAGAGCCTCCACTGAATCCATTAGGATGCTTTCCGTCTTAGAGTGCGGCTGTACCGCTTCAGATTGAACTCAGTCGGAAAAGATGGTTGTTAGCTTTGTGTTGTGTAGCCCTCTCTTGGAACAAAAACAACAACAAAAGAGAGAGTGATCTACCACCAAAGTCTCTCTTGTTTTGTATTAGTTTTCTATTACAGCATATGATGTAATGCAACACACCATTAACTCTGGCCCTAAGAATAAGAAGTTTATTTAAATCCTTCCTGACACAATTTCAACAAAACATGACAGTTATGAGCTTTAACTAAATACTTATTATTGTCGAGTTCTTGTACTGGATTGCATTATATTGTTGTTGATGTTATATATACTTTGTGTTGTCAGTACCTGTGACCGATGTTCTTGCTAATCTGTTTGTGTGCTCCTATGCACATACAGTGTGTGCGTATCTGTAAGTGCATATGTATTTCCAGCAGTTCTTCCTGGGGCAGTGTGTACTTCCAGCTTTCACCTCTCCCATATACATGCAAGTGTGTTGTTTCCTTGACAACCTTGTCCCAGATGCTGCAATCACCATGGGGATGGTGCTGCTAAATGAGGCTGCCACCTCCAAGGGAGACGTTGGCAAGAGGAGAAGTAAGTAGTGAAGATTGTTTTCAGCTTTTTTTCCGTTTCTTATTGTTCCCTTTTCAAGCTCCCATTCCTCAATTTGGACCGTTCTTAGTGGAACAATTGTCAGGAGTTTAAGTAGGTGTGTGTGCGTGTGTCTGTGTGTGTGAGGTTAATCTGACTGGCATAGTAGTTAGGTCCACCTAGTAACTACCAGGTAGGTGATTTTTCCAATGTCTATTTGTCAAAATCCATGTTTTTAAGATAAAATTAAAAAAAACACACTCTGTATGCATTAATTATCTCGGTGTAGACATTTGAATAACACATTACACATTCCACCAAAATTAACTTATTAAAACTAATTAAAAGTTCCTGTAGTCTAAGGCAAGCTGCAAGTTCAGGTATAAACAAGAAATTCTCCTGGCTGCTGTTTACACTGACGAACTTGATATCTTAGAAAAGGCCATCACTGACTGCAGCAATAACATCAGAGAAATTCCCTCCACTCATGATCTTATCCGTCTGACTGGTGCTGAGAGGATTCTCCTTTCAGATTGGCCTTACACTTGCCAAATTCATAATCGGTTATTTCTTTGCTCCGGCATTTACTTCTGCTCTCGATCTCCGGAAAAAAAAACATTTCATTACTTGGCTTCCAAACCACTCCAGGCTACACTGAATAAGACAAATGTCTTTTTGTTTGCCTCTTATGCTTTGTGCTCAGTAGCCTGTGTTTTGTCTGAAAACATGCCCTATTTCTTGAACCGAGTGTAATTCTCACCTTGACATTGGAACAGTAGGCTCAGTGAAAGATGGTTTAAGCACATTACAAGATGCAGCGCTTTCCGGTACACAAACTTGGTCAGAAATCATATGTTTTGTTTTAGATGTGATCTCAATATTCTTTCCCCTCACCTGACACGAATACAGATGTGACTCAGAGTGAACAAACACATTTTCAGTATGTATATGAGCAAGAAAACAAAACTACACTGAAAATGATATTTAAAGGTGCCCTGTGGAGTTTTCATATAAACAAATAAAAGTTATATTTACATTCCGTGTTACTCACCAAAACTCATTGTGTGTGTCCTTGAGGTCTAACAAACATATTGAAAGCATCTTTTTCTCATAAAACATTTTCAAGTTTGAAACCTGCATTGTTCACATCCATGTTTACTCGATGAAAGACCTCTCCTTCACTGCCTTTGCTGACGCATTACTGCATAGTGCTACTGGATGTCAAAACTCCATAGGCTTTAGCTTTATTTGTGTTTTATTTCATAGCACTAGTTTCACAAGTACCACAAGAAATCTGACACTATAATGAAAATCCTAAAAGCATAAGTGGCAAAAAAGGTTGCTTTTTTGTGCAAGTTTAGATTTAGATTCAGAGACATTATCCTTAGGCTATAAATCAGAAATGTAAGACTTTCCGAAAGAAATCCATTGTTCAACTTTAAGTCATTGTGAGCTAAATCTTGACACCACATCTTGCAACACTTGAGGCCAGCAGCCTTGACGGAGAAAGGCTTAGCAGCCATTTATTACGCTGCATGGTGCTCTGGATGAAGTGCCTTTACTGTTACAATCAAACTAAATATATGTATCTGTATTTAGAAGAATAGTTGAAAATTGTCGGACCAAGAAATACGTCAGAATATTGTGTTGGATGCAAGAAAAAGACTTTTAGGTAACACTTTATTTGAAGGGGTATGTATAAGACTGACATTAAGATGAAGGAGGTCTTATGCATGCTTATGAATGTTGTCATTAAGTGTCATTTGGTAAATTATGTCACCTTTAATGCAAAGTTGACATTGTTTGGGATGTCTTTGTAGTGACAACTTGACATTAATCGAGACAAAATAACCTGTCGATGTCTTAATGACAGATGTCATGACATGGTTATGACAGCGTCATGTCAGCCTTATGCATACCCCTTCAAATAAAGTGTTACCGACTTTTATAAAACAAACTAACAAACCTGTATTTAACAGCAGTGCTGGAGAGTAAGACCGAGTTGAGAGACTCCTCCACACACGATGAGAAAATTAACTATCACCGCAGTACTTTCATTAGTGTGACGTGTATTTGCATAACTGTCAATTAGCTGGAACAGCTCTAAAAATAAGAAGCACTTGTTTCACTTTCCAGTTAATGACAGAGATGACCCCTCACCTGCTCCATAACTGCCTCAGAATACACAACTACAGTATGTAGATATGCCTGGTGAAAGCCTGATGGTTGATAAGCTTTGACTAGCATGTAGATTCATATGAAACCTGATTTAGCTCTTCAACAAAATGACTTCATTTGGTTTTAATTAGTCTTAAACGTTTGTTATCACATGCTCTCAAACTGACGGCCAGTGCAGCTAGAGCACCGCCTCTCATTTTGTTCTGACAGGTCTCATGTTGATATTAGAGGCAAATTGTTTTTATTCCACACAAATGCCACAGGCACATAAATTGCAGTGGGATTCAAGCTGGGTTTGTCCATGATCCATCACATAAAAGGCAACAAATGCAAAACCATTTTTTTTTAACATCTGACTTGCTGTTTAAACAACCAATAAGCAATCAACCACTTGTCATAAGTGGAGACCAGCAAGCTACTTCTTCAATCTTCTTGCTTTTATTATGCTTTTATACAATGACAGAGTTTTGTGTTAAATGTGTCCAACAGTATTTAAAATATTGCAGTGAACATATGTTATGTGTTCTGAAACAGTTACCAATGCTCAGCTCAGGTGAACCATAAAAAAGTTATTCTACTCCAAAGAATGATTTTTTAATGTTAGAATGAATGCTGTTGAACAGTATAGTTTTAAAAAAGGATGATCTACTTTAATTATTAAGTAATATAAATAGAATCATGATGCTAAATAAATGGAAAGCTACTAAATCATTCGAAGAAGAAATGGAAAAAAACAAGCTCAAATATGACGACCACAGCAGAGGCAGCAGGTCAGCTCTTGTGAGACACACCACACAAAAAAGAGCAGGTGCAAGATAATCAATGTGCTGATACCTCCCTCGATTCCCACAGTACCAGCAGTCAAATGCACATTTGTTAATGTCTCATCAAATGTGTGAAATCCTACTTGGGCAACCACAGCTTCATTAACATATGCATATTCATTCACATCTCCTCCTCATGAGATAATTACTTTAATGACATGCTCTGCTCCATTTCTTTCATAAGAAGCATTTTTTTGTTGATTTTAGTTAATAAAATGTCATTTGATAAAATGCTCTTTTACCTTCTTCTTTAGCTCTGTGTATTGAATAATATCTATAATTATAATACATTAAATGTACGAAGGGTGTTTCTAGACCCAAAGGGCCAGAAGACAAGATACACAAACAAAAGCAACAACACAAAGACTTACAAACAGTGGTAGCCAGCAAGAATTCAAACAAGTGTTTAAACATGTTTCCAGAAGATCTGTGTTAAGAAGTTTCTTTAAAGTAAGGAGAAAGGCTGTGTTCCTGTGCCAACGTCCTTTAGTCGGGGGGAGCTGCAGAAGAAGGCACGGCCACTGAGAGGTTTAATCTTTGCCCCTACTCTTCAAAAGTTCTATGCAAACCTGACCCTGTTGCAGGGGTTTAGTGAGTCCAACACAATGTACAATCAACCGCAGGAGCAGCAAATGGTAGATTTGCACCTCACTGATTACACTGAAGGTGAATCTCAGAGGGCACAATCACACTTCTAGACCTGTGTGTCTCTGTGTGCTGAATGTGTCTGGAGCCTTTTTGCGCACAAGCCCACTCCTGTTTCAGTTCTCGTTAAAAAAAGTAGGGTCTTTGTATGTTAATTAAGAGTAATGGGGCCCTTGAACTGTAGAAATGATGTTTTCAGGTTCTAGCTGAGGCAGTGGAATAAACTATGAAAAGCTTTGTCACTGGAAGCCTTTCAAAATTTAGAGCGGATATTTTTAGACACCATGTTACCTCCATTAGCATTAGAGGATGTTTATACTTGCCCCTACCAGAAGCACTTTGTGTTCTTGTGCTTATGGTGAACTGTAACAGGTAGTTTTTTGCTTAAAGCAGTCAAGCAGCTTCCCTCAAAAGTCTGAGCAGGTGGCATAAAGTGTAAAATACAGCATGGAGGGCACAGAGGGGATGATTAATTGATGTCAAAGCTGTCATGTGGAGTTTCTGTGAAATTCACCCTCTCCAGTGCTAAGAGGTTTAGAATTACTGGCAAAAAAAAAATGACAGAGTGAGAGACTCAGAGAGCCTGCCTTTTGTGATCACAAGTGGCCTCATGTTGCGGATTTGAATACATAAAATTATAGACATGGAAGTGGAAATGACATGACGTGTGCTGTCATTTTTTTGTGAAAAGGATATGTGCTTCTTCAATACACGCCAATGAAGAAGTGATTGTAGAGCAAATGCTCTCTGACATGAATCCAGTCAGGAAGCATATAGCACAGTTCTTTACTTTAAATGGGAGGTGGTCACTTAACCACACTAAATCCATTATTGCTTTCAACCTTTTCTTTTACCGCCCAAGCAAAGTTGCTGCATAATCTCTAGATTATGAGAAGGGGAGTTAGATATTAGATGGCCCGAACTGATAATTACCTCAAACACAGAGACACGGTTACACACAAGTGGATTTTAATTAGAGTGGGTATGATGAAAAAGCAGCTCCAGAAGCCTTTCAATTGCCCAAACTCATGCACACACACACACACACTAAAAAAAAATCTTAAAGCAAGATTATCAACTTTTTGTTCTACTTTACCCAAGAGTTCTCCTTGAGATGTTAAAGCTTGGCAATTAAAATGCTAATGATTTTATAACTACCTTAAGACCTGAGTATCACACTGAACAAAAACACCCACACACATCCATATACATCCATACACGCATGTATGCATGCTCACAGAGCTGTCCCCTGTGTAAGGTTGACATATCATGTGTACAACATCGACAGCTCATCATTAATTCTTCCCCTGCTTCATCATTTCCAACAGGTCTGTCTTCATTATCCATCTCTTTCCCTGACCTTTCTCCTCATATGTGCGGAAACTCATTTGTTTATTTATTGTATAAGCTAATTTAACCTCCTTCTTTGTGTAATTTCCACCTGTTCACTTAAACAAACTGAAGCAAACATGCAGATTACATTTCCCTGCTGCTCAAGCATGCTAACGCATTCAGAAACCTGTTACGTAAAACACACATAATATCCAGACACAAGCTTGCATAGAGTAAGCAGTTTCATATCCCACACACCGCTGTCATCGGGTTGACACACACATGCACATATGGACACACAAATTAAATAAGAGCATTATAAAGCAGCATAGCGAATAGTCATCTGTCAGTAATAGAGAGAGGATTAGGCTTGAATGGTAGTGTAATCACTGAATGTGGGTGTTAAATCCCTGGCATATAGCTTCCATACTGCTGAGTGCAGCGACAGGAAGTTATCTGCTGCCTCCATGGGCATCTGCAGGAGAAATCACAGCGCACACACTGTTTCTCAGCAAGGGAGTTACTGAACTAGTAAATGGAGTTGCAAAATCACTACATATGCAATATCAGTGGATGTGGGGGGGTTGGATAGACAGAATGAAGGTGAAAGTGAAAGAGGATAGAATGTGAAACATCAAGAAGGGGGAGGAAAGAATGGGAAAGAAAATTTGAAGAGTCAGGAAAAAGTAAGATGTGTCTGTGAAGGAACAAAATAGAGTAGAGACAACTTTAAAGGCCGCAATCCCAAAATTACCATATCTCCCTGGTGAAATGCCAACGTGCTGTATAGAAGTGCCAGATGTCAAGACAATGGAAACTTATAGGAGTCAAATGAAATCCAGCCAACTATAGAACATGACCCCAAAATGCTACGACTTAAAAATATCTTTATATCCAGCTCTTAACTTTGTGATACTGCAGACTAGCTATTCCTCTACCAGAACCACGAAGAACCAACGTATAAAAAATAAGCATATGTGACAGTGATGTTTAAAAAAAACGGATAATTTTGCTTTTTATTAGTTTTTCATTCATTTTCTTTATCACCAGTCAGCCTCCCATCTGCACATTTTGCCCTATCCAATCACATACACAATCAACATGGAAAATTGTATTAATTAATTTACTGTACTGTATTTTAATGTGAAGGATGGAAGTACGGTCCAGGTGTTTTGATAACTACGGTTGATAAGAGTGACATTTATTTGGTTTGCCCAGGAACATAAAATCTTTCCAGGAAAAGTCAGTAGAGGCCATCGTTTTACAGCGAGGAGATATAAGTGTTGGCTAATTCACCGGTGTTGACATCGTATTGTCAACTCTGGTAAACCCAAGTCTAACGTAAATAGTTAAAACAATATACGGTTTGAAAGATGAGAAGATAGACAGTTAGTAGTATCAAAAGTCATATGTGTGATATTACCATGTTTGTTGGTGTTTGAATGGTTAAGAAACATGTAGCCAATAGTCCAGTGAACATTTATCTACCTGGTTCACTTGTTATTGGGCAGTGTAAACATTAACAATTCAAACCAAAGAGGCTGCAGGCTTTTCTGTTATAGGCATGGCGTGGAAATAATGAAACAATTGTGTTTGTTTGTATCCAGAGGCTGAGTCAGTAAATGTCTCTTGAAGCCGTTTGCTAATCAAAGAATAAACTGTGAAGAACCATTTAGCATTCCAATATCTATTCATATTTGTCCTCCTAATGAGGTAGGCTTAACTTAATATGTTTATTGGCTTCCGCGTGCTTGGGGGAAAGGTACATTTATTCTTCACCATGCCAATATATCATGATTTGAATTGAGCCAAGTCATACAGTCAAAAGAGGGATTACCACCTTTGTCGTTGAGGGAAATCATTCAGCTTAAACAACTTGTCATTTCGCCAAGGTCATAAATCACTTTCATTAGCATGCTTAGTGCGTGTGTGTATCGGAGTGCCATTATCCACGGAAGCATACTAAGATACCTCTCAGTCATAATTGATGAGCTATGGGAAATACATCCCACTATACTTAATGAAGATACACAGACGCTCTGTCGCTCACACACACGTAGATGTGGCAACTAAGGGAACACGGGGCCGCGAGGGCTGTCCCAGGAGACACACTCTCAAATATGCAGTGCTCTCAATCAAGTCACTCAGTCAATGTCACACACACACACATAATTTGTATTTCAATACGAATGATGACATTGTCTTGAATTAGTTAACAGTGTAACCTTTATTTGACCCCAGACCTGTCCTCTCACCTCTCAAAAAAATGGATTAAACGTAAAGAATGACAAAGTGTCTTAAGCAATTTACCCTTGTGACTGATGCCCTTTGGCCCTCACAAGAATAGCAGATGAAACCACACACACACACACACACACACACACACACACACACACACACACACACAAATGCACTGATTGCTGAGTGGACCTCCTGTGTGTTTGTGTATGTAAGTGTGTGTGTGCCTGGGGTAGATGTATTAGGACTTGAATGTCATACCAATTCTCTCTCATACACACTCACAAATACAGCACAATACAGACCCTGATATTCATGTGTGTGTGTGTACAATGATTCTCATGTTGCATGAACATCGAAAGAAATAAAGGAGAGCGTGTTATGTTGGAGCTGACACTGAGCTCTGACAGCATGCAGCGTAGTCTCACACACACACACATGCAATATAGATCATAAAACATGCAAAACCACTGGAGCCCTGAAGATGAATGACAGCACACACACTCAAATTTACATTGAGAAGCTGTCATACATTTTCCAAGACCAATATTATGTTCCTACATCCTGTCCTCGCTGTGTGTCTCTCTCTCACTTACACATAACTTTACACACATAACCCCACACACACACACACAGTGAGAACATGCACATATCTCACTATTTAGTCTCCAGGAGAGGTCCTCATTCTAATCCCTGATTAACAATATCAGTCGGTGGTGACAGTTTAATTTAACACAGTGCCTCTCAAGGATTAGCCGCTACATGAGGGTGTGTGTGCACACGCTGGTACACCCACACACACAGACACTCACAGTTCTCCTGCAGATTAAAGATCATGCTTATGTATATTTCACTTTAGAATAGCCACTGAGGAAATAAGATGATAATAGCTGCAAACACATTTTTCTGCAGCGCAGCAGGGATGATGATGAGAAAGAGGCAGCGGCACATACATTGAATGATTGTCTAAATAATGGTAAATATTAAATTGGTTTCGTCGTGATGAAGGGCTTGAGGTAATGTTTTAGACATCCTTTCTACCAGCATTTTAGCAAATGTCAGATATCATTTTTTCTCATCCCTTGGCTGTGTGTGTAGTCCTGTGTTGATACTTCTGTGTGTGTGTGTGTGTGTGTGTGCGAGCGGCGGACATGAATGGATAGGATGCTTTCAGTGTGTACCATGTCTAAGCCCTGCAAGCACATTCAATTTGAACAGAGATCAAACAGAGAGTTGCATCAGCCGTTATAATGTGCGTGAAATGATTTAAATGGATGCCTTTAGCCAGGAATCAAATATTCTCACAGGCCATTGTTGAATAATTATTATGCATATATCAGGGTGGCTGCAGGACCTCCGAAAAGTTAGAAAAATATAGAAACTCAAAAGCATCAAGTGTCATTATATACATGTTTTAGAGATCTTGTCGCAGTTTTTATGTATGGTTTCTTTATCTTAATGTCCCTGTGAATCAGAAGCTACAGCATCTTAACTTTTCCAGTTACATGTAATAAAGTAATTGTTACTGTGTGTTTAATTGAAATCCTTTGCATTTGATCTGGCCCCTACAAAAGGGCTTTCTTAGTTTTATGCATTGTGGAGCTAAAGTGGACTGATGGCTCTACATACACCTCCTTCACCTGTTAGATCATGAAAGGGACAAGTTAGAGACTGAAAGGGAAACTCTGCAGACTTCACTGCAGTGATGACGGCACATACAGATGAACACCAGCCAGCCTCATGGTTTCTCTCACCTGATTTTCTTTATTGTCTTTATTTGTCTCTTTGTGCTTTACTGTTTTGATCTGTTTCTTTTATTTGTGAACTTGTTATGTTGCTATGTTGTGTCTCCACAATGCTCAACTTGAGTTGTCTCGAACTGTGTTTTAAAAATAAATTTGACTTGACTTGACTTGACTTGACTTGACTTGACTTGCCTAGACCTGACAGCGAAAGTCGTACGTACTGCCCACGCTTAGGCACCCCTGAAAAGATTTTTTTTCTTGTCTATGTCTAAACATGCAGTTCTTTCTCTCTTGATAATGTTGGCTACAGTAAAACGGCCCACAGTTGATGTGCAGTTTTATATGTTCTGTGTGGCCTAGTTGCGTAAAGTTTTACAGGTAGAGAAAAGATGGGGGTTTTGACGATGACATAGAACACAAGATTCAAAATGGTGAAATCAATTTGAATGCTAATCTGTTTGTGTTTGTGTGTGTTTGTCTCCTGCCAGTCATCTGCCTGGTTGGTCTCGGCCTGGTGGTGTTTTTCTTCAGCTTCCTGCTCTCCATCTTCAGGTCCAAGTACCATGGATACCCCTACAGGTAACTATAGCAACCGTACAGTACTGCCGTACAGATGCTGACACAAGTTCCAGCTTAGTCAACTGTTATTCAAACACCATATACAATGAATCTTAAAATCACTGAAGTTGACATAAAATCGCTGCAAAGTTATTGCAGACACAGTGCAAAAATCAGGGCCAAAACAGGATCCATCCATTCCCATTATTTCATTGATCCTGAGACAGCTGTTCGATTGGAAACTCTCCCTTCAAAATGTACAAGCCGCAGCACCAGGGATCTTTCTCCAGAGAGAAATCTGACAGCTAAAGTTCAGCAGAGATTTGCGGTGTGACTGTGTTGACTCATGTTTCTTGAGCATTTTGCGGAACACTCAATAAATTAGGCATATTCACACATCATTTCGTCTTCCCCTGAATATTAGAAATCATGGATCTTTTGTGTAGGTCATCTAATAGTGAATGTTTGGACACTAAAGCCCTTCAGCTTAGTGAGCCAGAACAGCAGCAATTTGGTGCCACTTTGAGCTAAAGGTCACCACTACATAAAATAGATGTAATGTGTGACAGAAAACACTCGGCAAGTTGTGAGAGTTGTGGGTCCAATTCATCGCCTCTGGAGCAGCTTTAGGATATTACAGCAGCTCCTCCAGCTGCAGAAACTCACCTCTGGAGCTGGAAGGGATTCACGATGTCCGGAGCACTTCACCCACACAGATAATTTACTATCATGTGGGCTTTAACACTGTTGTGACCTGTGGCTTGGAATAGGACCACAGTGCATTGTACCAGCTCAGTAGAGGGGCTTACAGTCCAATGATTGTTGTTCAGTGACTCTGATGGAGAGTTTAGTCTCGGTATGAAACTGGTGATGCTTTATTTTAGCTCCGTAATTGCAGAGAATATCCCTAGTTTCCCAGAAGTATCCTGATAAAGAATCTGTAATTAGGTCCCAATTATTGGTAAAATCAGGATGACATTGAAGGGAAACATTACTTCAAACTTATGTTTATTCATTATCGTATCATGAATTGTTTGCCTGTAAACACAACACACTAAAAGATTCTCTAGGTTACACTCGGACCTGACTGAAAGATTTTATTTGAAGGGTACCAATTCAACACCTTGTTTAGTTTCCCAAAATGATGTGCCAAATTACAGAGTTTTTTCTTTTTTGTTTCGCATGGAACTTTTTGGAAATGATTTGAAATGCGCAGGTTCATAAACTAAAGCAGTGGTTCCTGACCTTTTTTCCTTGGACACCGCCTTGTTGTGTCTAAGTCAAGCCATGCCCCCCTACACATCTATTATTTTTTTTTCTTCCATTTCTCATTCATTTACCATGTCAACAGGTGACTTTTTTGCCTTCATTTTATGTCACCACCAGTGTACCAGTGTTTCAATTTCAAACAGTCGCCCCCCTTCATGGCCCAATTGTTGGAAAATGCGCTCTAAAGTGTCCTCCTGGGAGGCGATACGCGCCTAAAGTGCCCTCCTGGGCTTTAAAGTGCCCTTTTTTTTCTTTTCCCCCCTGCCCTTCGCCAACGTCAGCAAGCATTTGAGCAAATTGGCCTGATCACATGCTTCCAGTAACTCTTTAAACGTGATGTATCTTAAAAGATATTCATCATCAGTAGCCACACGTTTTTCTAAAAATGTGTTGTTGTGCAATACAAGCCACAATAAAAAAGCCATTTATTTTTATCTGTTTCTTCTTTTCTCTCTATTTTCTTCTTTGTTTCTCTCCTTCTCTACTCCCTTTAATCCTCCTCTGTCCCTCAGCTTCCTTATTAAGTAAAAAAAAGACAGAAGAGGAGGTCGAAGGGTGGCGAGGAGGCGGTAGGTGAGGAAGAGAGGAGTGGAGAAGATACTTGAAGAGGAGGAGGCAGCGTCACTATTGAATCTAGAGTGCATGGTGGGGTTCCTTATTTTTGTGTTGTTTTTTTTTTATCGACTCCTGTCATAAACTCGGAAAGCTGAAAAGAAAATAAATTATTCCTTCTTACACTGGAAAATAAAGGTGTTTGGCATGTCTGTATTTTTGTCCTTTTTTACGCTTCCTTTCAGAAGCCGAATAATCTGTGCAGCTTGGTATCCCAGTGACTGTGGTGTGCTGTTTACAATCCATGTATTGGGTCTGATTTATGAAGACTGTGTGTAGGGATTGTTGAGAGGACGCAGCAGGTGAGAAAGATGATTTATGATGTAAAAGTTGTACACAGATGCAGATTAGTAAAGTTTTTTGGTTAGTTAGAAGGAATGATATTCAACCAGATGTAAAATCTCTGTAAATGTTATCATCCAGGTGCCTGTCACATCTGTGTCTCATGGTGACAGCGCAGCTCTCGCAGATAGAGATGCTAATCCCCAGCTGCTAAATTCCTGCCTCAGCTTCTGCTGTAGCTTTGGAGCTCAGAGAGATTCTGTTTCATGGTGCATCCAGTTTTTAATTGATAAAGGTAAAATATGAAAAACTGAAACAATGAACACTGTGCAGAATCGTACAGACGCATATGGAATAAATCCAGTCTTTCATCACAGGTCGTAGGGATTCCTCTCTCAGACGGCATGTTTACACAGTCTGCTGCCAGACTCTGTCGTGGCTGCTTTAAATTTTCTTGGACCAGGACCAAAATATGTTTTTTCCAATCTCCATCCGTGTAATCCCACAGAATGCCTTTTGTAAATCTGTCGGCAAAATGTTTTCTGGGTTCATTTGTAACTGTCTCCATCCGTGTAATTTCTCAAAATGTTCACTGGGTGTATTTTCAGCTAACAGACTCAGTTCACGTGGCATGTGAATCAGCTTGGAGGAAGTTATAAAAAACTGGTCAGTAGTAAATAAATAGTCAGAACTGACCAGTATGAGACAGGGCACAAACCCAAGATGTTGGTGTTAAAACAACAACTCCACAGTCTTACTTTCGCTGCACTGAATAAACTTTTCCCCGCACTGGCAAACAATCCTAAATCACTAATTCAAAATAGTATCACATGCACAGAGGGCTTGCTGCAAGTGCTGTAACTTTTCTTGCTGAATGTGAGAAGCATAGGTCATTTAGAGAATACATGCATTTCTAATTCTTGCACTTGTGGATTGCCCACTGAAAAACTGAGTAGGCGGGAGCATTGATACCATTTATGTAACCCCTGTATGCGTGGGCAGATGGAGGAATGGTGCTGCACATAGACCAGTTTTGACAAATGTAATAAAAATATTCCCTCTCAGACTTCCCATTCTTGTCTATTTTTGTTTCACATTGTTGAGAGAGTAAATCATTGTGTGTGCATAAGCTTATCCTACTAAAATACAAACTGTTGAAGAGCTGAAGACTGTAAACGGAGTTGATCAATCTATTGAAATTTCAGTTTCTCAACCTTTTCTTCCCCTTTTAGTCAGGAAGTGCAAGATACTGAACTTACTGAAAATCGTTGCATTCGCTTTGCCATTGACTTGTTGAATATTGTGTTTGAGTTTTTCACTGCACACCAGCAGGCATTGAAAGGTTTGGAGCTCCTTCCTATTTTTCTTCTGAGAGATAATATAATAAGAATGACTTTAGCAAGATAGTAATAACCTTGAAAGAGATGAGGTATACTGTTATTCTAGCCTGCCCTATGCTTGTAAAATCCCTTTTTATTTAGCGTGAGTAGAATAAGTTCAGTAATAACCAACCTCAGCCAATTTATAGGCTCAGAGTAACATCATTTCTGTTGTCAGGGCCGAGTTGTGTTGAGCTAGAAGTACTTCAGTGTAGTTAAATGAAATGGTGGAACGTCAGCACTCAGAGCAGAATTTCCCATCTGTTACCCCTCGACTGTTGGCCTTTACGGTGTGGAGGAAATAAGCAGAACAAATGTCACCTTCAGGGGGGGATAAGTATTGGCAAATGGAGCGAAATCAATGTGGATATTAGAGAGAGGGCAGCTGCAGAACAAAAGACATAATGACATATAGAATAATCTCTCCACTGCTTCAAGAAGTCACGCATTGCATGATAAAAGTGTGTCTTAGTTAAAGGATTGGGTTTGACTGCTTGTCACTCCTTACAAACCAATGATATCCTTTGTAGTGGATGCTGGATAATAGTTGTATAAAGCTACAGTTGACTCTCTGAAAGAAGTACAATTACACTTGTACTGATGATTTCATGATTAATTAAAAATCCCAAAACCAATGAAAGAGCTGGAGCAAATTGGAGCAAAACTAGTACTTTTTGTACACAGCACTACCGTCTCCTCCCACTTCTTTCTGTGATACCAGATTACAATGTGAATTCACCGACTGGGGACGCCAATATTACGCAGTTGTGTAATTCATGTGTCCTACAGCAAAATAATGGCAGAGCTCATTACAGCACTTTTGCGGAAACAGTATGAAAAGGGCTTCTGATTGTCTGAATCTTTCCTTGTGATGTAGTAGCAGCTTATTTGCTGCTAAGTGTGCCTTTAGTCCAGTGCATGCTGGGATAGGCCTTAGCCTGTGACTATAACACATTCATGCATTCATTCATTTTCTGAGACTGCTTATCCAAAACCGGCAGGACGCCAGTCTATCACAGGGCTGACCCATATAGACAACCATTCACACGTCCACTCACACCTACGGGCAATTTAGAGTCACTAATTAAACCTAAGCTGCATGTTTTTGGACGGTGGGAGGAGGCTGGAGAATTAATTTAATAAAAAACTGTTGCACAATACAGAGGCATTCCTTTTCTCTCAGTTGGAGGACATGGCTGGTCACAAATGAAATCAGCTGGTAAAATAAAAATAAATATGCTCTCAGAACAACAGAAGAACACATTCACAAGAAAAGGAACCTTTCAAAAATACATTATTACTGCGTGACTAGTTGTTATTGTTCTTTTGTATCTGCTAATGTTTATTTCTGTTCTTCCGTCTGAAGGAAAAAATCAAAGGAATGCAATTGGCATTTGGATGGTGACAGCAGGACTGGCATTTGTGTGGGTCATAGCAGACATATTGTACAGACTTTTTCCAGGAGCCTCTTTTTCATTTCTGATATCCTGTTAAAGAGCTTGTGTACAGTCTGACTTACACACAGCCAACAAACTGCTCTCACAATCCACCAACAAAATCATGAGGTGACCGCAGGTTGCTCGCAATCCTTCATCTTTTACGGTTTATTTTCTTTCTCCCTATTAATGCACCAGTCTTTTCATTTTAGTTTTACCATTTGAACAGGCGCTCCTGCTGAGTTTTCCTCAAACTGTCACTGCAGCTGTTCAGTGCTTCCTCATTATAACGTGCAGTATACGTATATTGGTGTGTGCATTGGGCATTTTGCGACCTTTAAAAGTGCTATAACCCTGCATTTACTCAGAGCACTGCCATTCAACATTTCAATTTCATTCATTTCAACTGCTTTGCAATGAGGTCGTTCTAATCATCGGGCCTAGCCTTGTGTAACTTCAGAAAAAAGTGCTTTGAGGGAACTTTTCAAATATCTTTTGCAGTTATATTGAACTTTTCAATTTCCATTCAACTTCTGTAACTTGATATATTACAGATAATTTTGAATAAATCACAGCTACTGGTGCGTTGTTTCTCAGCAGCAGTGCTGCAACCTGCCGCCTGATCTGATTCCTGTCTGATGTTTCTGTCTTGCCTGACCTCTGTGTCTGAGTCGTGCTGCGCCACGACAAACCTTGAAGAAACTCTTCTGCTGTCTGTCTACTCGGGGCATGATGCCACCTCACTGTGGACCAACCTCTCCTCTCATCTGCAGTCCACAAACATTTTCTCCAGGCATCCACACCACAGCTACAGTAATTATCATCAGGGTGCTGCTTCAGTCGTTGCTGTTTTGTTGCATCAGTGTCTGTATTTGGGTGTGCACATTTGGACTTGTACATGTGTTTATGTGTGTACACGGATCAAAGTGTGTGCATGTGTCCATTAGCGCATGCATTTTTTTTTTTTTTTAAATTGTGTAAGTGTACGTGTGATTTTTTTTCGAGGAAACAGTCTTATTAGATAGAAGACGAGACGGTTACATCTCCCTGTGTCTCATCCCGACGTGTTCAAATTGAGATTACTTCTCTCTATGTTTTCTCTCCCTCTTCATGATGACTAGCTGCCTCTGTTCAACAGATATTTTCTCAACATAAGTGGATGTTGTCTACAATGGAACAAACATTATAAAGTGAAGAAAACATGCAGTGCTATACAGGCTGCCTTTCATTATACCAGCTCATGCTCTTTGTATTTTTTGCCCCCCTGTGTAGAGATAAGGTCAGATCGTGAATGTACACACATTAAAGATTCATTTTCGGTGTGTTTTTTTTCCTCTGGTGTCATGGTCAGAGAAGAACATCCCCACAAGTAGAATTTTACATACAAAGGATACACGTAATTAAAAAAAAATGTTGTTACATAATTAATTTAGTTGTTGTAAAGTCCTCATAGGCTTTAAATAAAGGAACACTAACTTGTTAACTAACTGAAGCATAGACATGTGTCATGTAAGACCTCAATCCTCCATGTGTTACCGAACTCATTTATTTTCATTTGACTCAATCTGTGAAACATATTATAGGGCCCCTGCAAACAGCCTCTACAACTTCCTGCAATAATCACGCCACTGATGAGAAAAGGCACTTCAGGAAACTCATTGCAGGGAGGATAATTCAGCAAAGTATTTCCGTGATTCCACCGCCAACCCTACGCTCACCGCTGATGCCACCATCACCATTCCTCCCAGATCCTGCCTGTCCGTGGATAAGCCGGGGTGTGCCCTGAAAAATAATAACTAAGTCTTACAGCAATCATAGCAGAATTACCAGAGGGAGGGAGGGAGAGAAAGACAGAGAGAGAGAGAGAGAGGGGAAGCATGTAGTCTGTTAAAGGAACAAAAAGGAGTAAATAAAATGATACGTTTGCTGATAATACTGGATAATGCAGAGGCATGACAGCTTGAAAAAGGGAAGATGCAGAAGTACCATCTATCACATATGATATTACCACTTTTATTTGCGAGGAGCTCATTTAAAGTAGAGATCTATTTTCTGATGGAAAATACATAATCACTAACAGAAAGGAAGAAATCTTTAGAAAGAATCTGCAAGTGTGCATGTGGGTATGAAATCGAAGCAGGAGGAGAAGTAATGTTATCTAGTTTGTGAAACGTTATCATGGCTTTTGCAAAGCATTTGTATGTTGCACTAAAACTTGTTAAAACTTGCTTCTTCTCAAAAGTTCTTCCAACTCATGTTTTACTTCCATCAGGCGGCAGGGATTTTTATGATCAAATGTACGATATGGCAAGCTGTTTGTCTTTGTTCCTTACACAGGATTTTTTCATTTTTTAAGATGTGTTGGCACATAAATGTAGAATTAGTTTACTGAAAAAGGTATTTTTTAAGTTGTTGTTTTTTTTGTTGCTCAGATGTTAAACAGGTTGAAAAAAAAAGTGTCGAGAGAATCACACTGGAATAGCTCCCAATATTTTAATGATTACATCAAAAGTCTCAAAAGCAATGTTTCAACCCAGTCATCAGTGGCCAGTGTTTTCACCACCTGTCCACCAAACAGAAAGAAGCCCTCAGTTAATAAAAAAGAATAGATTCATACAAAAATCAACGATCCATGGAAGTGAAATATATTAAAAAATATGTAAATTATAGAGCAACTTCATAGAAAATTGCAAAAAAAAGGAACATCAACAGGGCCCAAATAAACACATACATCATTCAAGGACAGCAAAAAGGCTGAAAACCTCTTAGACAAAAGTGAAGAAAAGAGCACATCATGAAAAACAGTTTAATAATAAATTCCTCATCTAGACCATTATAATGAGTCATGGCACTGAGGAAATAAACTCTAAACATTTCAACCATCAGATAAACAGTTTAAGTGTGTACTAATAAATAATAAGAAAAAATGTATGTTTGGTTTCTGGCTGTGCCGGATGTGAGTTTGGACAGCTTTACCTCAAAACCTCTGATGCTGCCAAATAGCTGAGTGGAGCCTACATTTTCTCTAACTTAATTAAAACTGAACAAGGATGAATCAACAATGCTTGAACTCTGGATGCTGGAAAAAGAGTACCTGATGATAGAACTGGACGTTAGTGATGTGGTGGAGCAGAAACAGGTCCATCGCTCAAGGTCGGCCGGTGTCTCAGTGACTCATCGATAAAGTACAGAGAGAGTTCAGTGCAGTTGTGTAATAGCAACTTCATGATATTTCATTAAAAAAAAAGCAGCTCAAGCAGCTTGGATATATAGTGGAATAGCTTTTTTCCAATATTCACACATTGTGGTCTCTCATAATTCATATTGTACAGTTTGTTATTGTCTCTAAGGTGATGTGTTTTTCTTCAATGAGGAGTAGTTAAATTGGTTGTTTTTTAAAAAAATGAACATCTTTGCGTCTCTATAATTGGGTTCCAACAACAAATTTCCATGTGCCTTTTGAAATTTCACATGAGAAAAGCTTGATGGAATAATAGTTACTGCACTAAATGGGAGATGGAAATGCTTTTTCAGAATAAGATCTGACGTAGTGAACATTTAACACACGTGACCAGTTTCCTCTCTGCTGGTCAACGCGTTTTTTCACTGCAAAATTTGTTTAGACTTTTAATGGTAACACAGCTTATGTCAGGATGTGTGATATGATAGAAATCCTGTATGATAGAATAGGTCTATTTACACAGAGCAGTATGAATCGGTCACTGTGTGTTTGGGTGTGTGCGATAAAATAAATCTCAATCATAAAACTGTATTGGGGGATGTTTGGCGGTATGTGCAGTATTGAAGATATCTACAGGTGTTTATATTGTCCTTCAGGTTGGGATCTGGAACTGTAGCCTTTTGGGTAAATCCTGTATAGGATGCAGGTGTTTCCAACAGATAGTAGCAGAAGACACAGTCTGAAGGCAATGTTAAGATACTGGGTTGGCTTCACATTCTTCTTGACATTCATCCTGAGTTTCCTGTTAAAATTGTTCCTTAGTTTCCTCAACCCAGGCACTTTTGTGTCCTCTCCAGAGGAATCTGTTTGACAAGTCTGTGGCCTGTGTTAAATACGATAAAATCCAAACTTGATAAAACTGACTGGTGGGCGGACTCTTTATGGTCGTTTGTGGATGAAAACTCTTTTAGCATGGTAAGATTAAGATTGATTACTTTATTAATCCCACAATGGGGAAATTCAACCTCTGCATTTAACCCATCCTTATTTACACACAAGTGAACACACCATGTAAGGAGCAATGGGCTTCACATGTCTGTGTGCCCGGGGGGCTGTGTGCAGGTGCATTGCTGAGGGCACTTCCTTCCTTGATTAATATCTAAAACAGAGCTCAGTTTTAGCAAAGAAATTAGAGATGCAAAAACAACAGCAGGGAGGGGGGAGCTGCCAGTTTAATGTGCATGTTTTAAAAGTTCTTTCTGGTTTCGGCAGGTTTGTTTAAGAATGGGTGAGTGCTAAGTGGTTGGATGGGCAGTTGTGGTAAATGACATCCTCAATTGTGCCACCTTAATGAAAAGGCTGACTGGCTAAAGTCTATTGGAAATAATTAGATTACCTGTGGTCATCTGAGGGCGCTTTCACAACCCAAAGTTTAGTCCATTTTAATCAAACTGTGGTTCAGTTAAATCCTTGTTATGGTTGGTTTGGTCACTTTCAAACGATTCAATCGTACTCTGGCGCAGACCAAAAGAACTGGACCGAGACCACTTGTGAGAGAGGGTCTCGGTCCGTTTCCAAATGGACCCTAGTGCAGATCGATTGCACTGTGAACTTAATCGGACACAATTACAGGAAATGAACCAAAATGCAGTAGATTGTGGGCTACATGCACATGATTTTGTGAGATGCACACAGAGAAACAGATGCAACAGGATAGGGAGAGATCGGGCTCGGACTTCAAATTGCAGATTATCTTGATGACGTACTGCTCAAAATAGCATAGTATTTATTTTCCTGGTTGAAGTACATCAAGGCTCACATTCTCTGATATTTTAGGTGTCTGATTACAGCCCTTTGTGTATGGAAAAAAATCAACACATTGTTGATGACCTGGAGCCCCAACAGGCACTTGTTCTGAGCATTTCTTTCCGGATTTGTTTAGTAGGAACACAAGAGCAGGATTACGCCCAGTATAATCAAAGTTACTCGTGTTGTGTTCGGCTCCGTGTTGCTTTGTTTATTTCCATGGTTACATTTTCAAGCACCAACTTTCCACCCAATAAGAAATAATACTACAAGTATATTTCCAGCCTTCCAGCATGTACATGCCCCTCCACATACCTTTTTTTTTGTCCCAGTACACTTATGCACTGACAGAAAACCAGACTGAATACAAAATCAACAAAAGCATCAATTTCACAACATCCATTGTGAAAGCAACCTGAGGCACATAGCACGATAAACCTGTGGGATTTTTCATTTTAAAACTGACAATTTGAGCTATTACTATGCGTGTGTTATTTATAACGTGCATGGGACATGTGTGTTGGATGATTTGTACAGAACATACAGAATGCACATGATTCTCTCGCTGCACAGTCTCACCCTTCACTTCTTCACCCAACAACATCCTGAACCCATCAAGAGACAGCACTCGACTTCCTCACTCAGAAAGTTTTCCTCTGGCAAAGATCTGAAGTGTCAATCGACGGCTTCCACCCTGTAACACCACAACACTGTTTCCATGGCAACAAGTACCCTCAGACCTATAGGAAGTGCACCACTGTAACATTATATGAGTTTGCCTGGATATTCTTTAAATGATGTGAGAGAAGCAGGGAGAAAAGTTAGATGATAAACAAGGTAGTTACACAAGCTGCCCGAGCAAAACACCATTTGCATTTTCTTCTCATGTTTGCTAAATATAACTTTTACAGTTTTTAATTACATTGTGTTTAATTACATGTTTTTATCCTTCTCTTTTTTTTTTTAACACGGCTCATTTCTCTTTGCTGTCTCAGATTAGCAGACGGCTACTCAGAGGGTGCAGAAGCTTTAATTTGCACTTTGTACTGTAGCACATGTGCAAACAAAGTGTGCCAACCTGATCTCACAAAATGACCTGAAATGACCGCGACTTCTCAACACCGAATGCTGTGCTGGTGACAAGTAATGGGTGAAATTAACGTGGAAGCGCAGAGTGTTCCTAAAATAGCACACATCATTATGCATACAGTTTGTGGTTTTAAAAAAGGCTGCAGTTTTTTTGAATTTATGCTACAACACCACTGATCTACGTTTAGGGCAAAACCTTCCTGGTAAGGCGTTATAAAAGACAATTTTAATAAATGTACCGGAAAAGGCAGATATGGAGCCACAGAAGTTACGTCAAAAACGTGATTCATAAACCGTGAGCCACGGAAGTTATGTAAGTTACGTAAACAACGGAAGCTACGTAAAATATGGAAGTTATGTAAAAAGTTGTTTGCTCTATTGTTTACTACTTACTCTTGTTATGCGGTACACAAACCCCCTTCTCCTGGGTGAAAGTCCAACGTTTTTTTGCCCCAAGTGTGACATCCTCCATTTAAAGTCTGCATCCCTGTCAATCATTACTACCATATTACAGAGTGATAAACCAGGAATCTGTGTACCCAGGAAAAAGGATCACCACTGACTTTGTATTGGCAATGTTTCCATGCTGGTTACACGTGATTTTCACACATTCTGAATTCAGTGTCATTTTGTGAGATCAGGCTGAAGTGTGCGGACACCTACGTTCACGTACAAACTGTACCATGCAGACGGTGATTACATGCTGTTACTGTGACGGCCTTACAACCTGTCAGGCCGCCGTTTGCTGCAATACCTCCACTCAGAAGTCACTCTCTTTCACAAACGCGCACACACTAACACAGGGTTAGACAGCTGGTGCAGGAAAGTTAGGTTTAAAACTGTGGGCTCTTGACAGACCTGATTCATTTCCTGTGAAGTGTACTTGTCATACAGCAACATGTAATACACGGTAATTGTCACTCTTTACCCCTCTTTCTAACTGACTCACTTTCCTGTTCCATCTTTATTATCAATGTCTCTCCAATCTTCAATCTTTCTCTCCGCATCCCCTTCCCTTCCCTCTAAATGCGCGGAAGAAGACAACAATCACAACTCATCAAATCACCATCAGCTCCTAATTAACGGTATAATTGTGGCTAATTAATAAATTGATTAAAGTGCCTGGGAAGAAACCAAACAGAGCCCATCCTTCGTCTCCCAGAGGGCTGACAGCGGCGGCGCCACCTCCCCTGCACCCCGACACAACAAACAAACGCCTCTCTCCATGACTTCAAAGGGAGGAAAGAGATAAGTCAGTGGCCGTCCTGCGAGGGAGCAACAAGCTAATTTTCCCTCACAAACAAACTGTCAAAACACACGTTTCATACGACGACCGGAGGGGTCTGAGATCATCATCAACGTTACGACTTTAAAGAGAAGTGCTTTTTTAGCCGTGCAGTGGCTGCATGTTGAGAAAAGAGCCCTTCAAAGGGTAGCCTTCAAAGGGGGTTTTAATTATTACATGGAGACTCTCAGTCTCTGTTGTCATCTCTCTCTTTCCGTTGCTCTTTCTCTTTCTATATATATATTTTCCCGTCTCTCCCTCAGCAACAACCTGCCAAATTTAGATGAAATCAGGTGAAAAAGCAATAACCCCTTAAAATTAGTTTTTAATTATATCAACACTCTGTATCTCTTGTCACCCACCACCGCCTCGTTCTCACACACTTGCCAGATTCACTAACAAGGTGGAGAAAGTATAGTGACACTTAAATACATCAAGACAGTCACACACACGCACACACTCTGTCTCTTGTTCACTTGCCATAGGCATAACAAAAGACTTGGGACACTGTGGAAAATGTACACAAAAACAGAATGAATCAATGTTATATACGTCAAAAAGAATGAACACATGATCACATTCTGTTTGATTTAAGATTAAGACAACATCCCAACGTTTTCGGAATTGGGATTGTATAAGACAGTATTTAGATTCCCCCAATCTCTTCTATGTGCATGAAGATTTCAAGGCTTATCTACACTGAGCATCAAAACAGTTCTAATGCACCATTAGTTAGCATATCTTAAAGAGAAACTATTTTCAGGAGATTGCTGCCACAAAACAAACTGCAATGTAATTCTTTGGGTTGTCACCATCAATGTATGTCAACTAAAAGTGTCTGACAGCATTTTGGAAAAGGACCTGACAGAAGAACAAAAAGTTTTTCTTCACCTTTTGTCATTGTGTCTAACCAAGTTGCTCAAGGATGAACCATGTGTGGCCTCTTCAGGACTGTTGAAGTCAGATATAAATATTCAGCCATGACACTGAAAATCTTTTAGATAACAATTAGGCTATGTTCACACTGCAGGGCTTAATGCTGAATTCAGATTTTGTTTTGCTCAAATCCGATTTTCTTGTTTGGCCTATATCAGAACTGCTCATGGTCCTGAACTGACAGCGAGTGCAGAAGAACAATAACAAAGATGTCACACGCATCACTCTGTGTACGGAAGTAACCATGGAGGCGACAAAAGTTAACCGTTTCATTCTCAAGACATTGCAGTGGAAGCTGGCGAAGTTAGGAGCAGATGATGATGAGAAGAAGGTTGGGGAAATCTTTAACAATAGTTTTTTCACTCCAAAAACTTTTAAAGTCTAAAACCTCAGTATCCTCCCACTGACTACCTCCATCGCAGCTGTCTGTTATGTTTATAAAGCACTGAATTGAGACTGTAGTCGCTATAGAGTGACGCCAAAGTTGCATGTAATGTGACATGACTGTTCAGACTGACTGACATTGGAAAACATCAGACCCATGTCTGGACCACATAGGAAAAAGGCCCAGTACAAATTTGAAGGAAATTGTATTCAATGGGATTTGTGCTTTTTCAGGATTTCAGAACGATACTTTTCAATCTTTCCACAATGCTATCAGAGTCTTATCACAAAAAAAAGGCACTTTTAGTGGACGTTCATTGAAGGATAACAGTGAAGCCTGGAATTTGTCTTGTATTGTGCAGCATTCATGCACAATACAAGACAAATTCCAAAAATCAATTTTTCATAAAATAATGTCAGCATTGAAAAATAAAGTTTTCCTTTAATATCAACAAACTTTCCATCAAAAATCAAAATCATATTTTACTAACTCACTTCTCTGGCTCTATTTATAAAGAACACCAAACAATGGCTCCCTTCTCTCTATCGAGTGTCTTCCCCGGCTCTTCTCCTCGTCTACTCCACTTTTAGAAAACATGTCTGAACTCTCTGAGACCCTGCCCTCCCTCCTTCCTGGCTCTTTCCACTGGTTTCCCTGGAGACGCTTCCTTAACAACCCCCCAAGGCCCTGGTAACAGAGACAGCTGCGGTTGCAGAGACAGTGCAGGGACAGTTGCTGTGCACCTACAGCGAGATGCTGAGCAAAAATAATTACTATGCCAAAGAAGTCAAATCTGGTAGAGGCCTTAAGCCCCCACACACACACAGAGTGAGGGGACAAGGGAACACGGTGTGTACCTGGTGACCAGCGCTTCAAACGAGACTTGTCTCATAGGTCACCACAGTTACAGGAAGTCCTGGGTAAAACATGAGGCCTCATTTACATATTTAGAATATGCATATTACTTCCTCATTTGTTTTTGATGCTGATGAGTATGAGTCAGTCCACATGACCTGTTTCTGCTGCATCACACACAAACACACACACACACACACACACACACACACACACACACACAGGCTGTCAATAATGAAGACACAGACACAGCATGAAACACACCTGGACAAACACACAAACAAATAAACAACCAAACAAATCCCAAACTGAAAGGATTAAAGAACTCATACAGAGACAGAAGAGTCAACACATACTGTACAGTTCATATGAACAAACACAGTAAACACATATTCACACACGCACACACACACACACACACACACA
>CAFUXE010001054.1:1033038-1043291 GCA_903364295.1 Serranus cabrilla
ACTCCTACCTTTCGTTCCACACAAACAGCCAAAGGCCAGTGGTAAACAGCCATTTGCATTGGCCCACCGTCCTGATAATCAACCTCTAATCAAGGGCTTATAGGATCGTTAAGGCTCGTTAGGGCTCGTTAAGCCCTGATTTATACACTGTGTATGGATGGCTCTAACCCACTGCCTGATTTTCATGGGGACATTAGGAGATGGACATTGGCATTTGCATTGATATATTACACTTGCTTCCTCTAACCAGTTCATTTGGTCCATATTTGTGTGTGTGTGTGTGTGTCTGTGTGTGTGTGAGTTCCTGTCTTTTTCCTCAACAGCTGCGTAATTTTGATCTTATCCTGTAATTTGCTAATTACCATAATCACGCATGACATCATGAGGGTAATCACACACACACACACGACTTCCAAAGACACACACACTAACATATGAACACTTTTATTGAGGTGTAATTGCCTCCGGCCAGTTGATTGGTGTAATCTCAGCTCAGTATCTTTTTGTCTGAGATCACACACTCATGGTGTGTCTTGCATGTATAACAGCTCTTTGTGAGTTTTAGGGGCTATTAGGAATATTTTAGGGACGCAGCTAAAAGTGGATAATATACCAAAGTCAAAGGTAATTTGACAAGTCTTCAGCTCTGTTTGGGCTTTTCACCAACTTTGGGATTTTAGCTGCTAATTGTTCTGCTATGTTCAGGAGGTAGTTGCTAACATTGTCTGTCTGCTAATTGGTGCTGGACAGGTAAGGTGCAGGGGGTTTATCAGAGCTTTTATACTTTAAAAAAACAGCCATCTGCTGCTTAAAATGAGATTGATGTGCATGTGTGATTGAACAACACAATAAAATTGTGGGCTGTAAAACAAAAAGAATAAAAAATGCAAAAACTTTCTGCAGAGCTGAGGGGAAGTGGAGAGTTCTCAAGGCCTCAAGTACAGTACATAGACATTTAATCCAGTGCCAGTAAACATTGTGCAGGAATACGTTTACACAAAGTCAAATGATTAATTAATCATTATACTCGGTACAATAAGTTTTCCTGAACTAATGACTTGCATTCAGTTTACATGCTTTATAAAGCAACTGCCAATGAAGTGCCCTGAAAGTATTATATAAGTTTGAGCCTACGCAAACAAGTGTGACCCAGGGTGAGAGTAAAAGCATGCATGCTTTAGTTTCAACCAGGCACAGTTCTTCATTCACTTACAGTATGGTGCAGCACCTTGACCTGAAATGAATCAAGCAAATGCACAAAGTAAACAAAGCTGACTTGCTAATTCAACTAGGCAGTGGTTGCAAAACTGATCTGCTATTCTGAACCAGTGTGCACAAGACAGCCAATTAAATCAGTATGCTAATGAGTTCTACAACTGTATATTTAAGATGTTTCCATTACGTGCCAACTTCAAGGAAATGCACAAAACCAGACCATCAAACAGTACAAATTTTAGCCTGAAGAACAAAAAGTCACCTATCTGATCCAAAAGCACATAAAAAATATATATATATATATAAAGAAAAGGCAGTAGGCGTGATGTTTCTATTAATTCTCATTGAAAAAAACATATTGTAATCTTGCAGTTTGTTGCAGAGTTTTAATTCCTGGAGGCTGCAATCGTTGTATACTTTATTACACTTCAGGTAATAAACCCTCTCATCTCTGTTGGCACAGGTTTTTGGCAGGAGTTAACAATATTTATAATCAACCTGTTTCATGTTGGACTTTAGTAGCGTTTAACAGCCCAGTCCTGTTTGGAATATTTAAAACATATGTCTCCAGCGCGTGTGCCAACTTTAGGGACATAAACAGCATCTGATCAGACGGCTCAGACTTTAGTTTGTACACGAAGGAGATCCTGCAGTCCTTCATTAAAAAGAGATATATATATCAACTGTATTTTTAATATTTAAGACTTTTTTTTCTTGAAAAACAGTGATGTCTAATCTTTAAAAACTGTGCCCTTTTATCTTTTAATCTCATTCATACTGGCCAATCAGAATAATTGCCATCATCATAAAAAACAGCACTGAAATGACAAAACTGATTATTTAATTACCCTTTATAGATTGAAAATAGCACTTAGCTATCATAAGTGTGACCCTACCATTATGCCAACTGCATTTGTGAACTTTGTGAAAATCCATATTGGCTTTTTACAAGGAGTAAGCGACCCAAACTTAATGCCATCTGATGTGTATCACACTGAGGCCTAGCCAGCGC
This sequence comes from Serranus cabrilla, assembly GCA_903364295.1. Taxonomy (NCBI): domain Eukaryota; kingdom Metazoa; phylum Chordata; class Actinopteri; order Perciformes; family Serranidae; genus Serranus; species Serranus cabrilla. Next base: position 1,035,266 of record CAFUXE010001054.1, read on the forward strand.
ACTCAGGGGTGCTCGACTAATGGCCTTTTAAGCTTAATGACCTCAGCCAAGCATAACTGAATGTTTATAAACCTCTCATTTATCAGTGGAGTTTATTCAGGCGATCCTAATGGATGTCTCTTAAAGGCATGCTAAATGAGGTGGTTGTTCTTTGAATCTGCTGGTTAAATTGTATTCACATCTTCGGTCGAATGCAAAGTGAGGAAGAATTTGTTTTATTCATTTCCTCTGTTTGTTTTTCTCCCAGTAGTTTATCAGCGAGTTTCTCGGAGTAATTAGGTTGTAGAAGCAGGTGAGGAAAGTGCAAGATAGGTAAAAGATGGTGGTGGTGGTGGTGGGAGCACTCATGTTAGTGGAAACTTTAGATCTACATTAAAAAAAATAAAAAAAATCGGAAGTGAGAAAATCCCATGCTAGCAAACAAACATCGTCTTAGAATGGGTGTCAGAAGGGTCCTGGTGTCATGGTCATTAATTGTGCCCAGTGCCCTGAGGACCCCATAACCTTTAAATTCATCAAGAAAAATAAAAACATGATTTTTTTTACCCAGACAAGGGGGATAAGAGAGATGTATGTCTGAGAGAATGTGGAAACCCACAGAGAAGAACAGCCTTTTTCCTCCAAAGCTTCATGGTGAGAGACTTAACAGGATTGCATTGATTTTAAGCCACTTTCGGCGAAGGTGCAGTCACACCAATGAGCTACAAACAAGTTTCTTTTTTGCTTTCTTTTTAATAGAGTTCCAAGAGGTAAACAGGTAAATCAAAGGAAGAAAAAACGTTAGTAAGAAAAAAAAAGTTATGGATTAAATAACACATTTGTGGAAAATATAGCAAGCTTAATTGGCTGGATGATTCATTGTTGTTCTCGGTACTTTTGGAAGCAGATATTTCACTTTTTTGTTTCTCTCTGTTCCTGTCTGTCTCCCAAACAAGATGCACATAAACAGAAACATGGATAGGGAGTTACATAAGAAACTCCAGGACTTCCGTCTGTAATGAGCTGTAAAAGCTCCCTGGCTGTGCTGTCTCTGCCTCTGTCTGAGCGTTCCAGTCAATCAGTCGCTGTATGATTTTGCTCTCTTTTCTTCAAGCAAGGGGTCAGACAAAGAGGACATGACCAAATCACTATGCTATTTATTGTTTAAAACCTCATATAGTGTCCTCAGTGGGCCTTTCTGGACAGTTCTGAAAACACGTTTCTACCATTTATATTATTGTTACCTTTTTGTTTTTAGCCATTAATGCATCCAGTGTTGTTTTTCCTTGTGCAATTTCCTTTATTTCTGGATTGAAAGGTCTATAAAACAGCATTTAGACCATTCTGAGGCACTGAAAGAAAGTAAATGTGTGTAATAATGGATATCTGTAACATGATGGCAGTAACTGAAGATGTAGTGGTGTTTGGTGTCAAAGCATTTCTAATCCCCAGCTTGCACGACTGCATCTCCTCTGATGGGTAGAGTGATCTCTATAGGTGCACTAATGATAAGGTTTTGAGGTCAAGTTTGGAGTGAACCAACATATGAGGTCGCTAATGGTGGAAGTCTTGTTTACTGCCAAGCAGCGGGAGAATTGCAGTGCTTTTGAGAAATGTGTCAGGCTCCGACATTCATTAGTATAGAGCATAAACAACTTGTTTATTTTGTCATGTATAAGATGCAATTTAGTCACTGACTGATTGTGGGGTGCTTGGGAGAATGCACAGACTCATAAACATAAACCTTGACATATAACAATGTTTCTTTTTTTTAAATGCAACCGCTTGTAACCACTCACAATGAGGCGGCATCTACTCATGACCCATTGTTGGAGGTTCCAATGAGATAACAGCTGAGACCACCACCAAAATCTAATCATCATCCAAATCTGTGCAATACTTTTTGAGTTATTTTGTACATAAACAAACAAACAGATAGACAAATGCTGGCGAAAATGAAGGCGTGTCCAAACTTTTGACTGGTACAGTATGTAATAATTATTTGTTAATGATTTCACAACAGCACCAGGGTGTTCCACCTTTCACACAACAAGACCTATCAGTCATCCATTTATACACACACACACTATGAATTCATGCAATTATAAATGTATGTCTGTGATCAAGCATATTCAATTATTTAAATATTGTTTATTTGATTAATATTGACAAACTGTCTTATTTAGAAAGACTATGAATGTCTTATTATTGCTGAGTGTTGCTGTCGTGTTATTCCAGTAAACATGTGAAGTGAAAAAAAAAACATTTGTTGTAAGCCCTGTGTTTCACAGTGATTGGAATTAATTTGCCACTGATTGAACAACGACAGGGTCTCAGGCTACTGCATATTCAGAGTGCTGTCAGAAAAATGATTGCAATGAAGCACAATAAACAAAAACATTTTAGTTTATTTGACAAGAGAGGAAAGGCACTGCACGTATTCCAGCTTAATTGCCAAGTATAAATAAATCGTGTATGTTTTGATACTTTACATTTCAGCAGCAAAAGTGGTACAGCAATAATAATAATAATAGTTTGTCAGCAAATTACTTTTTCAAACATAAGAATGCAGAACACTGTGTTTTGTGTTCAAACTAAACATTGTACACTAAATCTATTACTGTATATTTTTCATGATGGTCTGAACTCTGTAAAACTCTTTAAAAGTTTGGAACACCAGCTTTGTTTGTGTCTTTGAGACACCTTGCTCAGTGGTTTCAGACTTTATGCAACAACAACTTCTCCAATAACAAAAGCTTCTCAAATTACCTCACAAATATTTTACATAGCAAAATGGATATATCCATATATGATTATATATAAATAACTTTCCAGTCTTTGACATAACCATGAGTTCTCATGTGCCAAGACCCTTTACTATCTAAGAGTCAACGTTATTCTTGTCAAATGTCTCACTGTAGCCTTTTTAGGTCCTCCCTCCATTTTCTTAAGCTGAAACAAACAATGGGGGCCTAAAGCCGCCCGAGTGTATGCTTTTAGATTCCAGGAGAAAAAGACAATTGCAAACATCGTCAGCTTCCAGTGCGTTTATGAGCCAATTCAAACTATCCAACCTGCAAAGATATTCATGAATCAACCATCTAAAACTAACCTGCAAACTGCTAATCTTACGGTCTTACCTATTGTAGAAACTATCCGTCTCAAAAGAGTTGAGAAGGATAGACACGGGCTGTGCACAGCACTTTCACAGGTGTGCAATTTTAATTCTTAATAACTTACTCTGAATGCTGCTCTGTCACTTTCTGACACACCTGGGGGTCGACTGCATGTAGCGCGCCATGCTGGCTGCGCCTTTAACACAAACATCAGCTTGGCTCAGTTGCGGCTCTGTTACGACCTCTGCTGCCGACTCAAAGGCGGAACCAATCTGTCCCCCCACTCCGCCTCCGTAACTTTTATACAGACAGTAAGCCAGAATAAGGGAATAAGGGCACAGCTTTCCCCCATTGAACAGGCTCTCAAAAAGCCATCATAATAACATCTGTTTACAAAACCCATTTTCATTTAAAATCAACTTTAATTGCATTAATACAAATGTTCTTATAACCTAAGACTGCTTTGTAGGATGCAGCATTATAGGTTTTCCTTAAAAATGTTAAATTCCCTGCCATTACAGGTTTCATAGTGTCCTCCAGTATTGAATTGTTGGAAACAGCCACTTGCTGTGAGAAAATTACACAAATTAGGCACAGACATTTTCATCAAATACAATCAAGGCCAACCTAACATCCATTCCTGCTTTCCAGGGCTTTGTTTGGTCTCTGTTGTTGTGTTTGTAAAACGTATTATACACACTTACATGTTTATTCATACTGTATGTATATTCAATTACTGTTTGTATAGTTTGTATACGTCAGGCACCAATGAAGCTATGAATTATTATTAGATGATTGTTTTCCCGTATTGCAAATTATTGTACTCCTCAGCCCGGTAGCTTAAACAAATCAGGTCAGCCAGAAATGTTTTGTATCTCTGTGACATGGAGAAGAACCACTGTCATAAATAAACAATCGTGTTTAGCTCTAAGCTCCAATTTCCATTGCCCCTTTGTCCTTTTATGTGATAAAAATGTCTGGGATAAATGCATCAAGGATGCCCTAACTGTTCTGTGTGACTGAGTGTGGGGCTTTAAATAACACAGTTGTTAATGTGATTAGTGCTAATGACTTCAGGAAACATGGACAAGGCTGAGAGTCTGGACCTCTGGGAGCAGAGGACACGCCTTGTCCCCAACTGGAACCCTAAGGGATAGAGTGGGCTGCAAGGAGGAGCAAGGCTGATGAACACATGCATAGGATATTTTTGTTCACCTCAGATGGCCTGTCTCTTTTAAACACTGACTTTCTGCCCCTTCCTGAAAAAGACATATTAAATCAGGAGCTATAACCTCAGTACTCAAGATCATACTGCATAAATGATCCACATGGCTCACCATCACCCCGGGTATCAGCCGAGGACCAGCCCTGAACTATTCATTCACAGCATGGGGTTCCAGGCAGACAATGTGCAGGGCTGTCTTTCTTACAGAAGGCTTTGTCATCGTTCATCTGTTTGACAGCCTGGAATCCCATCACTGTAATAGCAACGTGTATGAGTGAGTGTGTGTGAGTATGTGAAACGCTGCACGCACGCACACGTGTGTGAACCAGCCACAGAAATCTAATCTTGGTTTTAAAAGAGCTACTTTAAACATGGTAACGTTACAGTGCACCAACACTTTCTCTGTCTGTATTTTAGATGCTCAGATGAGATGGTTACATACACACACACAGCCAACCTTTACAATCATCACTCAAAGTGTAAGACTGGAAGCAAACAGTATGATGCAACATGTTGTTACAGGCACCAAGGCCATCTTTCATGTTCAGGTTCTCGTCAGTGTTGAATTCCCCTGGAGGTTGAAGTGAGACCTGGCTTCTGAACCACAGTGCTCAGTTGACATTTTCTACTGTGTTTCTGTTTTATTTTGAAAGTACTGGAGCTGTGAATATATTTTGAGGCTTTTTTATATCTTATGTTAAATGTACAAGAACATATTTTTTATCTAAATAATGGACCAAATGGTTGTGTGTAATGTCTAAGGGTTTACTCATAATGATAAACGCAAACACAAACTCTCTCCTGTAACACTGTGTTAAACTTCACCATTGTAACTTGTGTCTTGCAAGCAGTAATCTACAGGGTAGAAAAATGGCTATAGTAAAAAAAAAAATGCAGTTTCCCAAATTGCCATTTGAGACTTCCCCGAAAAGCAAGTAAATCCCCATAAACCCCAATGTATTTTTTATATTTATATAATTCAATTAAATTTATTAAAATCTTTATGATAAGTCATACTTTTCAGTCAATTCCCGTCATTGTTCATTAGCCACATTGATCCCCAAATATGGTTTTGACAAATAACTTTTGTGCTCAAGGTTTAAAAAATGTTGCCATAATAGGAAGAAGACATGTGACTTTAATGAAAACTGGTTTGGGACAGCTAAACAATCTAACTATTAACCACACCCTCATCCTCTGTGAGATAGTGTGATAACCGTTAAACAGGAAGTAACACTATCTGAAGGAAGGCTTTGAAGCTTAAAGGGTTTGTATAAATAAGGGCAGGCCACTTTAAGTGACAGGTAGGCGCTGTCATAAGAAGTGTGCTTCAGAACCAATCTTCATTCGCCCACACTAGCTCCACCAACGCTTTACCTTTTTGCTTATTTTTGGATTAGCTATGACGTAGGCGAAATCTGGTCCTGCCAAAATGACAATGGTCGCTCCAGCTACCACACTGAGTTTCACAATAGCTCTTGAGAAACCTGTGGGTAGTATCACAGAGACAACATTCATGTTTCGCACAGCCTATTGTTTCCAGCCACAGCTGTGTGCAGCAAAAAAGCTCAGATAAACCATCCATAACCTGCACAGCACTAACTTGTTATTGAGCATAATGGAGCATTTAACCACTAAAAAGCTCAATCTTTGGATAGGAGAGGGTGGAAACCAAAAACTGAGTTAAAAGTCGAGTGAAAATCAGACTTCAATTTTACACGTGGGCAGAAGTATGACTCCAATTAATGCTTATGTTTCTCTCTCTGTATGTGTGAGAAGGAAACTGTTCTCAAACATGTTTAATACAGTAACTTTATAAGGCGATAACATGACAATTGACAACAAGGTTGAGGTGCACATTCATACTGGGAATAAGCGAAATACACACTGGGGATTCATTTACACAAACACTTGTCAGAGCTACTTTGGAGGCTGGAAATGTGTTGGTGGTGGTTTTGGTCGAAGTCAAAAAAGCTAGTTAGCCTCGCTGACCTGACAGGTTCACATGTTTCATACAGAGGTATAGGTGAGCTAGCTAGCCTGCAGACATTCCAAGATCATGAATCCCTTGATGTTCAGTGAATGAAAAATAGATGTCACTGGCATTTGAGACGTCAGACTAATTAAATTCTATAGGTAGGTTAATAATACAGTGAACTCTATTTGCCATCTGCAACATGTCACTGGTGTCTTTTCTCCACCCAATGAGGCTGAATCCAATGACTGAAATGAATTCTGTCTCCAGTGCAGCGCTGCCTCCAAAAGTGAAGGGGAAAAATATGAGGCACGGTGCAGAGAAAGAGAACACTCACACATCTTTGTCCTGGTGTGGCAGACTGGAGTCAGCACTAAATCTCAAATCAAAGTTTCTCTGAAACACCCCCAGCAGAATGTATGTGCCTTAACCAGAGAGAAAAATGGGGATGTGATATTGTTGTCACTTGGGATGTGAATAGGGGTTTGACATGAAAGTAACCCTAAAGGAGAATGGACAAGTGGTGGGATGCAGCAGGCATGAAAACCAGGGTAGAGAGGTGTCTGGCTGGTGATACGTGAAGAGAAATGATGAGATGATCGGATTCTACCTGCCTGGGGAGAGAAAATGTTTGGAGAGATGTGTGTTAAAGTCAGAACTGCACCTAGATTTTGGGATACAGTAGTTCAAGTGCTTTACGACTGCACACACTGACACACATGATTCACATAATGGACCTCATACAGGAAGCGATTCACCAGTACAATCTCACTCTCAACTCATCAGATATCAATTCATTTGTTGCATGTGTTTGAGACACATCAGGTTTTCCATTGCCTGTAATGTAAACTCATCCATGGCAGGATTAGATGCTCAATACAAAGAGTATGAAGGACCGTTCAAGGTGCAGGCCGATGGGTCAAACAGTTCCTGGACTTTGACCCAAGAGGCCAATGCTCCGTTCTGTGTGAAACCAACAATAAATGTTATTTGGAGTCAACCTATAGGTGCTTTTTCTTTTTTTCCGACAAAGGTTGGAAAAGATGTTTTTTACCTTGACATTTTTCGACTGCTGGTCTGCAGTCTTCCTCAGACTGTCCCAGCAGAATTGATAAGCTCGCTGGGATGGTCACGCCACAGATAAACAGCTGATAAAGACACGTCAGCAGCCCATTAGATGACGAAAAAAAGATCTCTTCCTACCTTTGTCGGAAAAAATAACAAGTACCTAAATCATTATAAGAAGATCAGATGAAAATCTTTGAACTACTACGTGGAGGCGACCTGCATAACTGTATCTAGTAGTTAAGTGTGGAAGTATTTGTTTTGAGCCCAAACCTGTCCTTTGACCCTAACCTAAATCAAGTGGTGTTATTGCCTAAAGTTAACCAGTTCCTGTGAAAATAAAAATTCATTTTGAAAAGCTGCTCTGCATGTTACAAACAAAACGTACAGTTCCTGGCACGTCAAAAAACCGAAGCAAAGATTCTGTGTGAGTTGGTATCATGTTCTGAGGGCTGTGACAAATGGTCGTATCTGACGAGAGTGCTGGATATACATTTCCTCTTATTTTGTTCTCCTTTTGTGAGTACCCATGATTTCTAGGATTCACCAGTACTTTCTTATTTGCAATTCTTTTCTAAGACAAGATTGAACAAGTTGAGAGCAGTCTACCAATTGTTGTTCCAACACAAGAAAATTAAATTGGAGAAAGATACAAAAAAAAAAAAA
>CAFUXE010001054.1:1049865-1081086 GCA_903364295.1 Serranus cabrilla
TTTAACGTTAAAAAAAAAAAAAAGAAAAGAAATTGTCATTTTTATTAATACATTTTGCTTTCATCAACCTTTTATAATCTCAGTGCCAATGTAATAAGTAGCCTGACTTACTTTTGTTAGGTTACCCAGGTTTAACATAGTATATTTGGGGTTTTCTGGTTAAATGATTTAACTGATGCCTGCCAGCCAATCAGGCATTCATATTCTCTATGGATGAATATATGAGAGTGCTTATATTGTTTCTTGGTTTTTAAATTAATTAAAGCAAAAAGTAATGATTAAAATTCATTAATGAATTCATTAGGCCATTCTTTCTAGATATAAGGATGCTTATATGGAGATATAAGTATACAAATTATCTTTTCGTAAAAGCTTCCCCAGTGGTGAATATTCATGGCCTGATTATGATCATAAACACCAGAATGACAATAGCACATTTTCATTAATACAATTCGATTGCTGCAGTTGTCTCAGATTGTAATTGCCTCTTACTGAATAACAATGATCTTTAATCAGGTTTAAAATTATCTATTTTATCGATGTTACAGTGCAGCTTCTATGTTGCAATTAAAACCTTCATACAGTTATTATAATCAGCCCTTATTGGATTATAATGACCTGTTGTGAGATTACAATTTCTTATTAGATTATCAGCCACTATAGACCGATGCACTAGACAGTGCTTGTAATTATTGCCAATCTTACACCTAATAGTTTTAATATGCAAAACAAACAACCCAAACGGACGCTGTGATGAACAGCGAGGTGGACCAGATCAGTCAGCTCATTATGATGTTGAGGACCTTGAAAAGGCTGTTTCATCGAGATGAGATGAGAAGACAAAAGTGCCTTGGCAGGGCTGTGTGGAGACTCTCCTGAGGAAGAAGCTTATCACCCTTCTTAGAGCCAGGCTGGCATAGGAGATGAGAAAGAGAGAGAGAAAAAACACTGAGCTGTAATGAAATGTGACTTCCTTGAAAATTATTTTTCCTTCACCTAACAGATGGATAAACACAGCACCAGAGCAGGTGCACTCTGTATGATTGTAAATATGACGTGGAATGGATTTACAGATCCAAGAATTACTAATTGTTGCCCTGACTACAACAACAAAGAATAACTCGAGAGGACACGCTGTCACAGACATGTTTGTGGTTCCACCTGTATAGCCTGGTGTTTGCATCACACATTGTATATGCATATTACACAGGCCTCATGAGGCCCCACATACATTACTGCCCTACTCACTGTAAGTATAAAGTGTTGAATAAATGCTTACATAAAGGAGAACCGTTACAGAGGAACTCATCCGTAGCACTTATAACAAGATAGACTATCACTCGTGTAACATCTACTCTCATGCACTAAAGAGGAAAGCACCTCAAGAGCTCTTTGATAGCCGGAGCAGGAAGATGTACTCAGGCTCATGGGACGGATTTAAAAGGTGCCATAAACTTGTGCAGTATGTTTTGATCTGTTATGAACTGATCGTGTTATACAGGATTTCAATTGTATTATTGCCACTTTTTGCCGATTTGTCATAATGAATAGCTGATTGATTTTATGCCTCCGTGCTGGCGATAGTCGTGGATCTGTGAGTCTGTGCATCCATCCCATTCGCATCAATGTGATATCTCAGGAATGGGAGGGAATTTCTTCAAATTTGACGCAACCCTCCACTCCATCCATCCATCCATCCATCCATCTATTTTCTTCTGTTTATCCAGAGCCAGGTTGTGGGGTCAGCAGACTAAGCAAGGTATTCCAGACGTGCCTCTTCCCAGTAATGATTTCCAGCTATTGTTCAGGGTCTTCCCTGTGGCCTCCTGTCACTACGGCTCCCAGGCAGTAGTGCTTTTATGTTGTCGTGTCATTTCCTGTTTTATTTTGAACCCTTCCTGCTGTTTCATGTCTGGTGTCTTTACTTCCTGTTTCCCTTCCTGATTACCTGTCCCCGCCCTAATGTGTTTCACCTGTGTCTTGTTAACCCTCCTCCCAGTGTGTATATATACCGTGTGCTCCCTTTGTCTCATTGCCAGTTGGCCACTTCTCATGACTACTTACCAGCGTTTGTTTCCTGACTCCTGCCTGATTCTGACCGTTATCCCGTCCTGGTTCCGAGTCTGCGTGATCTCTGGCTGTACCTTTGCTGACTGGACTGATTTCCTGGATTTTGACGTCGCTTGCACGGTACTCTCTCCCACTCGCCTCAACCCCTTTGTACTTCTGCTACAACCTTGTTTCTTCTGTGTATGATTGAACCAGCCTCGCTCTCTGCCTCATAGATTTTCATGGTCAAAGGTAAAAGGTCAAAGTCACTGTGATTCTCATCAACATGATATCTTTGTAATGCCTTGAGGGGATTTCATTACACCTTGCATAAATCTCCACTTGGAGTCAAAGAAGCGTTCATTTGAATTTGGAGGTCAAAGGTCAAACATCAGTGTGCCTGAATAACAGCAGACTGATGAGGCTTAAAACATTAAATTGCGTCGTCGACATTGCATTGTCATTAAATTAAATTACGTGGCATACCTGTGAATTCAGTGCATTTTGAAGTGGTTTTGTGGAAACACCTTAAACCTGTATTCTTCAATATGTGTGTGTGTTTTGACCCACCGTAACCTGAGACTGATCCTTTCAGATCTCACAGAAACTTCATCAGATATGTCCTCTTGTCATATTTATTTTTCACTCGCATCTTGATCAATGGCTCCTTGATGATATTCTCTTGCTTTTACTTGCAACTCTGTTGGCCTTGCTACATAAAATCCTTGTTTTTATGGAGCAAGTTGTGTGACTCATTTCAAACATTGCTCTGTAAGAGCAGGCTTTGTAATGCCAAGGATCTTCAATATGATACTTTTTCCTAAATGACAAATGCAAAATGGAGGGGATCTTAACACCAATTAGTTTTCTCTCTGTAAAGAATGCATTGATGTTGTCTTTTGGCTTGCAGTCTATTTGTGCTACTGAATTGCCTCCAGTACCACCTGGTATCACAGTCAAACATACATCAGAAGGTGAAGATTATTTTATTATCTGTGGGATGAGTTTTCGTAAGTCCTTGGGCCAAAGTGATTGAGTGCTTTAAAAAAATAGGTTTCTAAGTTGTTCAACTGCATAAGTGACACAATTACAGGCTTGACGGGGATGAGCGCCCAATGAGATTTTTTTTTGCTGAACCCTTTTTCTTAACATTTGTTGATAATCCTTTGGCCTTCACCTCGACCGCGTGCCAGTCGAACAAAACCTTTTAACCATTATTCCAGTGAACATTTAAAAACTTTTGAAAAATGAATGCAAGGCCAATATCATTTCATAGCCCTAACTGCTTGAGAGATTTTCCAAATTGGTATCAATTTGATGAATACTTGACAGAGAAAATGTAATGCATATGAAATGAATTGATCAAGGACCAAAGAACATTCAAAGCAAAATCACTGACTTTATCCTTGATAGGAAGAAGAATTTATTCAAGTCATATTTTATGCAGATTGCTTTGTAAGTTATATGAATATTTCTGAGAAATATTGGACTCACTGTTAATGGCACATAAATGCCATGGGTCTTATTTCTTAATCTGTAATTTCAGAAATGTAAGAGTTATTCCTTTAATTAATGAAAGGCCCATTTTGAGAAGGCTGTTGATGGGGTGCTCTGTTTTGCTCTCTGTCAGGTATTTCAGAATTTTCCTCTCCTTCAATTTTCCCTCTTTTCTTGCAGTTTTTGAACCTGTGAATTAATGCAATTCTCATAAGCAAGGTGATAAAAATGCATTATGAATCGCCTGCACTTTTGAACCTCACTCTGTGTGAAAATACATTAAACTTTGCAGGAACAGGGGAAGATGGACTAAAAGAAAGGGTGAGAAAGAATGAGGGAGGGCAAAAAGAGAAGGAAACTTCATAACAGTGCGCCGTCAGCAGAAGGACTGCAGTATTTCACACTGATGTGTGTGTGTGAGTGTGCGTGAAACCTGTATATCAAGCATGATACAAGGTTGACTAGCAGGGGAGAGGACGATGAAAGGAAACAAATGCAGCAGGTAATAACATTTATCAGCACACGCGCACAAAAACACCTCCGCCTCATATTTATGTGACCATCATATGGATAAATATTGCAATATTACACTTCTGGTCGCACACACTTATCTGAAATGAACAGTCACAATAAAGACATTTATATTAGGCAGCACGCACACACAGTGTCTATTAACGAGACTCATAGTAGATGTTAGTCATCACTTCAGCGCTGTCTCCGCTGCACTTACCCCGTGAATAGTTACGTCTTCCCAGGCTCTTTATCTCCCTCCTACATTCTCTCCCATATCAAATTTTCTCCATTGATTCCCCGCTTCCTTCATTAAGTCACTCTCTCTAAAATGTTTTATCATGGTCTCGCTGCCCCCCTTCACTTTCTTTCTTCCCTTATCTCAATCTGGAGCTGGAGTGTCCATCCTTAGCAGTGTTTTTTCACCTGTTAATTGGTCGAAAGTCTCACTGGTGCTCAAGCACTGCTGTTTTTTGGTAGAAATGTGCCCTAAACTGCATGCTTTGATCAATGGCACAAGTATGTCAGTATGATTTGTCTGGTTTTTTTTTTTTTCTAAATACAAAATAGAACAGACATACTGTCATACTGCAAGAAATCCATCTTCTTTCCCTTTATTCTGCCTTTCTGAATTCTCCCCCCTCTTCACGTATCCATTTATAGCTTTCAGAAGTGAGTTATGACAGATTCACATCACACAGTGAGTGTGTGTCTGATGTTTCTATGAGACAATACTGGACTCACAGCAGGCTATTTGTTTTCATTAAAGCAATTACAAGGAGTTTTCCAATGATTACTAAACTGTCTTAGTTTAATATACTGTTTATGACCTCCATAAGAAAACAAGTCTATCATATTATTATGTATTGTAGTTATTTCCAGTGCCTGTCACTGGTGAAATCAGATGAAATCATTTACAGTATGCAGACTGGAAGAGCTTATGTTCATATTTTCCCGGACAAAGTTTGACAGTAATTAGTATGTTAGCCAGGAAAGGAAGGAAACAGGAGGAACATTTTCTTTGGAGAAATTCATTTTTGGTGTTCTATTATGTGGTTATGGCTGATGCTGGGGACGAACAAACAAAAGCTAAAAGGGACAGTGAAAGAGCACTGGCAGAAACCTGAGTCAACCTTCGCTCGTTTAACAAATGGAGAGAAATGCAGGCTTTGAGACTATTCAAAACAGACCCTGAATGGGCCTTCTTCCTCTGAGACAGTTATCTAATTTGTCTTTTTTATTATTATTTTACATCCTTTTACGAATTCCCTAGGTGGCTAAAACAAGTTTAAAAAGAAAAGTAGTAGGCCTATTTAAAATAAGTTGCATCTGTCATTCATTTGCTTCCAAAACAAAATGCCCTAAACCTTGATCAGTGGTTTTGTAGCCTAAATTCAATGTAACTGCAGACGTTTTTCTTACAACTGCAAACTGTATGTGTCGGTATAATGACAGCTGCACTTTTTTGTTCCACTCTTTACCACAAAACGCTCATATGGGTCGTTATGGGTGGTACTGGCAAACCTGCTCTGTCTTTTGGTTGGAGATTGGGTTGAATACTTTTTAATAAATAGAAAATGTTAGCACAAGGTCCACAAGCTCACTTTTCCAAAGCTTTTAATTCCATCCTGCAGTCTTTTTTAGCAAATTGAATTTGAGTTTCTCAGAGGGCGAAGTTCTCAGCAGGTGACCTTATAATTTCGAATTTAATAAATTGGCAAAACTGTTGAGGGTCAGGTATCAAATTATGTTCTTTGTGTGTTGTGTTGTATAGTTTTTATCCCTTATATGTTAAAAGAGTTGAATGACCCATGAATTTTTTTGTGTTTCTGTCCCTGAGCTTCTGGATACTGGCAGAGGATATTTTTATTGATATATTACATTGTTATTATACCATTAGGCGTGGTAAAAGACATTTTTTAATAGTGGAATCTCACAGACACTGTGAAGGTAAAAGGAAAAGCAGCCAAGCCCAAAAAATCAATGGATGCAGGGAATTGCTTCCCTCCCTTTTGTGCCCAGCCCTCCTTTTCAGGAAAAAAACTCTGTAATATCCCTTTACAAATATTAATCAGCATTCCCTCACAAACAAATAGCATGAATCCAGATTTTGTCTGCAGATGTGAGTGACGTTAGTGCGAGCAGGCTTGGAGGCTTTATAAAAATAGGTTTGTGTGTAGGTGTGGGTGGGTGTGCAAGGGCATTTGCAGGTGAATGTGTATGAATAAATGCACTCATGTGAGTGTTGCATTTCAAAAGTGATGCTCTGCAGCTCCATAATCATCATTCATCCTCCCAGAGATTTGAGCACAGAGTGGCAGAGTCATCTCAAAGACAATTAGAGAGAGAGAGTGAGCCTGTGCTTAGGTCTGCGCATTATTGTCTGCTGCTGTGTGTTATTTTCACTCTGTTACTGTGTAGAAGCTGGTATGTTGTGTCTGTGAGTGTGAATGGATGTTTAGTGCATAAAGGCAACATGAGCAGCATATACTGTACGTATAGGCTTTTTAATTTCTTATCTTCTATCTAAGAAAATGATCTCTTCAGAGTGGCTTCTCCATAAGCTCTTACTCTAAAGCCAGGGCCACACAACATGCTTCTGCCTGTCTATGAAAATCAATGCCACTCCATTTTCTCAACTTTATCATTTCAAGTGCTATTTCACACAAGCTACACCTTACAATAGACTCTTGCCCACTATGCTTCATGGATCAACTCCCTGAATAATCGGGTGATACTTGTTCAGCCAATCATTGGCCAATGATCACATACAGTGACAGAGTGTCTACAAGCAGCATGTTTTCAGACATCTGTGACACATTGCTTTTGATTAAACAGATTACATTGTAATTAGTTATCATGTCTGCACAGGTCATGTAACTGCTATACTTTCACATTTATCTCACTTTTCAAATGATGCTCGCCTCTGGTTTGAAAATTGCCAATATACCAGCATTTATCATAGACACTGTAAAAACAGGCATTATTGCTGGACATCCAACTTTCACTTGTTTCAGTTATATTCAACAGGCTTTGAACTGATCATGTGTGAGGAAGACTTTGAGCAGTAAAAAGTAACTAAACTAGAGCTTAAAATACTGATGTTCCATCAAAATCATTTTATTCTACATGTCTTACTTATAATTTTACCAAAAATAATCCGTCTGCACTAACAGTGCAGCTGTGAATTTATGATTGACTTTACTGAAATGCAGATGTTGTAAAACTATAAATAGTTCAATCTGTATAGCATGTTTTTTTCAATATTTGTACTACTCGTGGGCATATAGATTTCTTTCAAGAAATTCAACAGTTTTTTTTCTTTTTTATGATTTATTCTGTATATTGATGCACAAAACACAGCTCTCCCTGCAAGACGTATATACTGTAATGAAAAATTAGGCAAGTGTGCAATAAAAAGCACTACATGAGAACTGAAACTGCTTTGGGGATACCAACTATGATCAGAATTCCTAATTTCTTTACATTTTTCTGCTATTGCTGACTAATAGTGGCATAAATGCTCTAATAATATGTTGAAAAACCCCACAAAAAATGTGTCAAATCTATGTCATGTCACCAGTGCTCTTTTGGATGCACTGCTTGTTGAGTCCTTGTTAGGGATATCAGAGGTCAGAGGATGAAACACAGCTGTATCCTTGTTGGCTCTATTGTCACGATCTGTTTTAGGCAGATTTAGCTGAACATTACCTCCCTCAGGATAAAGACTGGGAGGTTGGTTTGTTATCAAGTGCCTCCAATTTAAGGATAACAGAGCACAAAGTTTCAATTACACACAGAAATAAACCGAAGCTGTCCTGTTCTGATAGACACATCCAGAAAGTACTCGGTCAAATGATCAGTTGCCTGGATCAGTGTCTTGTGCTGGCAGTCATAGGGTTATTCTTCATAACATAATATAGCACTGCTGAGACTTGCTTGTGGAGTTACAAGAGCTGTTCAGCTCAGCAAATTCTTCTTTCCATAGCAAATGGACTTTTGTCCTCCCTGGACTGTGGTCGCCGAGGAAGTCTCCACACTCAGGCTTGTGAGGGTAAATAATTTGTTATCTCATAATTCTCTAAAAAATGTTTATGTCCAGAACCGCTCACTCCACGGTTTCTGTGCAGTAAACCTCAGGGCTCACAGGTTCCAGGGTAATAAGCGCTCCATAATCTTGGTGCTGATGCTACAACTTTATGGTCCAATGTGGCTGATATGCGTACCCCATCTTGCATCAAGTTTCATCCTTATTTGGTGGCCCTTTCCCACTTTTTCTCTTCAGATCCAGCTTCATAAACTTTTGCAATAATTCACAGTTGTTTGCTAGCTCTCTCTCCATTACCTCATGCTATAAAAGTAAAGGAAGGACTTAGTATTCCTCTTGGTAATCTCTTCTACCACATGATGCACTGTTAACAATTTTAAAATTAATGTAATTTAAAAACATCGACAGATTGGATGGAATTTCTAAATCAGCGATGTCCTTTTAATTAATCTTTCACCCTTGTCTACTTTTGAGCATCTGTGAGCCATTCACTGTTCCAAGAGAGCAGCCTTGCTGTTAGTCCAATGTCTACCTCTGCCATGAATATATTAATGACAAACAGGGAGTGTTCTCTATTATGAACACTATGTCCCCTCCAACCTTTATGTCCGTGTGTGTGTATGTGTGTGAGTCACTCTATAATGTGACAGCGAGCAGGACAGTGAATACATCCCTGCTGAGCCTGTGCCCTTGTCATTGTGTTCTTGAATGCATGCATGTGTGTCTGTATAAATGCATGGTGTGGCAGCCTTACATCTCTGTGATGACTGTTGCCATGGACAGCTTGACTGACAGCAGCTGCACCTCACTAACATGGAGGCGCCGTACTAGAGTCCAGCATATGTGACAAGAGAGAGGAGAGTGAGAAAAAGCTGACATTACACTTTAGTTTCAGCAGAATTCTTGTCTTCTGAGCAAAAGATTGTGATTTTTAGATATCATATTCTGTATTAATACAACCAGAAAACCTGGCGTATTATCAGTGGCATTTTTTAAAGATATATGATTGATTTATTGTGTACTTTCACAACTGAAACATGCAATTAATTAGGTATATGAAGCTGCACATTGTATACACACCCCTGATAGATGGATAGATGCAGACATGCCTTTAATGACCTGTTTGCATATTAACAACTGTTACGCTTCACCAGACAGCCAAGAAGGACAGTTTCACAGATTGTCAGTGTCACACTGGCAAAGTCCTCCCATAATGCTGGAGCAGTTGTCCTTCTATACAACCATTACAGACAGATGTGGCAATTAGCGTCATCGTCATTGTAATGCATCACATGTACCAGTAAATGATCATCAGCAGTGATATCCACCATACAGTAGGTCTCCCCGGTGCTGTTTGCATGTAATTTAGTGAAGGTAAACACAGTGGAATGCAGATCTCAGCTGGTTAGTTGAGATGATACAGATGTGATGTTGAGCATGTTCAATCATTGAGAGTGTTTTAAATTCCATACGAACTACTCGCTGCCTACTACATACTCAATCAGTATATGTTGCATACTGCCTACCTAATTAATGATTAAGTATGATATAACCAACCGACCGTTCATGCTCAAGTATGGTCTTCAACACATGACTGCACGTGACTAATGGCTCCACTCTGACTTGGCCAGCAGCTCTCACATCTCCAAAAACTTCACAGAAATTTTTTTACTAGGAATCCAAAAGGTTAATTTCTGAAATATTTAAAAATTAAAATTAAATATCTTGCACTGCTGATGTCATTTTGAGCCAAAAACTGTGCAGTAGTGATCAGCTGGTGGAGCCGCGCAGACTGGTCTCATCTCAACAACGACAATATATGACACATATTTATGATTTAACTTGAAACTTAACCATCCTTCAGCACCATCTTGTTGGTGTACTTGTAATGATTGATGGTATTGCAGAGTTTAAATGTCACACTCAGGGTGCGTGTGAAGACCATATCAATGGTTTTGTAGCTGAAATTCAAAAAAATTGCAACCTTTTTATTTTTGGAACGCTCCACTCTGTACTGTGAGCCATGAAACGCTTGTTTTGCACTCATTATGTGTCGCTATGGGTGGTATTGACATATGGTCTGTTCTGTTGTGTAGGCTGGCGTGTTGAGCCGCAGTATGGAGGTCCCACCTATACACATGCCTGACCAAATGCAAGTAAACCACAGCTGCCAATATGACATTTTGCCCCCTTTATATGGCATCAAATTAACACGACGAAAATGTATTTCCTAAACTGACATTTCACCCATCTCTTATAGTATTAACTTAACAAATGAAAAACTAATTTATGATAGAAAATGAACACTTGAATATGGAACCACCTTCAAAGGAAAATGTATTTGAATGTTCTTTGATTTTCAGTTTGACCCATGTTCTAGGTCAACTGAGATGTTTTGGCTTGCTTTTGTGCAGCTGTAACGGCATGTATCTCTTTAAAAGTCTGTGGTTAAAACCAAGGACAGGGAGAGAAAGACTACGCACCGTTTGGGAGTAAAAAATATTTAGACATTTGGTTTCTGATGTTTCTCTGCATGGGGGTGGGCTCACTCTTCCATGGTGAGAGGAAGCTGGGCTCTAGCAAAAGTTAGAGTAAATGGGCAACATCTTTATTTGGTTATCTGAAATAACTGGCTTTTTTATTCTTTTTAGAGGATGTGTTGGACAAAGTTGCAGGGGGAAAAAACATCAGAGTTGCTTGGCTACAAAGCCTGAACCAAGACCTCGGCTGAATGTCTAAAAAAGTCTAGTCAATACTTGTGAAGAACGATCTTCCCAACTTGTCTCAAAGAGAACAAACATCTCACGAAAGCAATCACTGAGATGGATTTTTTCTTTTTCAGTTTGAGGCTGTGTGCTGATTGTTTAGACCATCAACTGAGGGTGAGACTCAGGTGTTAATTTTCTCCATCTGTTCAACTGGCTGCGTACTATTGACCACACCGCTGTTTGGATGTAATGTGATGCGGACTGTGACACTTAAGTAACACACGTCTGACCCTGCAATCTTACTAGTGAAAAAAGCTAATGTTCAGAAATACTCAGCAGGAATTGACGGAAAGGATCAAGGTTGCAGTGCAGAATCAAGGCAATTTTGTAGCCAGCCTTTATTTATTTTCTCTCCCCCACAATGATAGCCCGTATTGTTATTGTACTTTATTTGACATTATACAACATCCAACAACACTGAGTTTGCTCAAAGAGATAAAAGACACTCCAAGGTTGTTGCAGAGAGAGAGGCTGGGAGTTAAAAAAGACGGAAAGAGGGAGAGAAAGACTGGGACAGAAAAAAGAGAGAGAAGGGCAGATGTCCACAACGTTGGAGCCACTCAGCAGTTGCTCTCATTAACTCACAGTACAGTCATGCTGAAAACAAGGCACATATGGGCACACACACACTCACACACGGCGTCCAGCTAATCTAGAGCTGAGATGCTAGCTGGTCACAACATCCATGTTATTACGTAATTACACTTTGGTTTCCTAATTAAAGCCTCATTTTCAAGTACCTTTTCTAAGTACCCTCCTAATTACGCTCTAATTAGCTCCGTGCTACTATATTAGAGCCTTACCGGTATAGATCACAATCAAATGATATGATGATAAATGCATGTAAATGTAAAATACAATCTAAAATTACTTGCTGGCTTATTTTTTATTTAAAGCCACAATCTATCCAGGGGATGAGAGATAATTAAACATCTGAGTCCCTGAAAAAGAATAAAAAGTGTATGAACAATGAACTATGCTAAACAGTCACACATGCTGAGCTACAGTTATTCATAATTTACAAAGGGCCTCTCTCACTGTCTTTCTCTCTCTACCAGGTGTGATGAATGCACAAACTAATTAAGTCAACGAGGAGAGAGCCGAGGGGAGGTGAAGGAACAAGGGATGGGTAAACGAGCACTCCTTACAAATGAGCATGTGTGAGTATGCGTGTGTGTTTTAACGTGTGTTCAAGTGTTATGTATGACTTAATGTTCTCATTTGGCTTTAATGGACAGGTGCATCATTACGTGCGTGAGAAACTTAGTTAGAAGTTTGCGCTTTTCTCTCCTGGACAAAATTCCCCCCAGGTCCCTTACTCCCACACAGCCAAATCTGGGGCAGAGAACACAGCCAGCTCTAATGTTATTATAATGTGATGAGCATTGACTAGTAAAGAGCCCATGAAGTGAAAAATGACTTCTGGTGGTGCTCAGCAGTGAACCTCACCCGAAGGTTCTCCAAGGAGATGATACAGACTGAAAGTTTCATGAAAAAAGTTTACCTGTTAGAAATTTGCCCTCAAAAAAAGACCCGAGTCATTTTCTTCAACTGTATGGTAAATGTGCTGTGAAGTTCTGATGCGATGTGCTCCGCTGCTCATCAGCTTGCAAAACCACTGCCTATTTCCTTTTTATCAGGTCCACTTGTCATAAAGTCAGCTCCAATCTCCATTTCATGGGTTCTTTAACAAGGCATATTGTTTTGAATTCTTCTCGAGCCACTGGAAAGTCATTTTTTATTCATGCGTTCCCAACTTCAACTCAATTTCAGTCTCTAAATATTTCAAGTATCTACATAAGATAAAGATGCTTCATGTTTTAGAATAGATTGATTATTTAGTAATTACAACACTCCCATGGTAAATTCTAACATCAAAGTCAAACACGGACCCAGGATGGGGATGGTATTGCAAATGAATAAATCTGCAAATTAAACTATGATCAACTGATGGTTGACTGCAAACACTTTCTATTTGCTCACTTCCCAGTCAAGGAAATACATTCAAACTGATTATTTTTCTTATATTTTTCACATCTCTGCTTGGTAATATTTACTGTGTATATTGGTGGAAATTGAAAATGTTAGATTAGTTGTTTAAACACAGAAACGTTTGGATACGAATGGATACAGCGTTTGAGGTGTGATCCCATTCATTTCTTGGTCAGTGGTGTGTCAAGCCAAAAAAGTTCAACTTCCCTGTATAAAATCTCCCCGGCTTTCCACATCTGTGGGCGCATAGAGCAAGTGCACTGGCATTTGACAATGACCCTTGACCACGCCTCCCTCCTGCTACGTCTGATTTGAATAAGGGCTATTAAAGATTTCTCACTTGGAAACAAATGAAAATGACATAATTTTTTAAATATCAGCGCATTTACAGACATCTCTTCCCTATTTTAAATCTATGGGCAAAATTGTGCCACATTCATCACATGACAGATGAAAGTTGTAAGTCCACAGTTTGGCCACTCACTGTCAGATTAAAGTTAAAATGTCTCACATTCACAGAAAGTGCAAGTAAATGTCTTTACCTCACTCACCTTGCTGAATAAAGTGACAGAAATATGGTGAGAGCGAGGAGAAAAGAGGTCAAGTGATCCTTACCGTGACAGTCTTTTATGAAAGCAACATTTAGTATTCTGCTCTTGTTATTTTTTCTTAGATTTTAAACTACCACTTTGACACTTTTGGTTGTATCACTTTTAGGATTTGTGTAATATTTTGTCTCTCTGCTTGGAATTCCGTGTCCTGTCTCTATTGTGTTTTTACCAGGTCTCTCTTGAGAATGACACCCCATATGTCAATGAGATTAACAGTGTAAGAAGTAAAAAATAATTAAATAAAGCTGATCAAAGCATAGAATGTTTTTATCTTCCACCCTTCTATTCCCTCATCCCATCTCTCTAACTACTGACATGTTTTGAATGCCCTTGTACGGTGCATGTTGTGCTTTAAATTGACTTTCCATTATATGTGTGACAGACAAATAAACCAAATCGTAATTGTAACTTCTTATAACTTCTATGAAATAGATTTTTGCAGTCGTCTTGGAGTGAATTGGACATGGTATACTTGGTCAAGCGGCTTGATTTTAAAAGATTTTTTTTACTTATTACGATTGAATAATCCTGTCAGTCTGTGTGATAGAGGATGAGAGTCAGTCAAGAGAGCGCAACAAAGATATCATCAAAGGACAAACATGTTTACAATTAGAGTACAAAAGACAAAAAAAGATTATAAATCCAATTGTTGTTCACGTGCCAAAAACCTCAACACTCTAATATGGGTTTAGCTGATTTTTATAACATGCTAAATGCAATTTGCACTCTATGTGCACATTGATTGCAGTATTCAGTGTTAAAGAATCGTCAGAATTTCAAAATAACTCTCAAATGACTTTAAGATAATGTACAAAGTTTGTTCCTCTAATGCAGCTGTGAACCTAGTTTATTGCTGAATTTTATATTCCTTGTGTCTCCGTTCTGCAGAAACCTTGTCCTTCTGGTTTCTGCTTTTCAAGAAAACGGCTGTACCCCCTGCATTACTGTGTGGCCCTTTAACAGAATTTGCATTTCCCGGAATCCAAGCATCTGGGCTTTGTGCAAACCCAGTGCTTCTATTTTTATATGTTGCTTATTATGAGCCCGAGGTCTACGCTGGTGTGGCTTTGTCAGAAATTAGAAGCTCGGAAATGTGTGTGAGAAAATATGCTTGTGTGTGTGCCCATACACACATGTGTATGTGTAGGAGAAAGTGTGTATCTGCAGTGTTATTACTCATCCCTGACTGAATTTACATTGTCCTCTAAGTCAGCAGGGTGGTGCAATAAAGGTGTGTATCTGTGTGTGTGTGTGGCAGAGTGGAGACACTGTGTACTGTGAAGATTCACAATGCATTATCTTGCTGTTGTGAGCCTATATGTGTGTGTGTGTATGTGTGTCTGCTTCACTGTGGTCTACTTGACCTCCTCTCCACCTCTTCCCTGGTCCTACTGCTTTCATTACCAGCAGCATGCTTCACACTGTCATTGTCAGCCCACACACATGCACATACTGTACACAAGGAACAAACACTAGACAGAAGGACGGCTTTCCTCTGCTGATCACATCTCCCTCTGTGATCCAAGGATAGTCAGACCAACGGCCAGAAGGTCCACTGTCTGACTAATCACCCACAAACTGACGCCAAGAGAGTGAGAGAGGATTGATAGACAGAGAGAGAGAGAGAAGATACAATGAAAGAGAAGGAAAAACAACTGAAGGATAAAGTAAAGGAAGGAGAATAAGTTGGGGACACTAGGAGTGTATCGTGCAGGTATAGCTTGAGGTCGGACTGTAAAAGGAAGAAACAGTCATATAAAATGCAAAAATTTTTGTGCTATAGTGTTTCCGACTCAAATTATTAATTTCCATTTACAACACTGATTCCAAAAAAGTTGAGAGGTTGTCTTAAATGTAAAAAAAAAAAAAAAAAGGACAGAAAAGGGGATGTTATCTTAAAAGTACATAAAACAGAAAGTGACTTGTTCAATCTTTTTTTTCATTTAGTAATCGTAGTAATTTACATTATAGAGAATAAGTTATCAAAATAAACTTCATTTAACGATGGTAATTACAGTTATATATACAGTGATTTGTTATTTGTAACATTTTTTATTCAAAATGCAAACTAAAAAATATAATTTTATGGTCAAATGTTAAATGGTTTATAATTAATTAAAGGGCAACCGTTAAATACATGTGAAACAAAGACAATTGGGAAAATTCAAGGTTGAAGAAGACACACCCCAGTTATCCATTTCATTTTATTTTTACTAAATTGTCTTGTTGGGAAAAAAAAGCATTCAACACCATATTTTATCGAGTCTTCCTCCTTAAATGGGAATTAAACATTTTAAAATGCATTTGAATTTGCATATAGTGGGCTGCCACTCATTTTGTCACGAAGACAATGAGAATATTGGACAGGAAAATTTGATATGAAAGTGAATACACATACAAATCATCAAAATCAGCTTCTTTCTCTCACTAGAGAAATATACACCACCTTGGCCCCGGTAATACTTGAAAAATCAGGTGTCTGTTCTAGTGGTGAAAATTCCAGGCTTCTCTGATGAAAGGACGGAGATATCTTGCTCAAAATGTTTCTGAATGAAGATTCGTCAAGAGTAGATAATGCGTGGGTAAACTGAAACTAATGGCATCCGAATCTAGCAATAATTGTTTTCCGACTGCTTGGTGTCACAGCCCCTGACACTGAAGTACACAAAAGAAAAATATAAAACAACAAATATAATACACAGAATTGGACATGCTTTAAACTGCCATCACTCAAATCATATACGGCAGAAAGACTCAGCATCTCCTACATTTTTTAATCATTGCACTCATAATAACATTTTCATGACATCTGCAAATCCCTCCTGATCTATTTAATATTTCAAAGCAGCAGAGTATGTGTATATAGTAGACCTTGACCAGAAAGACCCCCGAAACATGGACCACTGAAATTGAAATTAACATAAAAGGGCCTTAGCATATTTTCTCACCTTCATTTGGTCAGGTTATCTAACTGTGACTTGCATACAGCGGAAGAAATAGAAAAAGTGACTGCTAGTCACACAGGCATATGCGTACGAATACATATCATAGAAATTGTTGATATCTCTTGGTCATCTTACTAGAATAGCAGGTAAAATGCAAATTGATGTGTTTCCATCTGTCTATCTTGTTGGGTTTAAATCTGAAGCTCTACCAGGAATACGACCAAATCGTCTGCATACGTAAAATTATTTATTTCAAGATTACTTAAATTACAGTAATATTTGCTACAGTCTATTCCAGTTTCTTTTAGAATTCAAAGGTGTGACACACCAAATCTAGCTTGCGTACATGGCGTATATTTGAATCATGTATTTTAGGGATGTGCACAGAGATCTACCCCTTTGGTAGAGGAACATAATAACACCTGACAAACTTTGCACAGACACAAGTCAGTATAGTCAAGGTCATACTTTTTAGAGGAACATAAACATAAGTAAAATAAGTTTTTGAGTGTAGAGGGAGATTTACATTGAACCACAAGTCCTCCTTCTACAATAAGCTACAGTTCTTAGCAGAAAGCCCTTGAACTCCTAATGAAACAGATGTTTGTGATTCATTTGATTAAGAGCCCTTTAGAAGCTTTTTGGAAGCACATGTAATTGCACATTAGAATCCCCCACCAATTCCCAAAGTCTTCCTCTTAATTTACACGTATGTTTTTGTGTGGAGCGGCAGAACTGATGGTAGCATCATTAAAATGATTAGTTCTATCCTGATCCTTGTTTACTTCATATTCCTACCCAACTAGAGAGATTGTGTGTGCATGTGCACGTATGCACAGGTGTATTTGTGTGTGCTTTCCTTTATGTGAATAGATGAGGTGGGCACAGCAGCTCCCATTAACCTGCCATTTCACAGTCCACAAAGTGCAATAATGTAGGGCCAGAAAACACACACACAAAAACACGCATACACGTACACACGCGTACACACACACATACACTTTTAACTCATTGAAAGAGTGTGGGAGGTGATTGCTGTGACTACACCTGCAATCACACCACTTAATAGGGCCTCTAAGGCAGTCCCACACAGGCGTACAGAGAACACTGTATATGATCTTTCCCTCTGGATGTTGTCATTATATCCCATTACATCTGATTAAAGTTATTAAAGATCGGCTATCTCGTGCCAGATAGCCTGCAGAATATAGCTGGCAATATCTAAATGTATATCTAAAAGTGCACCTTTGACTTTCTGGTTGTGCATACATGCATGCAGAATAT
The DNA here is from genome assembly GCA_903364295.1 of Serranus cabrilla. NCBI lineage: Eukaryota > Metazoa > Chordata > Actinopteri > Perciformes > Serranidae > Serranus > Serranus cabrilla. The sequence goes on from CAFUXE010001054.1 coordinate 1,067,570, forward strand.
GTGTGGGCGCACATATGCATATGAGGTTAATTACTTGTCTAGCGTGTATACTGGAGGTGAGCACCAGTGCAGCAGCCATCCTGGGTCAAAAACATATATGCTTTTACATTCAATAAAGCCAATTCCCCTCCTCTTTTTAATTAGTGGTTTGCCAGATATTGATAAAAAAAATGCTGCTGCCTAGTCAGTGACCTCTTTTTTAATAGTAACAAACAATTTTCAGGTTGGTGCATAACAGTTGAATGGAAATGAAAATGGCAGTGTGTGTTCAGACATGTGAGTACCCAGGGTGTTAAAAAGTGACAGCAAGGGTGTCTTGACCAAATGCCTGCATGTGACCAATTGGGCATGCAGCAACAGGTATGCCCTGAATGCAGTGCACAGCACCTTGAAGGATTACTCCTCCTTGTCTCCCCAACTCGTTGTCTTATTTACTGAAAAGTAAGTTGTTTTTTTTTAAATGGTTAGCTATTTCACAGAAGTACTTAGAAAAGGCTGGTTGCTGGTTGGTAGCTTTGTGTTTCAAAGGATCCTTCTTACATCAGTGTAGGCGACATTGTCAGAGGCTGAAGCTCAGATGAGACGCTTCTGTTTTGTTATTGATTTAAGCATGACATTGACATATTGTTATCACAAATGCAAATGTAAAGAAGACACACACACAAACACAGAGCATACACAATGAAAATGAAAAAATGTGTGAGGTGATTGCTGTAACTACACCGGCAAGCACAACACTTCAGTGCTATTTTGCTATTATTTTTGTGTGACATTGAAAACCTTTTGTCACAAATGCAGGCAAAAAGACTTTTTATTTTTTTATTTGTTTTATTTGGCAACACACACATACAGTTAACCATGGAGCTGATGGACACTGGGGCTGTCAGTAGCACTCCCTAAGGCATGTGCCAGTGTTCTTGGTGTGCTGGGATTCATGAGTAATCGATGCACACACACACATCCATTAAGTGTTTGCAGGTGCTGGGTAAAACCTGTCTTTACAAAACACTGTCTTGTTTTTGTCAAATCAAATACCTCACAGTTAAGTTGTCATCATTTCTTCATTGTAGAATTGTTTTACCCACTACTGCTTGTTTGTGGCTGGAAGAAGGATCCTCGATCTTAGATTCACGTCCTGTCCGTGCCCGAGACAATCTGGCATCAGAAAGACAGTTTATACGTCTTTTTCTACATATGTCTGTACTTGTGCCTGTGACAAATGGATTGTGAAAAGAGAGAATGTAGTAGAAAGATGTATGGAATAAAGAGGCAGAAAATAAGAAGTGCAGAAAGTAAAGAGAGATGAACAGGATGAGAGAGATGAGAGGTGACGTTAGGGGTTTTGCAGGAAGGCTCAGCACTATACGGGATGTCAGTCAGCACATTTTTACACACACTGGGACACGTTCCAAACGTAGCATCACGCTGTCTCAAGGGAGGACACTACGGACATTATAGATCACTTTTCAACACAGTAGAGAGGTAGGCTTTCATACGTTTTACTCTTGCTTGGATCCAACAAACACATTAGATTGTTTTTTAACTCTTTCTTAATGAGAGGGCCATGTCCTGTAAATGCCCAGAGGAATAAATATCCCACACATACTGGAATATGTTCCACTCCCAGGTCCTTTACAAGGACAACACACAGATGCAACCCGTCTCACCAGTTGTTTTTACATCCAAAAAACAATTTGGAATATACTTCAAACAAACCCCACATAATCCCAATAGTGAAATTAAATATAACACTTGCCATCAAAGTTACCTTCTTTGCAAACTGGCAGGTCTCTAAGAAATGTTTCAGAAAGACATGGCTCCATTAGAAACTGCCTATAAAAACATATAAGCTTACACTAGATTTTAAATCTGTTTCCCCGACTTTATCTTGTTGTCACACAGCCCTGCTTAAGTTTATATGGAGGATACTGAAGCTGTGATCTTGGCCAACAGTTAGTTTGTTAGTATTACTGTATGACCTTGATATTTTAAAGGGTTAGTTTGGATTCACCAAAGTTACACAATTTCATAAATTGTGATTGAGGCAACGTTGCACAACAGCAACTCCTTCATTCTTCAAGGTAAAATTGCTGGTTTTGTCAAAAAGAGAAAAGAGAAAGACTTCAGTTTCTCCTATGTGAAATTAATCAGGACTGTCTGATGCCAAGGTAAAGGATTAGAGATATTATGGTGTGAATATGGCATGAACTGACTCTGACATTATTTTGTTTTTTTGTTTTAGGTGCACCTTTTTGGTGGTTAAAATATGTTATTCTGTCTCCGCCATGCTCAGCTGTTGATTTCTCAGCTTCTGTGCCATATCCTCCCGCCTTTAGGGGCATGCCAACTGTCATGTACTGTAGGTAACACACTGACTGTGGATAAGTAAATCTGAAATATCCCTATATATGGGTACACTTGCAATGCAGCATTTCACTTGCACAATCCATTGCACTTCCAATCGTTTTTCTGTTCTTCTTATAAGGACTCAGGTGTGCCTTCATCCACTTGCAAATTGGTGGCACACAGAAGCTGAATGAGTCTTGCACTTCAGGGATGTTTGCAGTATCATACACGATATACTTAAAAAAAGAAACAAAGACAACACATTTATTGTCTCTGCACATTCGTCTGTTTACTGCGACATCTCTTTCTGAACTTGTTCCTGTGAAGGAACTACATTAATCACTTCCTCTTCCCCATCACATTCTCTCGGTGGGGTGTGGCAGATGCATGCCAAACAACAACACCAACGACAAATCAAACCCAGTATTCCCTATGGCACTAGATCAGCCCAGTGGAGAATATGGGCTGTGGAAGACTTCAAACTAAGCACAAACCCAGAATAAATCCCCTGGACTCTTGAAATGAAACAACAAATCCCAGTGGAAGTCACTGTCGAGAAAAGTGTGCTGACTGTGGGACACATTTCAAATTAAAAACAAATCGATACGTCCAGACGAAAAACACTTTGCCTCTTGAAAATAGAATTCCTTTCAATGCTCCAGTCACACCAACTCTCAGTATGCCCCATTTCCTCCACTGTGATGCACTGCAAACAGCTCTAACAATCCAGACATATTTTATTCCCCATCAAACCAACTGAACATGTTTTGTTCAGCTACAATGAGAACTACCGGTTACTCTCAAGGAGGCCGGAGGTCAGCAGCAGAGCAGCATCACTCGAGCCGGTCGGGATGTGTATCAGGACAGGACAAATATCTACATGTGGTCAACAAAGTGTCTTCACTTAAGTTGTCCAGTTCATTGAGTGATTATATAAAGGTTTATAGTATATAGAAGTTTCAGTTGCTTCAGGTAACATGACATTCTGAAAGGCCGTCTCTAGAGACAGTGTGGAAGAGGACACAGTATGTAGATGTGAACTTGTTTTCTGCTACTATCATGTATACTAGAAAGCTGTTTGGGAGTTGTAGAGATGTGTTTTCTGATGTGGGTTCAAAGATGAGAGGGGAGAGCGTGGAGTTCAATTCACGGCTTGACTGTCGATGGCGAATGCATTCGGATTCATTCTCACTTGCTGAAGAAGAATCCCCACACTGGCTGTGTTCGGACTTTTATACAATCTGATCACAGCCAGCTATTTTTACATGTTGCTCGTTGCTTCACCATTCTCAAAGTCGGTCCTTATACAGAAAGGCTGTTGGCATAACGTCTTAAACTCAGTCAATGTGCTGTTGTCTACAAATACCCTGACCAAGGATCTCATGTATGTGTACGTTTTTGGTTACATGCCGAGCTTGAAATGTCAGGGCTCGCTGGAAACACATTATTACAGGTGTTTGGGTTGAACTTCCTTTATTCGTGTGTCTAAGGATTTATAAAGCAGCCGCCACCAAGACAGCAACCACTGCAGGCTCTCCACTGCGTCTGCTCCGTAACCAATCTGCTGAATGTCGCTGTAAAACTACACTGACTGGCAGACAAAACAAGAAATTATTGCATTTTTTTTGTTAGTTTGTTTTGTTTTTTGTTGGTACAGCTCAATGATAACCTCCTCCAAAAATCTAAAGTAGCCATATTTTTTCCTTAAAGTTTCTAAATTTCATCATAATCCTCCAAAGTTTGTCCCACATAATAGAATCAATTTAAAGCCAAAAAAAACTAAACTGTCAATCTAACTGCCTCATTATTTAGATCTTTTCTGTTTTTGTTTACCGTGTCACCAATCATTACAGCATTAGCATAATGTGTTGCCTTCAAGTGGTTTACAAAACATTTTAATTACAGGTAGAGCATGCTTCAGAAGCCAAAGTGTTAAATACACTCGAGAGAGATAGATTTTGCATTCCAAACATGCCAGGATGTGATATGCTCACTTCCTGTTTAACTTCACCATGCATATTCAATTCATTTATTTAAATATCATTTTCAAAGAACTGTCTTGTCATTTAGCACAAAGAAGCCATTATTTAGTTAACAGTCACCAACAGTTTGTCACAATTATCTCACAGCCTGTCCGTAAATAATGATAGTTTTTATGTTTGAGTGACTTATTTCTCTAATCCCTGAAGGCCACTTGCCACACTCCTGATGGCGATAAAATACCACCTTAGCACAATCAAAACAGACAATCCTGGTAGTCCTTTAGAATATAAGGCATCACCTATAAACTAACTGAATCCAAACGTACACCCCGGGAACACAGATTGGCTCCAGACTTAAAACCACTGGCTTGGAGTCAAGAGACTGTGAGAAGAATTTTTAGTTCTATAAATCAAAATAAGCTTTTATATAGTACATCTGCTAAAGCTCTTAGTGAGATCTATCTATTAACAAAAGCATATTGCTGCAGTCACAACCAAAACCTAATTTAGTAGTAAAACTTCAAAGATTTAAACAGACATCGATAAGAAGAGCATAAATATTTTGGCTCTGCTGTTGCTGTACGTGGTCAGAATCTAGTTCATGCTGGCCACAAGCCTGTAACACACTCCCCCGAGAGGGTGATAATGTGTTAGTGGAGCTTTTAGTTCAATGCATGCACAACCAAGGAGTATTATAGTTACTGAACATGTGTGTGCAGGCATATGAGCATGCAGGGAAATGTAATTCTGAGCAAAGTGCTGGTTTCAGAGACCCATTTTAATGCCTCTATAATGCCGTGCAAAATTTGAGCTGAGGGCTATTTATAAACCAAAGTAAAGTGTAAAAGCTCTCAAAACCAACCTATTTTTGATTGAGCATAGCAAATAAAGGTTCTGAAGCTATAAACAGGCAGTCAGGAGATAATGTGCTGTAAAAGGGCCATGATGGTGAAAATGGGTTTACTTAATTTGCTAAGGGTAGAAATTTAGAACAGATAATTGCCTCAGTCCTCAGAGCCACCACTTAACATATCATAACATATCACATAACCCACCAACTGGTTAAATTAAGGCCAAATCGGGTGATAATTGAAACCTCGATTGAGTAATAGACTCACAAAAGTTATAAATTATTCATTTTCTTATTTTTTGGCTGACTGACAGCAGAACCAGAGATTTTAACACATGTATCCTTGTCAAACTATAGTGTGTACATTACCCACAATGCAACCTGCTTGCTGACATTCCAGATTCCAGTTTGTTCCACTAATAGCGACTATAATGTCGCCTCGAGCTGCAATCCAGAAACAGACATAAGGTGCAAGCTACAGAGGTCTGGTTTGCTCACTTTTCTATAACTCCACACTAGTATTTTTATTTTTCATTTTTCAGCCACAAATGATATTGACTTTTTCAGAATCTCGATGGAATCACAAAAAGCTTTGTTCATCCTTGCTGTCGAGACAGAGCCTACACCTGTTACCTGGTTACTTTAATTTAGCTGAGAGCTATTTCCAGATTTGTTTCCTTTTTGGACCAACCACAAACAACACAACAACTTCAGCATCTTCAATGGACGCCATTTAAGTTTGCATCTGTTTGAGTTAACAGCTGATGCCAAGTCGAAGTCTTTAACAACACATTGCCAGTCAGCCTTTCTATTTATTCCCTTTAGTAACTGCAATTTTCTTTCAACTATGGCCTCGACACAGAAAAGAGCAGATTCTCCGTCATTCATGTAACAGTGACTGAAAGTATATAACTCTGTGAACAACTCAAAGCCCAAATCGAACCTAAAAGACAAGATCAAGGTCAAATGTGTAACATTTTCTCATTCTCATTTAGTGTTATCATGGCGTGGCAGTGGTTGCACACAGTGAGCACAACTGACCCGGTATATTTTCACCAGGCAATTTGCAAGTTGATGACTTCTGAAATTCTGAGGTGATGTCAGTAAACTCATAATGGCACTCAGCTACACCAGCAAGGCCGGTCAGCGGTGATCCACTGAATACTAAAAGATCCCAAAGGGAGGAGAGATATTCAGTTCTGCCTTCTTAGGACAAAGTGCTCAATCACCACTTAGGATTCAGGACTGTTAAGTTTCGATTTGTCACTTCCTGCTGGCTCAGAACATTTCCCCACAGAGTCTATACCCAGCAGAGGAATTTAATTTGGGTAAATAGGGCAAATCTACTGGGTCTCCATTAGTGGGGATGAGATTCTGTTGTCTGCTGAATTTCACCTCTTAGATTATAGGATGGAGCTATTTTCACATAAAACTCTTGCCTACCGCAGCTCTATAACCCAACCTTATGTCATACTTCATTTTTCAGCATATAAAGCTTTTATATTTGAAGCTACACATTGCATCCAGAAGCAATCTGTTTCGAAAGTGATTGTTAGCATGTCCCATCCATTTGTTCTGTCCGTCAGTCATCATCCGTGTTTTCTCCCGCCGACTGTGGCTTGTCCTCGCGTCCTTTTTCATCAGTTGCAAAGCCTGCATGTCTCTGTTTCCACTCGCAGCTCTATCAGTCGGTACCAGTCTGTTTGGAAAAATAAACACCAGCACGCACACAATTGCCCAGGTACACACACATACACACTTGTGTGCACAGTGTCTTCATTATTATTTCTGGAAACTTCAGTGTGACTCCTGACTCCCGACCACTGTTACCTTCACAGCAGTTCATTTGAAGTACAGCAGGAAGTGAGAGTGATAGCACGGCACTGGGGACTACTGCCGATGCTGCTGACACTGTATCCTACCTGATAGTCAACCGGAGAGCAAAAAAGAAGGGCAGAGAGACAGAGGGAAGGAAGTCATACAGCAAAGGAGAAAAAAAGGGAGTGAGAATTAATGTGACACAAGAGCTCCAGCCACTGGGGGATTAGCATTACCGTGGGACGTCCACTTATTTGCAACAAGCCTGCGAGGTGCTTGGATGGAGTGGTGTGTGTTTTAGGGAGTGGGATTTAAAAGACAGCTACTTTGACTTTTAAAAACTCTACTTTTAACTTTTCTTTCAATTTGTTAGCGGGGTGCCATACAGAAGGCTCCGGCAGGGTCATCCAGCAAGAGAGGGTTCAACTGCAGCCGTTCCACCGCAGTGTAACTCAGGGAAGGTGATGCAGTGGACAGTCACATTCATACAACCCCACATCGCAGATAAATGGTGCTGTTTTTGAAAATTGCTGCCAAATTCTTTCTCAGGGGTTTAGAAACTGCTGTGTAGTGATTTGGAGTGATAAGCCTTCTAACTAATTGATCTACAACTCAAACTGGACGCCCCGGATTGTATTTCATGTCTTAACCTCATAACTAATTAATAACATATATGAGGATTAGTGATAATACTACTTTAAGTAATTCTTTCTTGAAAATATTCCACTATCCAGTGCCTAACATCTATTTTTTTTTTAAAGTGAAGACAATAATAACCTTCCCTCACAGACTGAGGTTGTGCTTCTGCCCTTTTTGGTTTGTTTGTTTGTTTGCTAGAAGGATATCTCAAAATGCCAGGAGTAAATACAGAGAACTTTGTGGAAAGATTAGTCAAAGGCAAAGCAGAGAAAACCCAAGATTTATGAAGACTAAAATCTACAAGATAGTACATTGATCCCACAAGAACTGGACTGTGAGATGATAAAAACCTTATTTGCACAATATTGTCAGAGCGATACCTGGAATATTAATACTACTGATGTTAAATCTTGTATTGAGCGTCTGTCCTAAGGTCATCCATACGAGAAAACAAAATCACATTTATCTCACCTTCACATTCTGGGCATGTACATAGCCTGCACATCAGAGAATTTAGTTATTATCAGAGAATAACACTTTGCCTTCCCCTATATGATGGCTCATGAGACATTTTTAATATTGAAAGTTTCTGTTGCAATATCAGTATCTGACATTCCTGGTGTAATATATTTGATCAAACCCCTTGTTTTTGTATCGCCCATTCTCTTTGCACATCTATAATTTTGCACTCCCACATAATAATAATAATAATTTGTCAGCACAACATAAAACAATGCATTATAATGATAACTGATTTCTGTGGCTGCATAGAATCATGAAACATTGTAGCTATTTGGCCAATAAAATCTCCTGCTGATGACAAACACTTTAAAGCAAAATCCCAGCAGGTATTTCATGTCTGACATCAAATAAAATGTGTGCTTGCCCTCGTGAAATGAAATATAATAACTTTTGGTTGGTATTTTAGGTTTATATTAGATTTAACAGAGCTGCCTGTCATGTTCTATTTCAAGTGCACAATTCTTTATCTTTTTATAAAGATGAGAAAGAGCTTGGCCTTTTAAAGTTGTATCTGACAGTGAATATAGTGTATTTTTTTATTTGGGGTTTAATGCAGGTAATTCACAAGGTCACTAAATAATAGTCATTTTCAAATAGAGACTACAAGAGTGTGTTTTGGCAGAGAAAAAAAGAGAGGAAATTGATGGGAAATTAACAAAGGAAAAAGATCAAGTAAAGTGGTAAGATTAGATTGGAGACAGGAGAAAGCAGGAGACAATAAAACTGATGAATATAATAAAAAACAAGAAAAATGGAGTGTAGAGAGTAACACGAGAGAGGGAGAAGTCTCTGCTCACCTGCCACAGCATCTGTGCCCTGTCAAAGCTGCTTGACTTGCTATCATACGCACACACACACGCACACACACCTTTCAAAACTGTATGTAAAAGCGAGAGAAACAATGGAGGGATGCACATATACACAATGCTGTGCTGTCATATATGATGAATGTCTGTTTCTGCAGCCTCTGTGACCCACTTGAAGAGGATCCCTTCTACTGCGTCTACTGGCAGTAACTCACTGAAACATATTACCTGTACTCTTCCTTTCCCTCCTCTTTTGATGCCTTTCTCCTCCATGTCCCTCTCCCTCTCCCTCTCCCTCCTCCTACTCATCCCTCTATTCTCCATGAATCTGCTGGATCTCAGGTGCAGGGAGAGAAGCTTCTGGGGCTCCGGCACCAAATGTTTTCTTAAAAGTCTTTAATCTTATAACTTTTTAAAATACCTTCAACATTGCGTCACTTCCCCTCAGTCTCTTTGTATTGGCTGGCAAATCAATGGAGAAAAAGTGCTTTTACTGGAGAAGTATTGCCACCTTTAGGTCTGCCCCAACATTGTCATTGGGGGTTGGTCTATGCTACTACTACCACTACTGCTTCTCAATGTACTGAAACCCTCAACACAATAATGACATCACCCTATCTTACTATTGAATGACCATTTATCAGCACTTATGAGATCATAGGAGGGAGAATATATGATTCCCTGCCTATTCAAAGGCCTGATTTCCTTTTTTTATTGTTGGAACATTTCACTTTCAGTTTTGTTAGGTTTAGGCACGTAGAATAGCTGCCTCTGTGTTTGGTTTAGGATACATAAACTACTTCTCTTAGGTTAGGGCTAAAAGGTTCCTGATTAGACTTGATGAAACATATTTTCAAAATTAAAACAACTGCACATAAATGGCAGAAATTTAATTGTTACAAGGACAACTTTATTACCAGACCTGACATAGCTATGTTGCTAGCTATGCATGCTAATGTGATGAAGTAACATTACTTCAAATAACATGTTTTACTTGTGGTTTCACATAGACATAAACACTATGTCTCCTGGGTGAAAGACCTGGGTTTGTTTGTAAAGAGCAGCTTTTCATCCTTTATAACCAGTTTCCTTGCAATCCCCTTTGTTTTCACACGTAGCATAACTTTCACCTTGGCGATCTTGTTTATAAGTAATACGTCCAGTAGAGGGCGCCTCTAAACAACACACATTAACATAGGTGCCCTTTACTCACCCATACCTGTTGGTTAATAAGCGATAAAAAAAAGGCCCTATCAACAGTTCGACTGCAGTCAAATGTGTGATCATTTTGATTTGTCTCTTTCTGCTGTCTCTCTCTGTCCTGTCTTCCTTTCATCCTTGTTGATATCTGCTTGTGCAAATCCACTAAAAATGCATCTTCATGCCTCTTCCAGTCATCCTCAGCTGCTGGTAACTCGCTGGTATCTCTTTTATATACACCTCTTTTGCACTGTAATGTGTTGGCTCACTCTCGCGCATTTTCATCCATCCAGCACTGCATCATCCACATTGTCTTCATCCCTCCTCCTTGCTTCCCTTCACTGAAAATAAAATCCTTCTCTAAATCACCATGTGCCTCTCTCTCCGTCTCTCTCACTCTGTGTACTATTGTTATTTTGGCCAAAACATGACTCCCCTTGTTCCAGTCATGATGATAATTGCCTACATCTCTTCTGGCCACAACTCTCTTGTGTGTGACTGCTCCTGACTTTGGCTATAACTTTCTAGGACAGTATATTTTTTACCCCATTCCTGCTTCATCCACCAGAGCTAATTCAACGAAATATCTTCCTCAGGAAAAAAAATCAATTTAGAGAATTTGAAGACTTTTACACTCATGCCTGGACTTCCCACACCTCACAATTTCATCTGCCATTGCAGGTAGTAGGCACTTATCTAGTGAGGCAGAAAGTAAAGGTGTAACACATCTCACGTCCATACAGGAGACGCTTTGCACTGCGTCATGGATCTTTAATTAACTCGCTAATGAAATGTTTGAAACACCTACCTTTAACCATATTTTACCACATCCTTAACATAGTTGCCATGTGAAGATATTGCAGAAACTGGGGATTGTAAAACTTGTACAAAATGTAATACATTTAATTTATTTATCTTGTCCCAGCGTACATTGTTTAAAAAGCCTAATACATCCTGGACAGGTTACTAGGCAGAAATGACTTTCTCAAATTCCTCCAATCATTCAGTACAAATGATGTCATATATTATAGCAGCATCCTTGCTCTTTCTCTGTATCCATTCTTATCTTTCCTTCCATTTTTACCTCTTTCACTCATGTCATTTTCACCACCTAAAAATGTATTCAACAGTTCAAGTATATTTAAAAAAAATAATTCACAGCTTTATCTTGCAATCAACCCCCCCCCCCTCTCTTCTCTGTCAGTCTCCCTCTGCAAAAGTTCTTGTTCTGTATACTCTGGTTCATAAAGGTATCCTCTTGTCTCCACGGTGAACAGTACTTTATTATTGCTTTCATAATCCCTCCTTTATTATTTTCTGGTATTTGTTGTATCCCCCATAAATCGCAGCGAGTCGAATCCAAACAGCTGATCTGTGCAGTACAACAGTGTGAGGCACCATTGTGCTTATGCATGGGAAGACAGAAATTCTATGGTTGAAGTGCTAAAGAAAAGGGCTGTCTGGCAAAGTAAAGCGGTGCAAATACTCTAGATCTAGCACACACATCAACTAAAATATATATTTTTTTTTGGTAAAAATGTTTTGCTTCAATCCACAGTATAAATAGCTTAACTTCTGCACTCTTTTGTGCTTCTCTTAACTGGGGGCACTGTTGGTAATATACTGACTATGGGCAGGTACCTTATAATACCCACTTCAAAAAGCTTTCTTCTTTTCTGCTAGTCCTGTCTCCTACCTCAGTATCCTCTTTTCCTCCTTTCCTTTGCTTCTTTCCTCCTTGATGTCCTTCCTTCCTAATGTTTTCCTAGTTTATCCTCCTCCTCTGCAGTCTCCTTTCTTTCTCTCAAACCATCACTCACAGGAACACTTTTCCATAATTTCTCACCATCCATCCCTGCCTTACCAATTCTATCATTCCTCATGTTCCTCCTCCTTTTCTTTCTCTGACTCACATTCTCACATCTTATAGTTTCCTACTCTTTTTTCTTTTCTTTACCACCTCTCTCTCTCTCTCTCTCTTTCTCTCACTCTATCCGTCTCTCTTTCTCTCTCTCTCTCTCTCTCTTTCTCTCTCTCTCTCTGCTAGCGTATCAGTAATACAGTATGTACCCTGCATTCTGACTCTCCAGTCCACTCCTCTCCATCCATACTAACCATCCCTTCTGTATTTTTTAGCTGCATTCATTTCTTTCTTTTTTTTCTCAGCTGGGAATGCTGGAGATAATTCACCGAACAATACACCCTCCCTACCCACACAGATACACCGACTCTTACCTGGCTGTCTGTGCTTTGTCGAGTGCTCATTCTCTGCTGGGTCTATTCTTATTTACCTTTCCTTCTTTGCTGTATTACCGAGCTCCTCTCACTCTCCTAGGTATGCCACAGCTAAACCAAATATCTACTCCCCACCAATCCCTTCCACCCTCTTGTTAGCTTCACATTCCCTGTTTGCTTGCACTCAAACTTCACTCTTTGCTCCTGTCTTCTCACAATCTCCATACCTGGCTCAGCCTGTCTTTTCCTCGTCTCTCTGCTGGGCCTGCAGTGTAACAGAAGACTGATGCCAACGTTTCTCAATATTTTTTTATCCTCTCTTCCTGAAGAACCAACCCACCCTTGCCCCCGTCTTTGGCTTTTATCGACTCTCAGAGCATCATGTATCTCCTCTCCCTCCCTGTTTCTGCAATCCATTTGTTCCTCCCTGCTCTCCTCTCCATATCTCCCCCCTCTCGTAACCCCTTCTCACTATGTTGCCTCGACTGAGGATTAAATTGAAAAAATAATCAAAATGCACAAGAGGTTAGGCATACCCACACATGCTTGGCACACACATGCACAAACAGAAGCACAGTGCTGAAGACAGCTCAGGCAAGTTAATGACAAAGAGTTAGGCAATGCTGCCATCTGCTGGACATGGATTAAAACATCATACCTGTTCATAGATCTGTGTCACAGAAGACCTTTCAACAAGACACAAGCACAGGGGTAAATGATGACATTGGATTATATTTAGCTGCTTCAGTTTCAGGGTCCTTGAATTGCGTAATTAGCAACACCTGTGCTACTCCTACTTGGGGACTGTATTCTGTGAAAATGGAAATGGTTAAAGACTGGTTTAAATGTCAGTATGTGTAGATTGAACAGTTTGGCACATGGCTGCTGTGTGGCCTCTATTGGGAGTTCATTGACTAAATAGTGGAACAATGTTACAATATCACTGAGCACACGCTTTGAACTTAAGAGACGTGCATCTGAGACTTCATACAACACAAGCAAATTAATGAATTAATATATGAAATGAGAATACTAAAAGAGTCCGGTAGAAATATACCAACACAATAATTTATAACAACAACCAATCCTCATGCACATTCTTTTAGTTGACTAAAACCA
>CAFUXE010001057.1:4422-17146 GCA_903364295.1 Serranus cabrilla
ATGAGGGTGCAGGGGCTCTAAGATGCTTTATGAGCAATGAGACTACTCTTGTCAACAAGAGCAGGGGCTCTTTTGTTTAATTAGTTGGAGTGCTTTAGGTGGTTTGATTAAATCAGATGAAATCATATTTGGAAATTGTTACTCTATCATTCCATCACAATAACTGCTTATAGTGCTTTCAGGTACGCTACTGTTTGTACAACAAAACTTGTTTTTGCATTTGGTTCAACATGAAATGTTTGCTTCTGGATGTCGTCTTCCCTCAAATATAAAATATTTGCTTCAAGCATGATGTGTATCTCTTAATGCAAAAGTGACATGAAGATTGCTGCTTTATGTTACATTATGAAAAGAAATCCTGGACACAGATGATGATGATGATGATGATGATGAATGAATATGCAAGTGAATCTTGGGCTTGAAGAGTCTACTCAGTTACCATTCTGCGTGTGGGCAGGTTCTTGTCCAAAACAGAAGTTTTTGTATTACTAGTCTAATTAAAATAGATAAAGAAAGATTTTATAAAAATGAAGCTAAGATAAAGAGTACTTCTCTGGAAGACAGTCCAGAGAATGGGTGCACACAATTTTGTTTCAAATTTCCAATGTTTTGTTGCCTTTACTGATTCTCATGGTCTGTCTTTAAAGGAACGTTATTTGATTTCACTTTTACAGGAGACCATCTTTCATCTCCTCAAACTGAGAAAATGCTTTTATAGCAACAGATCCTTTAAGTGGTAGTGAGGGCTGTTTCATTTCATCTTAAGCTGATCCTTTGCCCTTATTCCCTTACTCAGGCACAAAAAGGTTCCTTTTATGACTTCAAGTCAACGGAAGACAATGTGCTAATGTGGAACTGAATGCCCCTCATCACTGAAGCACCCTCCCCCTCTTGTGTCTGGCTAGTCAACCTTGTCTCTGGGTGCATACATCACTTTGATGCATGGGGCAGAATTGTGCTGTCACAGTACCTGTGTGCTTCTGTTGGCTTCTTGTAAAGTCAAGTCCTGTCTGATCTTCCTTAAAGTTTGGCTGTAAATCACAGCATTCTTTCTATTTAAGACCAGGGCTCTTTGTGATTAGTCAACAAGTCGATTTAACATTGTTGGCAGTAGAAATCCTAGTCGGTTAAACTTATTATTAAAATCATTATTTTATTAAGTAGATGTTGATATTGATAAGACATGTTGACATATGCTGTCTCAACTGTTGGTGGAGATGATTGACCGCTCCTCCTGCAGTAGTGGAACTTAACTCTCTCTCACCTCCTATTTCCAAAAAAGAAATTTTAACTTATTTTTAAAAGCCCGGGGAATAAGTCATTAGGAACACCCCTATTTCAAACTCATATTGTACTTTGACTGAAAATCAGCCACTTGGTTTGAAGCCACACCAGTTTGGGAGATATTTTAATGAGGTGATTAGCATGCCTGACTGCATGTTGACATGTTACTTTCAGCTCAGCAGTTATTTTTAGTTTCACTTTCAGGTTCGCTGGATATGAATATCTGAAACTCCATAATGCAGCGGTATTTCTGAAAATACGTTCCCTCAAAATGTTTTACTGACAAAAACTGGAAACCATCTGCATCATTTATAATTCATGTCATGGATTTTAGTGAATCAATAGGCTCCAGAACTAAATTGCTTCTCCCACAAAACTACTTTTATTCGACAGTCAAGCTGTCTACAGTCCTGTAGCAGTCTACATACCTGACAAGGGAGCCTAGACCGATTAGTTAATGGAAAATCCCACCAATCCTGTCTGTCTTCTGTGATTTATTCTTTGCCTTTAAGACAGCAGCAACATGTGAATGTCCAGAGCGTACAGCGTATCAGGATTTGGCATCAACTGCTGCATACATAAATATTTATAGGCCCTCTTTGAACACTGTGTGACAAAACAACATGTTACAACACTGATTGTTGTTAAGACATTATTGCTAATATTAAATTCAATCGACTATATTTGTCTATTATTTGACTGTCTGGGTCTCTCCCGCTCTCTATAATGAGCAGTTTTGATGGGCTCGGGACAGGACAGGTGAGCTCTGCGCCTCACTGCTCATTATACGGATGGACAGGTAGTCAGGCAAAATGTACGGGATGGAGCAGGGCAGCTTATTGGGATCTGTTGTCATGGTGACTGCTATAACTGGTAATGAGACCCCTGTATCCGTCACAATCCAAACCACTGTGTGCGAGAGTTTATAAGAAAGCCTGGCTCTTTTTGCTGGATGGCCTCTCCACTATGCAAGACATAACTGTCAAACAGTTGAAAAAGCAGTATGCAGGCTATGCTTAGACAGCTTCCACAGTGGGCAGAAGTCCTACACTTCACAACCATTCCAGAGAAGCGGAGGAATACGGTTAAGCAAAGTGGTTTAGTATGAGAGGATATCTTTTATACTGGTGCAAAGAGGAGATAAACTCTAATTCACCACAATGGGAAACAGGTGTGTGCAATGAATTAAACGACTCAAGATAGCAGTACAAAAAAAAAAACATCTTCTGCTCCACTGCCCTTTTCAATGATTACAAGCACGACTCAGCTTCTTTAAAGGGACAAGTCACCCCAGACATACTTTTTTTTCTTACATGCAGTGCTATTCATTTATCTAAACTGATTTGGTGTGAGATGAAATCAGACCTGTACACTCAAGATAATGCACAGACCTTGTAATGAGCAAAAAACTTCCAAATGAAATTGCTCACAACTAGGTCTGTGGATTATCTTGAGTAATTGGACCATGATTTCTGGAAAGAGACATTGCTGTTTTTCAAATGTATTTTTTTGGCACTTTGAGAACCACATGCAGAGTGAAATTTAATTCCATTTTATTGGAGAGAAGAAGAAGTACTTTGACTTCAAATCTTGATCACACTGGTAGCGGAGTAAAAGACCCAAACTATGATTTAGTAATATGACACAAAAGTAAAAAGGAGATTATAGTAGTATCAACCATCTTTGCTCTAAATGTGACAATGTTCTAGCCCAGGCCAAAGCTGAAATCTTCTCATGCCTAGATGCCCAGGAAATGTGCCGCATCATTCCTAGTAATTCCATCTCACTTCACACATGGAGAATGGAGTGAGCTGTGTGTGATTTAATAAAACCCTATACGGGGAGACAGATAAGACAGGAAGAAGAAAGGGAGCGGAATGTGAGAAAAGAGAATAGAGGTGAAAAGAGGAAACAGTGGAAAAAGAAATATTACGTTTACAAAAAGAGGGATATGAAAATGGGAGGGGACATCTCAAGATAGCAGACAAACAGGACACAATAACAATGAAACCGAGCATTAGACTGTTCTGTTGCAGATGGTAGCATCCTTTGTGATGCGTTCTGTGCTGGTGACAATGCAATTGAGAGAGTTGGACAGAGACCAGGATAAGGTAACTTTCATTTGCTGGGCTAAATAGAGTCTTGATAAAACTGTCCACTCCGTCTCCTTGCATAAAAGTCAATACTGTTGAGGTAACAGGAAGAATAAACAGAGCTCCTACCTGTCCGGTCTCGGATGGCCAGGTTGTTCCCCTTCTTCAAGATGATATCCAGCTGATACATGGCTGGACTAGGAGGACGAGGCGGAGGCTCTGCATTACTGGGACCCACTATGTTGATGCCCTGTAGAGAGAAGAAGTTACATAAGTTATACAGGTTTACCATTACAGTCAAACCTACTGCAGCATGTTTTCTTTAGGCAAAATAACCTAAAGAAAACACCTGTGGCGTATTCATGAAAAAACGAGACAACCGCCATTTCAAAAATTGTCAACATCTTATTAAACCTTAAAGACTAACTGCTCAAATTTGTATTTTCTATACTATAAGGCAGATAACTTTCAGTCTGAGACAGAGACATCAATATTTAGAGACAATGGGCCTCATGCATGAATCGTGCTTCCTGGCACAAGAGCTCAAACACGAGTCATCAAAAAACTCTGGTGGGTAAGCTGTGAGAGCACTTTTCATCCCACGTAGGATTTTCTAATTTTCTTGCTTGCTTTGTGCAAAAACAAATACAAGAGAAAAATAAAATAAAAAACATTCATGCACAATTTCGAAAATTTTGCTAATGGCTTCTGGGGGATATTGCTTTTTGATTGTTTGTGTCCAAAATGTAACAGAAGGAGTTTTCTGCAGCATTACTGCTAGATCTGAATAAATCACATTGAGTAGATCAAAAAAAGGCTAGAGGGAAGAAGAGACTGAAAAGGTAAACAGAGAAATTGCTCATGCTTTGGAAAGTCAATACATTATATAATATGTCTTGGGTGTGTAGTCTGATAACTACTCATAGCAAGCATGCAGCCTCCCTGTGAAGCTTCTGAGGCTCTTGTAGGGGGTAATCTCTGTGGCTTTACATGTCACGCTGTAGCCCTGAGGTCAGTGCTGTACTCCACTTTGACAGGAAACCCCCACTGGCTCTTATCGTGATTCCCCTAGGAGCTAAAGACCCATTAGCAAGCCACCTGATGAACCAGACTATGCTCTAAGATCTACTACAGCTTTCTTTATTTCTTTATTTGCTAAATTTTCTTATTCCCTCACCCTCATTTCTCTCTCAAACACATTAGACAACTCGTGCGTGGGTACTCCTGTCATGTCTACCCAGCTATCATGCATTGAGATGAAGCTAAGAATAACCATAAAAAGAGCAGAAAATACTAGTGCGCCCCTGGGAGGCTACTAACAGGCTACCAAGGCTAGCATAAGAGCAGCTCCCACCAGAGAGGAGCATAAGAGCAGAGCCATCTCTGAAGAGCTCAAATCAGGGTAAAGATGCAAATGGAAAAAAGGAGCATCGGTCATTAAAATGCACACTTACTAATGATGCTGTCATAGCATTTCCTGTTAATAACACTGAGCCTCATGCAGCAAATTTCTTATTTTCCTTTTAAGTTTCTGTTCAGAGAAAAATCAAGAGAAATCAACACCAAATGCCCCAAATGTCTTGATGATCCAAATCTCTTTCAGGTGTGCTGAATAATTAGTTCCACTTGATTATAATTGTTTATTAGCAGAGGTAATGCCCCCTAAACACTCAGCTGAACAGGTGTTCTGCTGTGTGCAAAGAATCTGGCACATGCCCAAGAATTGGAGGATGGTAGAGCACACAAAAAAGGCTGGAAGAACAATAATAACCTAAAATCAATGTACTGTTAAATTTACATGAAAATCAAAAAAACATATTAAATAAAATGTACACAACCCCCTTTTATAAAACTCACTAATATACAATCAAAATAATATTCTATACAGAATAATCTAAATGTTATTTATATGATATTCATGTTTCTTCCTTGTCAAGAGTGCTCTCGGCCATTCCAAAAATGTTATCCTACCCAAGACCGATGAATCCCAGGAGTCAATGGGCACTAACTAAATGAGAACAAATTGTGGATCTGAGACAATACAATCACTTTCTGTAATATCTAAATACTCAAAGTCAAAGTATCTTTAGAGCATGCTAACAGAATATGCACAGTATGCAATAAGAATAATATTTTTGGAAGCAGCATAATGGTTGTGGTTATATGATGCAGCACTGTTGTTTCATTCTTCAGGGGCAGCCCTGCACTGAGGCCACAGGTTAATAACAGTGAGCATAATTACACTGCAGTGCATGTAGTGGTGTATTAAGCCATTATCTTGGGCTGCCCTCAGGAATGACTAATATAATATTATGTAATGACTATCATGCTTGGATATAATTTTCTACGCATGAGGAAACTGAATATGGTAAACATGCCACTTGAGACACAAACTTTATAAATGAGCTGGCATTTGTAGCACAGTGGTTGGCATTTGTATTATATTAAGCATTTCACTGAAACAGAGACACAAAAGGCAATCGAAAAACCACTTAAATCTTTATAGAGAAAATAGCATTAAAAAAAGTTATGTTTGAGGTTCATACAAGATGACTTCAGCACTGGCAACACGCTGATACTTGCCAAAGGGTATCATTAATGCTGTCTCCACGTTAAGAGCGATTATTATTTATATACCCATGATTAAAGATATTGAGATGTTTATGTGGAGTGGGTAGTAAACCCTATACCACAGCAGCACTACAAACTACAGCAGCTGGGTGAGAAATGTGGTGCTGTGTTAAGCTTGGAGCTCCCAAATCTCCAAGGAGAAGTCAGCCCAAAACAATTTTAGCTTCACAGCACCTGCTGTCAAACATTAGGAAACGCAGAGGGAACAGGAAAATAGAGTCGATCTTTTGGGGAAAGTGAAAAAAATTGAAACAAAATAAAATAACAAAATGTAATTTGTTGAATAGCAGGTGCACCAACTCAACAAATATCTGTAGAAATCCAATGTGAACATTCAGGGACAAAGAGTTCAAGCTGTGTATTTGAATAAGATAAACCTGAGGTCATCTGTGCATGTAAGCCACTGTAATTGAACTGATGCAACCAATAGGATTGGACTACAGTTGCTGGGGTCTGACCATGTAACATTAAGCCCTTTTGTCTATGAATGTGACTAACAAACAGTGACACAGAGACACAGAGATCAACACAATGTCGAGCCAGGTCACATCATAACACACAGTGATTAAAAAAAGATGGAAATCCCCGGACACACTGTGCCCACAGAAAATGCCAGTGTTTCTTTTTTCTTCTCTGGTGCACATGTATAAAATTTGCAATATTTTTTTATATTTCAGAATATGAGTATATTTTGTGTGTATGCTGTAAAGTACTTCTAACGGACACACAAGTTGAAAGACATTCACAAACAGATGCACACAAACAAAATAAGGAGCATGGGATTTGACATGGATTTGTAGGTAGCACAAGCTCTTTGAGTGAGCGACAGTACACATAATTGGATCAATGAAGTCAAACAACCGGATAAAATAGACGACCAGCCTGCCAAGAACTGTTAAAACCATGTACAGACAGAACAAAACAAGCAATTAAAGACTATGGTTGAGTTCTGTTGTGCATGTCTAAACTCAGGGGCATGGATAAGAAGGGTGCTGAAGTTAATTTAGCTCATTCCATTTACAGTATCAGGTTTTGTATACAAAAAGGGGTCTTTACCATGTGGTTAATATAGTATGGTATATATCGTTATTGATTTGAGAAGGTCTGGATAGAAGATTTTAGCCAAGCTCTAGTTTTAAGAATTAGGTCATTCCAGCATCAGTTTGGCTATATAAAACCACAACAGCAAATTTATAGCAGTATATTGGTACCATTTGTATGTTGTTTTTTTTATGAAAACCTATACAAATTTCTAGAAGAAGAAGAAGAATAAATGTCTCTTACTCTCTTCTCAGACACAAGAAGATAAAAAAGTTTTTAAAAAAGCTAAATCTAAAGCTTAAATACTGACAGACACACAGACACACAGACACACAAACGCAAACCCTTGAACCAGTCATTTTGTTCAATGACCATCACAGACTTGGCCAAGAGAATCCATCTCCATCCTGTCCCCAGAGTGAAGTAGACCTCAGCCCTTACCTCAGCATGAAACTGAGGTCTCCATGGAGAGAGCCACACACTTCAGAGCCACAGATTACATACACATCCACAGTGACAGAAAAGAAGAAGACGACAAGAGGGAAAGGAATGAAAAGACGGCCATGGTCCGTCCCACTCCACCTGCTCTCTGTTCCAATGTGTGACAGAGAACTAAACAATTGCTACCACAACCTAATTTTCAGTCTCTCTATAGCCCCAGAGGGCCATAAACACTCAGGCAGAGCGTGACCTTACAGAAAAACAGACTGGGTGCATGTCTGGGTTTCTTTTCCCTACACTTCATCGCACATTATTTGCAATGAAAGTATTCAGCCGTAACATAAGATATGTACAAAAATGTGAGATTAAAAGATATGTTTCTGAGCAGAAAAAAACATTTTTTTTTTAACCAGAAATTCAAATTTATACAGTGTATACTAAAGACAATTTAATCATAAACTAAAAGAAATAAGCAAGGTCTGTGTCGATAAATAACATCCAGCAGCAAAATGTAAATACAGGAAAGAAAGGAGCTCCATTACAGCTGCATGTGGCACTGATCCAGGGAGATTCAACTATCAGAGCACTTTAAATTCACATTAAATAATCCCTGGAGAACCACACTGGAAAGTGCTCTTTGTATTTGGATACAAGCCTTCAGCATTTTGCAGAAAACTCCTTTGACTGAATCCCAAGAGAATCCAATCAAAAATCAATCAATGACAATTTCCCTTTCCATTAACTAAATACGACTCTAATGGGATAAACAGAGTTCAACATTCCATTACAAATATTGATGCGCCCTTCCCTCATCTCCAGGGCTGTTTCCATGTATATGTCATTGCATGTACAATGAGTGTGTGTGTGTTTTGCTGACTGTTCCTTGTGTGTGTGAGTCTAAAGGGTTATCAACAATGAATCAGAGACAGGAAAGCTGATCCTTCATCAATAATGCCAAATGATGTATCACTGTTCTGAAAAGATGAGAATAAATATTGAATAGGATATTCCACACCAACAGGCTGCAGGCAGACACAATGCATATCATCTGCTGTTTACAGTCTAAGAGGGAGGGCACACGAGGTTTAGGAGTGGATTATGCGGATATACTGCATGAGCATCATTTCAGCTCCGGGACATGTTAATATGAAGCCATAAAAACTACTTAGTCGAACAGCCTCCCTTCCTATTGACTACCCTAAACTTTAATTAAAGTTGTGCTGTACAACAAAACTCACAAAGATCCACACACACAGTGCCACAACTTGGTCAGACTATACGTTTTAATAGTACAAGATCAAATTTGATTTTACCAGAAAAGTTACAGCAGGTTTGGTTTGTTGAGCTAATGAATCTTTTCACTGACACATTTGTGCAGCAAACTGAAACTGAATCTGTGACCTTTTCAAAACCATGTTCTAAAGTAAAACATAAGTTTTAGCCTTCCAGTGTTTAGTCAGAGTATCAAACTCATAAAAAGGAAACAGAGTACTTCAGTGCGGCAATGGGGCAAACGTCAAAAGATTAAGTTTGGCTGCAATGGAAGATCAAAATGTTCCATCTCTTTTTAGCACAAAGTGTGGACAGGCTCTTCAAGTATGAACTTAGAACCAGTTATTAAAGTTTAAGGTAGTAATAAAATGTGTCATTTCTGTCAAATAGGAAACTTATGGGTTAAATCTATTAAAATTACAGACTAAACATAAAAAGATCTAGGTGTTTACGAATGGTGCAACACATATTATACCTAAACAACAGAACAAGTAATTTGCCAATGACTCCAGAGTTGCAAAAGTATGGAATAAGATCAGTAACACTATAGAAAATGTATCTATCCGTGTCTAAAAAGAGCTTAAAGCAGCAACTTATGTTAGAATATGTTAAAGATTTAATACCTTAAACGATTCCATGCTGAAATGTATTTTAATTGTACTGTGATGCTCACTTGTCCTTCTTTTATTCATCTGATTTAACCAATCCTTCAACATATGAAATAAAGAAGTGAGCAAGCACTTCTGAGTATGTATGTTGCTGAATGTGGTAGGACTTCACTGTCAGCCAGTTTCCCCTCCGACTTCCTGTGCTGCATTATTTTATCAGATCTTTGAGCAGAAGATAAGAGATTCGTATTCTAGAAATGGGGTTAATTTCCAAACTTGCTCACTGAAGTACGAGGCACAGTTTCAGCATCAGAACTTCTGCTTTCTAGTTCCCCTCTGTTAATAATTCAGCAATGACACAGAAAATGCTTTGAATTAATTTTCTTTTTACTACTTCCAACATCCCTAACCCCCCTCGTGTTACTGGTGATGGTTCTTACTGACATTGTTTTGAAAGTTGTGTTATATGACTGCTATGCCTTTCTTTAAGTCTCTCTGCAGAGCCCTGCAGTTAAAGCTTCACTGCTGCTTGAAAGAAGGGAAAAGGCCTACTGGGAGATTTTTGCTAAAAGTTCACATTCTGCATTTAAAGGGCAAATGGGTAAGTCACAGAAATGCTTAGAAAACCTCCCTTTTGGGATATCAACCAGAGTCATATATTTCACATCCTGGATTATATGTCATCAGTGGTGTCTTTATGGAGGAGGAAGCCTGTATTTAGCCCTGGGCACTGTGTGAAGCCAGACTCTCGTTTCTCACAGCGATGGCAGGTAATTTCCAGGCTCTGTGCCTCTGTTCCTGCATAACAATAATCTGTTCCTGCTTTGCTCATTAACAATGATGTAGTGACAGTTGTTCTTTTAGAAGAGATGCCACTTCCTGCTCCCAAACAAAAAACTATATTTGTCTCTCCTCTCTGACCATCCCCTTTTCTGTCCAAGAATCTTGTCATCTTTATAGTTCTTTTTTCCTCCGCCAAGTAGGTTATGTTTTCAGTGTAGTGTGTTTGTTTGTTGGATGGTTGGTTGGTTTGTCTATTTGTCAGCAGGATTATAAAAAAACTTGTGGTATAGTGGATCGGAATTACAGGGCAGATACACAAATGGTTAACATTGCGAGGTAGGGTGTGGCCTGGTTATTTACAGTTATCTACTGCCTTGTTGTAGGTCAAAAACCTAATGTCTCAAAATGAGGAGTGGCAGTTAGTTTATGTACGCTCCCATAGGACTGGCCCACGTTAACCCATGTACATTTCAGATTTTTTTTGTATGAATAATTGACAAAGGCGTATTTACATTAGACACTTCAGCCAGCTGACATGTGACTTGCTGGTATGCTTCTAAAGCCTATTTCATTCATGTGCGTGCTATTTTCTGAAATAAAACATGATCCACCACCTCCTCAAAGCTGTAACCTGAGCAGTTTAGTAATGATCTGAAATCTGATTTCCCTGCCCTAAAAAAAACCCTGCACTGCTACTGTACATTAATCAGACCACATTATGAGGCTCTCTAAGTAAATGTGGCTCTTTAATATAACAAAAATTGATCGCATAATGGGAGCTGGGTAATTTAATTGATTCAACAATTTAAGTGATTCCACGCAGCACTTAGATAATCATTCAAATTACCAAACATCAAACATGCACACAAACACAAAGATGCATTTTGTTAAAGCACATTGTGTTCTAAGAGACACAGCAAAACAAAACAGAAACACGTATTCTACCACATTTATTTTCTCAATTGTTAGATAAAATCAATGTTTTCTGTATGTGCCACACTGAATGTGACCTGAGGAAATATCTGTTTGGTTTTAAACCTGTCTGAATAAACCAGTATAGATTGCAGCATTGCTAAGAACAGCCTTGCTTTAAGGCACGAACAGTTCCAAAATCAAATCAATTGATTTAACACTCCAGGCAAAATCCAAGCTAGTGTATTAATCAGTGGTTCATCACGCATCATCAGACAATAATCGTACAACAGTGATGAACAGCCTGGTTTCATATACAAGGATACACAATACATGACTGCTGACACCGATGGATGATGTTGCTTACCAATAGCTCATGTTGCTAAGCTACAGTGCAGGACAAGGTAGTTTTGTCTTTCAGGGTCTTGCGTTTAAAATTAAAAGCTATGTGTTTTTCATTGACTCCTGCCCCTTACTTAATAAGTGCTTTCTTTAATGTCTTGATGAAAACATTTACAGTACTTGAGTAGAGCAACATACTGCTGCTATTTACTTTAAATTAACTGCTGCACTGACTTGTAATGGGGAGAATGGTGCCTCTGTCATTCATACTCTGTGCTGGTGAGCGGGTTTGAAAATAGAGCCTGGATCATATTTCATGTAGAAAATATTTTTTGAAAAAAATACTTTGTGGTTTCACTTAAATTTCCTCTGACTCCACTGCGTTGACTGAGTGATAAAAGGATGTTAGTGATGGATAAAAAGCTTTACTTGTTGCTAGTGTGAAGCTAACCGCTAGTAAGGTCAATACGCTAGGACTGGGAGCTCAGAGTTGCTGTTTACGGGGCGAGCGGGCAACTAAACTGGGTCAAGCAGCCTCTATGAACATCATTGCAGAGGTGGAAGGACTGAAGAAGACCCTGACAGAGGAAAAGGAGAGTGAAGCCAAGCAACAGGCCATGGACAGGAGTAAATCTTTGACTGGCTTTTAATTGTTTGTGAGAGCTTTTCAAAGTAAAAGACGTAACAGATGCCAAGCTTGCACTCCATAGAGCAGATATCTATCCATCCATCCATCTATCTATCTATCGATCAGGGGAGGTTAGAACAACTGGCACATACTACTGAAGTCTGTATCTCTTGTCTAATCTTTGAGAGTTTGTTTTCTTGAGGGAATGGATCTAGGTCTTGTACAGACAAAAACATAAGATGGATAAGTGTTGCTATGCAACCACAAAAAAAAAAAATCAAAAATAACATTGACTTCACAGATAGAGATAAAACATACCCGTTTCCCAAGATGAACACATAAATAGCATATAATATGAGCAGCAAAGGTGAGTGTAGCATAAACTGGCTGAGCCTACCCCAGCTCTGATATTTCACAGACTAATACAGCGATCCCATTATTTCTCTTTATGGATTCTTTTTCAGTCAAAGAGCCTCTCAACAAGCTATGCCTGCATAGGATATGCAGTCATCCATCAAACAGATATTTCAAGGTTTCAAAGATAAAAGCAACCACAGGACCTAACACATATGCAACACCTACATACATTCACACATTCTGCATATGCTCATAGAAACACATAGACACAAAAAACAGGGTTAGATTGGAAGGAACATTGAATTTAATGCCTTTACACAAAATAATAAACT
>CAFUXE010001057.1:17719-42157 GCA_903364295.1 Serranus cabrilla
ACCTAACACATATGCAACACCTACATACATTCACACATTCTGCATATGTTCATAGAAACGCATACAGACACAAAAAACAGGTTTAGATTGGAAGGAACATTGAATTTAATGCCTTTACACAAAATAATAAACAACAATTGTAAAGAAGGCCACCCCAATACTGTACCAATCTCCCTCCCCGTAGCCTTTGACATACCATCTGACTAAAACATGAACAGACACATAAATATATGAACACATATGCAGTGCATCTTGTGAAAACAGACACATGAGGATGGGAAAGCTCCTGAGGTCTGTCAGTGAGACCTATTGAATTTCGAGAAATGTTCCTTTCATGTACTCTGTCTAATTATAGGACATATGGGGGAGGCGAATAGTGGAGAAGAAGAGATTCAGGCTGAGGATGTTTCCAGCTTTATGTTACAGTACACTGCAGTACAGTAGATCTCTCCTTCAAAAAAGTTTATACTGGAGTGAAATAATGGTGTGGTGTCTACTGTGAAAGTCATACAACCACTTTTAGTTCTTTCGTGTGCATTTTGAAAATAACACACAGCCAGCCGAAGCAAAAGAAGAATGCCCTACCATTATCTATAAGCAGCACTAAGGGGAAAAACTGTGGTTACAGGCTTTAAAATACATAGAAAAATGAATATCATTAAAAAACACTAATATAAATGAAGTAAGTGAAAATAAAAAATCTTTCTAGAATCACATTAAAGGTTGTATATTATAAAAGGAAAAGAAAACAAGTATTTTGCTTTGTTATTTTAAAGCAGATGTCGGTACATACACTTTAAAAGAAATGTAATTGAAACATTTAAAAAAATGTTTCTATCAGTCATCTAACGAACTTAAAAACTGAATTAAATACAGTAAAATCACAAAAGTGTTGCACTTACTCCGCACATATTGCTGATTGAGCCATATTTCCATTCGGCCAGCTTAAGTCATAAAAGGTAAAGGAGTTTGAAAGCAACTCAATAAAGTCGTCATTTTATCAATAGTTATTAAATCACTATTCTCCACTGCCACTTTCATCAGAATCTGTCTTTCCTGCCTGCTTTTTCTGCCTTCAGTCAGACCACACAACAGATCATGATTCTAAAAACACTTTTCCAGTATTACAGTAATAAAAAAAATTGGCACAATATGTTAGATTTATGCAAATGCATGAAATAGCTACATATGCACAAATTTCTACTTTTCATCACACGGCGACAGACACAAAGCCTTGAAAAATGTTCTCAATTAAACTTTCCCAGCCAAATAAGCTGGTCCATTAAGTACCACTATCTCCCAGCCATAATTGAGCTGCTTCTCTCCTGAGTATATGCAGCTTGATAATATGTAATGTGACAGAACAGAGCCAGTGCAGGACTCAGGCAGGTAGACAGCCAACAGCCACTCTGCTAGATAATGAGGTATCTTTGGTGTGTTCTTTTCCTAATAACAGTCTAGCAGTGCAGGGCACAAAGAGCAAGCTCACTTTCTTTATATAGCATCTTAAATAAAGCTGGTCTCAGGCTGGGGTAATGAGCCTCTTGATGTAGCAGGTATAATAATGTCCTCTTGATAACAGCTGAAACAGTTACTGATGTGTTTGAATAGGTGACAGTTAAAACCCTGATAAGTAGACGAGTCAACGGTGATGAACTGTTGCCACCTTCAAGTATCTCCCAGGCTTCACATTGAAATACTGGATATTGAATCTGTCCATATGAAAAAATATAATTTCATCATTGGTATGCACTGCAGACATCTCTATTTACTCTGTCACTGCTCTTTCTGAAACAAATGAGCATGTCAAAATGTACTCTTTTCCTCCTATCCCATTATCCTGATGCTAGAAAATGGTTGATCAGAACAGATGGTGATGTTTCACAGTATATCAATTGTTCATGATCACGAAATAGAGACTCAGTGAGGGAGAGCCAGAGTCACAGAGATGGAAGGCAAAAGAAGTAATTAAAAGTACAATGACACGGTGAATGAGAAGGAAAGGAGTTCATTTGTTCAATGTCACTCCAGGAAAGGAGGTTATATCTCCCTAATTTTTCAAATTTGATATCCGTAACATTCTGGACATTGTTGCTAGGGATGACTTAAAATGAGGGTTGGAATACAACTAATCTAAAAACATTTTATAGAGGTGTAAAAATAAGATGCTGCCCAGAGCAAACAGAAGCAGAGACAACCAGAAGGGATCTCTTCAAGGCCATGCCCCATCTCCCAGTGTTTGCAAAATTGAAGAAATAATTTGTGTATTCACCCGATGATTTGGGTCTGCAGTATTACTGACAAACAGACAAACCAACCAACAAACAAACCAAACTCAAAACAAAACCTCCATGGCAGAGTTAACAGGTTCAACTATGTTATGTTTATCTGTCTCAGCATCAAACAACAACACTCCCCACGCAAATGGTCAAAACAAATGTGGCACAAGAAAATAAGTATGATTCTCCTCTTTATATCCTCAAACAAAAGAGAAAATAGCTGCAACCACAGCTACGTCATCAATCCCATCCTCTTGCAGCAGGTAAGACCTGACAAATTACATTATTACATTTTGCTAGCAGTGTGAACCATGCCTCATTCTTACTGTGCAGGATGAAAGGTGGAAATGGGAAAAGGTTCCCATAGTTACTACCTGCAGGTGGGAAGTAAACCTCAAAACTGTTGTAGTGCATGGCATTAAGCAAACTCAGATACTTCCAGTCACCAACTGAACTTCCTCAACACCACTGAGTATTGGAAAATGTCTTGTCATGCAATATCAAATTTCAAGACCAAAGCAGTAAATCTTATAAAATGTCTATCAGTGCTTTTGTTTCAGAATAATATAGAATTTCTGATAGCAATTGCCACTTGGATTGAAAAAACAGTGACTCCCAAGACACACTGCATTAGCTTTGGTTTCAATTAACTTTATTTCTAATTGGCTCTTGTAACATTCGGCTGCATTGTCTTTACAACGAGCGTCACACTGGAGTGAATCTGATGCTGCAGTTATACAGCTGGCAATAATGCTACTTAAATATGTTTACTGTGGATATGGTCAGATTAGAGGTAGCACATAATCTGAGCAAAGCAGATATATTTTACTCATCTATGCATTATAAACCACTGCAGTTCAAAAGTTATCAGTTGACTGACATTGAGAGGATTATTCTGTTATAGTCACAAACAAGCCTCCATCCATAACTGTTGTCAATAGCTCTTCACGCCTCACTAATATAAAAGAATTACTTCAAGGAGATGAATGAACACCCAAAGGGCTCTTAATTAAATAAATGGCTGTTCTGGAATTGTCATTTAACTCCAAAACATTAATCTTTTTTTTTTTTTTTAGCCTTTTCGGCTGGCATTAATCTGGCAGAAATGAGCCGTATTGTGTCGATCACAATGACTGACGAGGAAAGAATAATATCTACTGCAGACTATTTTTGTGTGACTTAACAGTGGGTAGAAAATGAAATGTGTTTTTCTGAAGACGGCCGGTGGTGAAGCCTACCTTTACGCATCAATCAACATCCATTTCATGATCATCAAGGACAAGACTTCCTCACCTGTCTACTATTATTAAAGGTACCCTGCAGCGACACATCTTGATAAGAAGAACAGCACTCACAGTACATTGTCATTCATCTGTGATCAAAAGCAGTTGTGACTCCTAACCTGCTTATAAAGGACATCAATGTGTATGTGCAGACTGTGGGGTAGTCAGCCTGCACATCCATTGAGTATTTGGGGACAAAGACAGGGAGACAGAAGATAAGCTGAGGACAAACGTCTCTGTGCTGACTTGTGCTCTCTATCTGTCTCATTTGACATCCAGTTCAGAACAGGATGGCTGCTGCATACATTCCTGTCAAAGCACATTAGAATATCCCCAGAGTTTCTCCATCCCTGAGGGCAATGTCCAAATGTCTGCTGGTGAATCTACATTAAATCACCCAAGGACATGATGTACAAACTCAGCAAACTGTATTATTTATGATTACACGGACTTACAGTCCTTAAGATAAGCTTGATATAAAAGTAAGTTTTGTATGGATGTACAGACTGTGAAATTATGGGCTGATACAGATGTTTAAAATAACTACTTGGTCAATAGCAGATGCCAATGTTTTCTGTTGTTGTTTTGGTTTATTTTTGTTTTTTATTTCTGTTGTTACTTATTTACACCCTCTTGTGCCGGGGAAACAAGAAATCTTTTTTGTAAATGCAACAACCTTTAATATAATCTTCTTTAATCATGAAAAATAGCTCCTTCAAAGGTCTTTTGTGCATGTTTTGGAGCTACCTGCTCAATGCCAAAAATGTTTCAGTGCATAGCCCAACAAAAACAATCTTTTAGTGGAACAGAGACTAAATGTGATTGAATGGAACTGCAAAAGTGGTGAGAAAAAACAATATAAAATAAAGAAAAACTAACAACTAAATACAAACACGGCATGTTTGTAGGCTTTCAGCTCTTGAGTACAAGGTTTTGTGTGCTTCCATTAAGCACACACTTGGAGTAGTCTGGAACAAGAGGCTGAACATTAGACTTTTTACAAAACTCAAAACTGGAATTCTTATTAAAAGCCTTGCCATACAGTGGGCATCCTCTTCATAATATTAATGAAATCCCTGCTACTTCACTACCTGTTAACATGCATTTTATTCTTTACAAAAGAAAAGCATAACTGAATTGTTGCTACTCGTCTATTTCTCTTCTCACCAAGATGTGAGAGCTGAACAGCCACTCACTGTTTCTGCTGGTGTATGGAGCACCTGGCCATTTGCTTTCAAAATGCATGTTGCTGATTTTTCTCAGAGATGGTACAAAATTCACACATGACCAAGCACAACTTGGCCACAGTTGGGCAATGTAAACAAAATCTTCAATCCCAATAATGTCATATCTCAATAATGACATATATCAAAATCTATGGAACACAAGAGATAAAGACTGGCCACTGACATCTGTGAATGTCACCTGATTACACAAATGTTCAGCTGATAAATCGCTGCATGCTTATTATTCTGTTCTACATGTTGAGTAATGACATGCAAATAAGAGCTAAATCAACGAGAGAGGAAAACCGAGTTAAGAAATAAACGTGCCACAATCTCTATGTGTCATACTTGACAACTTGTCTGAATTCATTAAAATTACCCACCCAGTGAACCTAAGGCTTGAGTGTGCTGACAGCAATGCAATGGTGTGTGTGTAAACACCATTATGTAACAGTTTCTCTTTACATTGTAGCAATGCTATGGGGAATTAGGGGTTACACTTGAAAGCCTGGTTTAAGTTAAAAAAAAGTGTTATATCTTACATCAAAAAAACCTGAACAGTGCAGGGAGAGGGAGAGAGACAGTACAATGAAGAGACAAAGAGAGAAAAAAAGATCAGCAGACTGGGAATGAGAGATGAAACAGTAGGAAGTGGAAGCGTCGTCTCTTTAATGCAGTCCCTATCTCTGCACAGCAATAAGTCACAACAAAGGAGCAGCGCCCTTATGCTGTGTTCTTTCTAATAGCCGAGACATCACCATCATCCTACTCATCTTGATCTCTCTTACTGTCCCCCCACTGCCCTCTGTGTGTGACTTTAATCTATAGATCTGACCTCCATACCGAGGACAGTAACCCACTTTCTATCTTTCCTGGCAGCTGTGGCAAGACCCTCCCTCCTAGTTGCGCCAGATGTCAGGGCTGAGCTGCGTGGCTTGGCCCACTTTGCTTTATGGTGGACGACTAAATGTATGGGAGGAGACCAGAAGAGGGGAGAGCCTATTTCATGCTAAATCCCATGATGAGCAAGATTACACTGTAGCCTTTGAGTATGTGTGTGCGTATGTATATCTACAGTGTCTTTGTCTGTGTGTTGGTTTAACCTCTGCCTCACGCAATCCATGATAAGCTCCTGTTTCCTTCTACTGGCAGTTTTCAATCTGGCCAACAATGTCACAATATTGTTCATAGAGTTTTTCTTCTTAAATGAAAAGATTGCTTTTAATGTTCTTGATGCATTTCCTCTGGCATCAGGCTAGCGACTGGTGACTCTTCAGTCCAGTCTATGGATTTACAATGCACTTGTAAATTAGTTTAATACACTCAAAAACATTGAATTAATTCAGTTTATTGGAATTTTATTGGATGCAGAAAAAAGACTGGAGCACTAAGAGCCTGACAGTAGACAAGAATTTTAATGTTAAGTGCTCAAGGCCAGGGATTTAAGTGCATTGAGATGCAAATACAAAGCAAGATGGTGAGGTTCAGTAACAGTCCATTTTTCTTAAGATAATATGGACTTGGTTTTATTGTGTGTTAGAAAATTATCTGCAAAACCAATTAAACAAAGCTTATTGAGTTTAACAGAAGAGTCATTTTTCTGTAAAAAGATATATTCCTGCCTGAAAAAACTGTAATGTCTGAATACTATTTCAGAAAAAGTACAGCTGTTGTCTATATGAGTTGGATTTCTTAAGGGGACAATTTACCTTTAAATAAAAATATATATTTTTCCTTTTACCTATAGTTTTATTTATCAATTAACAATATTTTGATGTTAGTTGCCAAGTTGTGTACATAGATGCCATAGAGATAAGCCGATGCAGTTTTCTTTCTTTGCTGTTCTGTTGTCCCTTTAAGATATCCTTTTATCCCGATCATTAAACTATCTCTTAAAGCAGTCAATCCTGATCAGTGATAGCTAGCACTTCAACATCTGCCTGTGTTACTGTAGAAAACTACATTTTCAAAACATCTACATAAATGAGTCAACTGTGGATCAAGGTGTTAAATGTGTTAATACCACATCCTGTATTTGACTTCCCCTTGTGACTTTTCTGTTGATAGGCAACACATGGTGAGAATTATTACAAATTACATTGACAGGCATGTTGACAATGACATGTTTGCTTTCAGAACATATGAGACATAATTTTGCCCGAGACTCAGTGCAGGTTACTGCTAGAGAAACAGCACTCTTGTCTTCTGCATCTGACAGCTACACAGCGCAGCCACTCTCCATAAATAATGGAGAGGAAAGATCTTCCACTGAGAAAAAAAAACAACAGGAGATGGAAGGAGGTGAAACAAGATCGAGGGGGTGTATAGAGTGAACGAGTAAGGGTAGAGAGTGTTCAAAAGAGAGAGCGGAAGAATGGCAGCTTGAAAGAGAAAGTATAAGGGGTCCGCTAATGAATGGAAAACAGCTGACAGTTGAAAAGATCATGCTAAGACAGCATGAAAGATTGAAACAGGAAAGAGTAAGAGTTGAGAGTTGTGACAAGAGAAAATGACGATAGCAAGACCAGCAAACATACAAGAAAGCTTGTTGGTGTGCAGACACAGACAAACTCAATGAGTAATGCTGTCATGGCCATAAACATTTAGTTGGCAATAACATTTCATGCAATTAATTGCAACTGTTGATTTAATTGTCTGTTCTGATCATTTTATGCCAAGCAGCGGTGCAGTTGTGGAGGCCAACCTAATGTAACAAAATGAAATGGTTCAAGACTGTTAATTAAAGCTTTCTTGGGATTTAAGAAGCTGTAGTAGGATTTTCCCTACCATTATAAGACTTAACACCAGAAACCCAGACACAGCTTAAGCTGAATGAATGTGAAATCAATGTGGAGAGTATCAAAGTTACTAAATTCTGGTGGTTGTCGTTCTTCCCCAATGGACCTTTTGAATTTTGTCTTTAGGCCTTCTGATTTTTGTGCCAGATATGGTGACAGCAAATTATCTAAAATATTTTTTTCTTGGGGGAAAATACCACCAAACACTTCACCAAATATGTGCAGATAAGGCGTCCACAAACACTTTGCAGACATCTTTACTGATAATTTCTTCTTTGCTCCAATCGCAAACCTCTGTCTGCTCTCTGTCCCTCACTCAACCACACACTGGCTATGCTATCACTACGCATGGAGATATTTATTTAAATTGCGCACAGTATTTTTATAACACCATGATTACTTCCAAACATCTTTGTAATGACCTAATTCGAAAAGCTGGATGGAAGGGAATGCTCTAGCTTCTTCTCCATGGCTGTACCTGTAGGGAGACTCACTGCTATAAATAAACAGATTGACACCTCTCACAAGCAACACATACGGTCTCATATGAGCTGAAACAGAGGAATGTGCTCAGTTTGACACTATTTACCCAGTTGATGAAAACACATCTTATCCACAGTCAGTGGTACAAACATGAAGCCAAAGACAATTCATCTCCTTGATGGCATCTAAAAATTATGCAAAAGGATCATGATCAGGGAATTATGTAATAATGGTGACAGTATCCAAGAGATCCACAAACAAGAAACTTCCCTCATACTTCAAACATATTGTCAGACTGCAGAGCATTAGCAGGTTTTCCCCATGTGCTCATCACCACAGAATTCAGCGCGGTGACAAACTGAGCATGGAGCGTCAAGTGTTGCTGACATTGCAGACAGACAAGCTGGTCTCCCCGCTGCCAACCCAACCTGTCAACACACCAGAAGCGAGTCAATGCCAGTCTGAGATCACGCTGACACGCCTCGCAAACAGAGCACAGTGCAAAGCTGCACAGTACACAGCTTCCGTCAGGAACATGTTGATCTAGGCCTCCGTTTGCTGACTCAGCAACTTCACAGCAAGACTGAACCAGCCCAAAAATATTGCTGATGTGCCTTTTTGCATCCCCACCTCCTACTCACCAACAACTGTGCATATATACATATTTGGGTTTCCAGGAATCAACCGATAGAAGCATAACTTTTTGGATTCCTCTCAAAATAATTTACTGTCAAACAGACATCCTTGTTGATGCATTATTAATTGTAATCTAGTAAAATATTGATTGCTATCTCTCATACATTTCTCATGAGATTTCTCTTTAATACACACAAGTGTCAAGAATTCTGTGTCACAAATCAAACCACTCAGCACAGGTTTGATCTAAAGTCTAAAGTTTAACCAAGTCAATGTTGTTATTTTAAGTAACTTGTAAATTAACTTCTGTACGTTGACTTATCACATTCTACGTCGTCTACCTTAATGCATCCAAATCTTAACCAAGTAGTTTTGGTCCTTAAACAACAGTTTTATTTTCTTTACAAACCTTAACCCCATGTTTAAACAGTGATCATGCAACTGTTTTACAGTATATAATGGTCATATTTTGTAAAATATACCAACTGTTTAAGAGGATATGTTTTACTGATACTCATAACAACTACTATATTATAGATGTTCTTGTATTATTGTATTATACTCCTTCGGAGTGCTGCAACAAAACGTTTTCATGTACATGCAAAAGCAACATAAGCCACCATTAGACACTCATATGAACAGACACTTTTTCATGATGATGAAGCTGAACTATACATATTATATTATGAAGGCTAATAACCAGTGTCCTAGTTTAACAATTACAACCAAGTGTGTAAAAGGCATTAATCACAGAGGAATCAGAATTTAAATTAATACCATGATGGAAAAACAGGTCTTTTATTTTCTTGAGTCTTACTTGTTTATATTATGGCCATGCAAGTGTGATTTAACCTGTCATGGCTTGCTTGTTATATATGACTAGTAATTATTGTTCATATGCCACTTCACACATATTGAAAATGATAATTAACTTGAAACATTCACATGAATTTAACTGCTTTATTAGGTCCGCGACACATGCTTTAATACTTCATGATCTGTATAGCACCAGTGCCAGCATGCATCTAACATCGAACAGCAGTTTTTCTCTTATTCCATACATGCACCACTACTGCTGCTTGTTATTATAAGCAACGCTTTCTGACTTCATGTTCCAGTAAGATGGTGTTGTGAACTCAAAGAAGAGTGAAAATAAAAAAGGCTATTATCATCTCATTTCAAATGCACTC
Source organism: Serranus cabrilla (assembly GCA_903364295.1). NCBI lineage: Eukaryota > Metazoa > Chordata > Actinopteri > Perciformes > Serranidae > Serranus > Serranus cabrilla. The sequence continues at coordinate 27,615 of CAFUXE010001057.1, forward strand.
CTGTGTGTTGCAGTTCCTCTGTGAACCATTTAAACTCTTACTATACTCAAAAAAGCTTACGGAGCCAGTAGTGGTATTAGCATTTTGTCTTATGGTACGCTGCACTTTCTCCCGTACATAATAATGAGACAGAGGGAAGATTCTGTCTTTCAGTTTTTCAAATTTGTCCTTTTTTTCTTGTGTTGGACTTTAGACTGCCAGTGTTATGAGATGCCCCACTTTTTTTAATTACATCTACAGGATTTTATTGACTATGCCTGACAAGACATGGCCTCTCATCAGTAGCACTGCAGCGGCGAGGGCAGCACCCATTCCTCGCCGTCTGAGTCGTGATGCTTGAGTATGGATCTAGTCTGAACAGCATCTTTTCAGATAGTACTCCGTTCATTGTCTAAATACAGTATTAAATTCATCTTTATCAGCTCCTGCTATTAATCCAAAATGCCGTGAAAGCTTTACATGGCATAAAAGAAAAATTCTTGGGAAATAATACAAAGATTACCCAATGGATAATTGAATCAGTGGGAGCAGTGACAGCTGCAGTATTTAGGACAATGAACAGTGCTTAAAGCATCACCTGCTTTGTGAAAGGTTGGGAACACTGACCAGATGGGCTGGCATCACTCCGGGTACATATTTATCTGCCAAATATATACAGAAAATATTTATTTGCAAATTGATTAACCAAAGCAGTAAATCAGTTTCTTTCGGACAAACTTTCAAGCAATAAATGTCTACAATATGCCTGCACATTGAACATCTAATCCAATTAAACTTGATTTTCACAACATAAAGCAGTTTGTCTCCATGCCAGCTAGTGCCATCCCTGCACACTGTGAGGGCGGTGCTGATCAGAGACAGTGGTACCACCTCCACACTGGCAAACAACCCAACTGGCAGGGTGACAAGAGTGTGCACCTTTCACACATTACCTTTGCTGAAAAAATAATAAGACTGAGAGGTCAGAAGAATTCTTATTTTGTTATTGTTAACAGAAGGAATGAGCCAAGTGATGAAGAAAGACACACCGAATCACAAACTGTGTAAGGTTGGGCAAGAGAGAGTGCAAGGTTGAAACTGAGTGATTTATCGGATTCATACATATATACATAAATACATGCATACTGTATTGTTCTGGCAGACCTTTTTAAGCACACTGTGCAATCATTGAAATGACAAAGCTTCATCAAAGAAATCCAGGGAGTGTCTTGCCACCATAAGAAAAGTGTATGAATACGTTAGGAGCCAGAAACCTCCTGAGCAATAACCACTTGCATAACAACCCCTTATGTAGCTCTATTTGCATACAGAGTAAGGTGGCTGCAGCTATTCTTCACCCCCCAGGATAATACGGATCGTGCCACTTTATCGAACACCAAGAAATGAGAAAGTCCACGAGAGCATCTTCAGCAAAGCTCAATTTACTGGAAATTCTCAATCTTAAATGTGTTTAATTTTAATGGCTTAGGTTTAGCAACCAACCAGCCAAAGTGTGCAACTGTTAGTAATCTATCATACCGCTAAAGAGTAAACCCCCTCCTCTCCATGTGTCCCTGACTGGGAGATTTACATCAGCCAAGTGCTTCAAATGTTGCCCATTACAGAGCTCTGCCAAGCATGTTGACAGGTGATCTGTCATGGTTTGGAACTTCTTTTAAAATTCGGAAACTCAATTTGGAAGCTGGAGTAGCATAAGTGGCTGATGAATGTTGTAATCTTGCAGCTTAAACTGGTTTGTTATAAAACGTAGTTGGTTTCCCAGGCTGGGTTTTGCTTTGTTATTAAATGAAAGAACGACTCCTACACACTGTGGGGATGATGCCCATACATAAACCTGAATATATACTAAGAGGAGCCAGTTAGCCCGCCATGTAATGGTTTCCTTCCCAAAGTTATCTTAATCTTTTTGTCTTCAGTTGGAAAGTTTGCACAGTATTTTGTAATGTACTATGTACAAGTCCCATGAAAAAAATGAATGATTCAGTCACAGCTCGGAAACATGACATTCTACACAACACTCTTGTACAGATGCAGCACTTACTTCAGAAAACACATTAGTCGCTCCCAGGAGAACTTCATAGCGTGCATTATGCATGTACTGTACTGCAAGCAGTCACAGGAAGTACTATTCAGGAATTCAGACAGTTTTCCTGCAGTCATTTCTTGGAAGAAAGTGAAAATATTTGATTCTTTTTAGATGCCAAAATTTGGAGGAGTGATGTGAAAACGGTTGGGTTTTCCCAAATGCATTCTTGCTATGAACAGATTTAGAAAAATCATGAAAACTGCACTTAAAGAATCCAGCAGTACCTGAAAATGTATCCAGCATTTAATGAGAGAAACATCAGTGGAGAGAGACTTACTCATTTTCACTCATCAGACCATTCCTCTTGACCCTCCTCAGGCTATCCCTTCTATCTTCCGCTGCTGTACTCCTTTCTCTCTTTTTTCTCTAATCCGCTATGCTTTCTGTTACCTTGCCTCAATCTTACTTTCCCCTCTCTCACTTCTTATCATTTTCCTCTTCTATCTCTTTCTTTCCTGTCCTTCTCCCTCTGGTCCAGTTATTTTGCTCTCATTCTGAGCACGTTCAGCACCCAGCCCTTGAAACAGGAATTAAGGGAACAAGACTGCGGCTGGAGAGCCAGGCAGAGGGGTGTGGACCGGCAGGGACATGAGTCGTCGTTGAGGTGGGGGGGCACAAAAGCTTTCTCTCCTCACCCATGGTAATGCTGTCATGCACATTTCGCAAAGCTATCCTTTATTTACTCAATACTCATCACCTGATCAATATGGAAACACAAGTGTGAAGATATCTGTCTTCAGCTGCATCATCCCCATCATTTATCTCTTCTCACATTTAGATTTTTCACACGTTTTTTCCCTTTGTTTATCCTTCTCTCTGTCTGTCTCTTGTTTTCACCCCTCTCTTTTGAGAGTCTGACTAACAGTCCCGTGTCATGTCACACTATAAGACAGCTCAAGTTCCACACTATTGGAAACTGGACACGACACACCCACTGCACCTCCACCCCACCATCCATTGCCACACTCAAACAAACACACAATAAAACCTACCCAGCGTAAAGATGGCCAGTGCCTTCTGTTGTCAACACTTAGTGCAATTCACCATGTACACAAAACAGGTGCTCAGGTTTATGAAAATACTGTATGAAAATCTGTTCTGCATGCAAATGTGTGAACGTGCTGAAGTGAAGGAAACATTCTGCTCAAGAGCGGCACATTTTAATCCCTTCATCACCTCACTCAACTGTCACAAATCCTCAGGACTGAAATACTCCTGAAGGAAAAAGAAACGCTCCTGTACCACCAGCACTCTTTGCCTTGACATCCAATACACATAAGAGGCAAGAAACATCAGCAAACAGACAATGTGTAGAAAAAACAGCAGGTAGACAGTCAAAACAGCATTGTGTACACGTGTGTGTGCATCTGTGTGAATACCTACAGTAAGGCTTCGTCCCACAGCTGAGAGAGGCAGCGCTAACATCCAGACACTGAACACGCTCCACTGTACTACTGCTGCTGCTGCTGCTGCTGCTGGCTTACTCTCCTATATGTGAGAGAGAGGTACTCACACACACACACACACACACTGGCTCGCTCCTTACCTTGCTCACACACATACACTCACACACAGCAAAGGGCAACCAGCTGTGAGGTTCTTGCATACCCCACAGGCAGTCACTCAGCATCACAACTCTGCAGATTTCTCTTTCTCACTCCCTCTATCTCTCTCGCTCTCTTTCTCTCCCCCCCTCTCTCTCTCTCTGCCTTCCTCTTGCCGTCACTCACACACATACAACTGTGCAGAGATGCTTACTGTCGATTAACTAATCCACAGAATTGGAACAATATCACAAAAATGTAACCGAAACACGACCATGAACTCGCTACCAGCTGTTGTCTGAAGCGTCTGCAGATGTTCAGCCTGTGAGAGAGCTGGTTTTATTTTCTCCAATCCTCTCAGCTGGACATCTGATTACATATCCGCTTTATTGAATAATAAAACAAAGAGACAGTGACTGAAAGGACTAAGGGAGAGGTAGCCAGAAAATGAGGTTAAATGTGGAACTGAGTTACAGGGACGAAGAAAGACTTAATGCACAAAGGATGGGATGTCAGCAGCAGTTGTACTTATAAGGGGACCCATGTGGTTTGGTAACAGTTGATGGACTACACATATAGATAGTGCTTTTATACCATAGTGCTTTACATAGTGCCCTCATGCAGTCAACTGATGCTGCTGCTAGCAATCAGCAGCAATCGAGGTTCAACGTCTTTAGGGACTGGACCACCAACCATGCAACACATAGCTGCCCACATACATACTCTATTTAAAGATTTTCTCCTTCCAGCTTCTTTTTCATTCTATCACTGCAGAGTATAAACTGAGCTCAAAGCCAGCTCAAGGAGCTGAAGAAGTTAAAGGTGACACTATGTGCTGTACGGTGGATTCTGTGCTGATGTGAAGAGTGGTTCATTTGAATTTTGGAAAAGTAACAGAAATATTTGGAGAAGTAACAGTTATCTATAATTACAGACAGTCTAAATGATTTAAATACAGCATTAATACACAGAGTTCAGTGATATCATCTCACAGCATAGCAACACCCAACTTCAACCTGATTAAAACTGAAAACACCTGTATAAGCGTGCGAGGCTGAATTAGTCATAATACTTGGATCTCTAAAAAAAACTGCTGATATTGCATAAAGTCCTGTCACCACAAAATATGACACACTTTTCCAATATTTGCCTCAAACAGTAAACACTTCTGTTACACTTATCCTTCTTGTCATTCTTGAAAAACCTAATTTGCTCTCCCTTCCTGCAGCTGTCTGTTAAAAGTGGGAAATGCTGAAAAAGCAATTTAGGTACAGTTCTGGTAGCGTGCAATCCTTTTACAAACCATAACAGGCATGTGACTGCAGACCAAGTAAAACTTGTAGCAAATTGTAAAAAACATGGCTTTACTTTGAACCACAGAGGGACTAAACCTTCCCCCTGAAACCAATTTCCACCACAGCTTTCCTGCTGAGTGGGTACTTTCCCTTTTGGACATCTTGCCGAGGCTGTTCCAGTTTTTTTCACTTAGGTAGCTAATCAATGTTTAAGAAACAATGAATGTGTGGGAAAATAAAATGGCTTGACGTAAATTTGCTGTAATGAGGCTATTTGTATGCACTGTTGCCTACAGCAATACAGTAAACAGTCAATAAACAAGACATAACATACATACTCATATGTACATTGGGGGATATCATACAAGATGAATATGCACAATCTGTATGTGCATACTTCCCAGCATGCTTTGCTGTGAACAGTATAATTTATTCTCCGTTGGAGTACATGAGTAAATTGTAAATAATGTCAAGGCCAGTGTCTCCGTCTCTTTCTCTCTGTCAGTCCTATCCACTATGCTCTTCTGCCTGCTAGCTATTCATATCACACATGTGAGATATCGTCCAGAGGAAAGGGGGAAAATAGTCCTGGGAGGAACTGTGGAAAGGTTCACTTCACAAGTCAGAAAAAGAGATGTGTTTTGGAAAAGTGAATCATAAAAGAGCTGCTTTAAAATAGTCTGAAAATGTACAGCAGCTTAGATGACTGAAACCAGTAGGAGAAAGAAGAGGATGGTGGTATATGTAACATCAGACAAGAAAACATTTTGACAGCAGGATACGGTGTCAAAATTCCAAAAAACAGAAAAATAACTCTGGGGCAAATGTGAGAAAAAGTAGCAGCAGTGACTGAAATTACACAGAAAAAGGTGATGGAAATACAAAAAGAATAACACCTGATAGCACAAAGAAGAGCAAGGAAGTGCTGGGAGGCTCACAACAGGGAGCACTGACGTTTCTCGCTCTTTTTTTGTTACATATCTCTGATGTCTTTGCATTTAAGAAGCAAAATAAGGTGATTGCCAGGCCAGACAGGGGGGCACAACAGCAGGGAGGTGCCACTCCGCTTCCTGGCACCGACAGCTCTGCAGAGTCACGACAAAATGTGTCTGTGTGTTCGTGTGCGAGCACAAGTTCTTATATTACAACAGAGTCAGACCCCAGGACACGACAGCTGTCCTTTTCATGTGTGCTGTTGTATGAGGCTTGTTCAGCGTTGTGTCTGTCAGCAGGTCTTATGACTGCAGTTGCTGAGTTCACTCCAACACAACCCACCTCATCCTCACAGCCTAGGGCCCGACAGAAAAACGGATCAAATTGAAAATTCGCTAGATCTCTCAAGAAAAAAAAGCAACAACCACAAAATAGTTCTGGATGCCTCAGTGCATTCAGTAATAAAGCAGTTTTTCCTCAAGCCAAAGCAATTCTGACAAGTTTAGAAATGACAAAAGCAGAAGCAGCGAGGCTCAGAGAAAAATAACTGCATGAACAGTACAGTATGTGTGCGTGCATATGCAAATGCACTGGTAATTGAGCATATTTAGTGAATGTGGAGATTGAGGCTATACAACTCTACACTTCCATATACACCAAAACCTACCAGCATTGCCCTTAAGATAACAAACAGTCTTGCCCCACAGAAATCTATAAACTGTTTTCTTTGTTGTTGTTTTTTACACACAATCATGCTTGTGCATTCACACACATGTATGCAATAAACAAGCACACCAATGCCTGCATCCGTGCCCAAATGTCCTGTGTTGGCATGTCGGCTCTACCGAACCCTGGAGTGTGCACCATCTGTCTGCTTATTACTCACACTGCATAGACATTCACACACAAACATGCACAGCATAACATCAGTAAAGCAGATACACATGAATACTTCATGTTTCAGCCATAAACACTGCATCAAATGACTGACAGCGGCACTTACACAAGCTCTGCAAAGCATCTGCAAGCCTCTCCTATCATTCTTCTTCGACTGCAGTGTTATCAGTGGAAGAAACGGGAAGATGTACAGGATTTATCAGTGCTGGAAGCAGCATGGTGGACTTAACAAGCAGACAGACAGATGGACAGGGAGAGACGTGGAATATCCAAAGAAATAGGCGGGTAGATAAGCCCCCACGCATAAAAAGACTGATTTATTTATTTTCACACCACATACCTCTTTAGGAAGAGCAACAGTTACTCTAGAATACATACTGTCAATAATCAATTTAACAAATGTTATGTAGCCACAGGGAGTAGGCTCTGTATAACATTCCAGGGATCAACCGATCTCCATCCTCACAGGAAACCAAGTAGCTCACCACAGGTTGCTTGGTACAGATGGCACACACATGATACCCAAGCTCTGCTGTTTATTGTTCTCCTCTCTCCTCATTAATTTCCTTTCTCCTTTCTTTCTCTTTACGTGTTAGGATCATATTCTTTCTCTTGCCAATATCAATTCTGTTGTGCATCCGAGGCCTTGAATTGCTCGCTCTTAAAACCACAGTAGCATCAAAAAGTTGATTTCACCTTATTTGACTGTGTGTATGTGCATGGGTGTGTGTATGTGTGTGACAGAGGGAGAGATATTGCCTGGAGCCCTCTGCATGTTCACCCACACACTCATTGTTTATGATACATCTTTCTCTCAGATCAAAGTTGCAATATTATAGGACTGTTAAAGCCTTGTTAAAAATATACAACTGAAGTAGGTGTGTATCTGACAGATAACGTGATTGCCAGGAGCTTAGAGATTAAACTATGAACTGATTATTCAATAGGGATGCCCAATCCAATTTTTCTCCCTGGATACTGATTCCAAAATCTCAACTCAGGTTATCTGCCAAGAACCCAGTCAATACTTGTGTGTGCTCGCTTTATCCCAAATCACTGAACTATGAACTAGTTGAACAAAAGACAGACAAGCAAACATCTTTTAAAATGCATGTTTTCTGAATGGAGTTTGAAACGATCAGAGCTATGCAGGAGAATCTCAATGCTGAAAGACTTTTGTGACACATAATTATATTATAATAGTATAATTATTCTTGCTCAAGCTGAACATTTTCAGATGCACAAAAAAAGTATTTCACTTATGGTGTTCATACACAACTAACTAGCGACAGCTGTGATGAAATAAGTACAGCAGGCATTGATAGTGACGTCTCCTAACCAATGGCAAATTTTTACAAGCACCATCAGTACTTACACAGAGCAACATGGTGTAAAGAAACAGTTGTCAAACTAAAATAACAAACCTCCAATTTAGATCAAATTTGGAAATAATAAATGGAAGTGAAAGCAGTGAAATGAGGACAGAAGAAAACAGAACAAAATGCACACAAATGAGAAATAAAACCAATCACAGGAACCACAGCAGGGGTGGTTAGAGAGGAGAGTTTTGACTCAGGGCAAAGCAAGGACGAAGGCATGCAGTCATGTACAAAGGGCATGGTTTAGTCAAAAGCGGAGTTGCCCAAGTGGCTGCCAACAGAGGAGACACACACACACTGGGAGCCAGGCCAGACAAAGAATACCCCCTTCTGGGAGAATCACTGCTTCCCTTGGATCTATAGATGGATCCATTTAACTGCTCTGTTTACTTTTGTCTTTGTCTGTGTCTCTCTCTCTTCCTCCTTGACTTTGCTCACTTCATCACTTGCTACTTGTACCACTGCCACCCTTCTGACTGTGTCGATTAGGAGCCCAACACGCCGTCTCCTCTTTGTCTTCTTTCTCCTTGGAGCCATCAGTATCCTTGGACTGGTTCTGTTTCAGCCAGTTTCCAATTTGCATTCAGCATCTCAAAGACAAATGTGAAGACAAACTTAAAGCAATTGGTCACCCAAATTAAAGGACAGGAGGAGGAAAACTCTGACCTTTAGATAATTGGCTGAATTGAACCTGCATTCGTCACTCTGAATCGCCTCAAGTCATTTGAGACGGTTAATGAATATACACACAACACAGAGTAGAGTAGTATGCATACTGAATAAGGGGGGAAAAAATCTTTAAACAATGTATTTTCATCAAAAGTTTTTTTTAAAATGCAATATTAAACTGTGATTACTTACATGATTGATTACTTGACTACAGCTCCCATGGGGAAATAATAATGCAATATATAATATCATTTGTATTTGAACTTGAGACTGTATTTTTCCTTCTTGTGAGAATAGCAAGTCACTGTAATCTGAGCAGAGGCAACAGACAACAGAGGTCATGACCTCATTAAAACAAAGCTAATTCTGACTTTCAAATTAAACAAGCAGCTGTCTTTTGGTTGTGAATGTGTCTGTGCCTTTAAAGACTTCTGGAACAAGTTCAAAATGTGATTTAGCACAATGATGGGACTCACATTATATTGTGGTACAATTTCCAAACTCTAAATCTAAAAATTTTAATGAGATAGTTCATGAGGGAAGTTTAAAGCACCTATTTAATGTCTCATTGAATTATTTGTTCTTGCTGAACTCTGAGTCATACTCCGTTCCCTTTGGTCCCAACTGCAATCAACTGCAGATGCATCGTGACTGAGCTTGGTATATGACTTCAGCTCATCCATGCACTAAGATTATAATTTGCAATTGACCCACAGAGTATTAGTAACTACTATATACTAGACGGAGAAGAAGAACTTGTTAAAAACAGCACAGGGCAATGTTTTTAAATACTGCTTTGTTCTACTTATGTATGGAAGACCTTAAAATATTTTCTCATTATGAATATACATAATTTTTTTTAAACATAGCTGTGACCTGTATTTTTTTGTAGAGCAATTGTAATAGTGACAATTTCTACTGTTGAGAAGGTGCAATATGTACAGACTTGATAGACTGATCAGAATCAATTCATAATCACTGATTAAAAAGGTACAACTACAAGAATGGGTTAAGAACTGAGTCCTAAGGAGAACTGTGGAAAAGAAACCAGCAGCAATCAGCAAATTTGCAATCCTGATGGCAGGCTGAATTTAGAGGATAACCTCTCTAAAACTCTTGAAAATCATCTGGCATTTTAATTCTGGATCAAATTTGAACTGATTCATGACATAGTTTGTTTTTTAATTCCTAATTGCAATGACAAGGCATTGTAATGACATCCTGTGCATATTGATAACCATTGAGGAGGTCACTATAATATAATACACTGTTATATATAACATATGGAATATCTATAACCAGTGGACTAACTGTTTGACTCAATCTGATGATTTGTCTCCTTTCAGATTTTAATCACAACATTTAAAGTTAGCCACCCTCCACAGTTCAACTCCATCACGCCATAGTTAGAATGTTTAGCCATCTTCTGTCAAGCTAGCTATAAAGCATAGTATCTGTGTCCAGCCAGGAGAATTCAGCTTAGTTTACCTAGTTGTGGACTTATACAACACCAATAGTGTCAGCCAGGCAACACACAGAGACTTCAAAACAAAAAGAAAAGCGAAAATACAGGCAGAGGGCAGGGTTTCTAGTGGGTTATAAGTGATGACTAAGCAGGATTATTTTTTATGAGCCCACAGGAAATCCCACTCCTTGTGCCTTTGAAGAAAACTTAAAATGTGAACTCCCAATGACAAAAATATTTTTTGACATAACACAAACAACGTCTGCACCCACAGCAAAGTTTGAGGATTTCTCCCTGTGTGAGTGTTAAACAATGGAGCTAACCTGTGAGCTAAGAATGAAGCTGTCCTCCCTCTTTGATTGTGTAGGATAGTTCAGCGTGACATCACATTATATATTCTCAACAGACACCAAAATACCCACATATCCACATTATCCATGAGAATAGAAAAACTAACACACAAATACATGCCCAAAAATGCAATATACATCACACATTTCCGGATAGGAAAGGCTTTTCCTTGAGCAACCGGGGATTCTTCCCCCACACAATGTGTCATCACATCAGCCCACACTCCAGACCTGGAATGAAGCCCACACTCCAGACCTGAGCGATTGTAGTAGCAAACCTTGCAAGTTCATCCAGTGATTCATCCCCTTTCATTACAACACCACCCACATGCTCATACTGCCACATGGTTCCTTTCTGACCAATGAGAGCTCACTGGTCCCTTATAATTCACCGACGTGAATTCTTCAATAATTAAAGAAAAAGTCTGCTTCTACGACAGTCTCATTATGAAAACTGTGCCTGCCTCAGGTTTGATTATGTCTTTCTGGTCTCATAAAAACACATTTTACATAAGCACTGCAGGGAAATTACAAGGCAGGACTGTCCCTCAAGCCCCCCCTCCAGTGTATTTTGGTATTTTTATATTTCATAATTGATGGAGTTATTTCCTGACACTGTTGATTCCAGATACTTTTTTTGACAGTTGCATCTGTGCTGAATGGATGCAATCAATGCAGTGATTTCATGAAATCCCACTGGCAGAACACAAAAACTCTTTGTGTCATTGTGTTGGTCTAATTCTTGTCTCATTTGTGGTCCGATAAACGGCAAAGTCATCACTTTCAGTGAAACATTGCTATTTTTCAAACTCGCTGGTTTCACCTTACTGTGGTTGGAAAAAATATGCAATGTTGTTGCCATGGTCATTAATTATCTATGACTATGAACCACAGCCCCAGTCTCTGTTTTAGAGAGAATATTAACCACTAAACAGGAAGTAATCATGGCTGAACATAGGCTTTAGAGGCTGTGACAAATGTTAGTGTACACTCATACCTTTACAGTGCAATATTGTATTCTTTGATCCTCAAGCATGACACTGAGCTTGCAGCTGAAGCCCTGCAATTATGTATTGCTTGTATCTAAATATAAATAGATACAATGAAACAGATCTCTCCCAATGGGAAAACTGGCCTGTGCTAATATTTCCTGAAGCACATGTTCAACCCCCTTTGTCTACTGTACAACTATGCATTTTATGTGTGGCCTGATATGAATAGTTCAATGGTGGAGGTCCCCTCAGATGCTATAGATGTATCTCTAAACAGCCCACGCTTATACAAGAAAAATCCTACAAGAATTCCTACTTGAACTAATAGTCTACTCTGCCAACGCACTGGCATGCAAAGAGAATAAATGAGCAGCAGAAGAAATTTTATGATTAAAGCAGAAAAACAGGAAGGAACAGATGGCTAATAAGGAGTGACATTCCCAGTTTCCAGACCATGACTGACACCTCAGCTCAGAAACATTAAAAAGATGTCTGATGGGTATGACTGTCTTGACACTGAATGCTTTCATTCTGGTGCTGACAAACATTGATTTGATCAGTATACCTGGTTTCATATTACTCTGCACGGCAGCTGGGTTCTCACTATAAAACGAGTTAATTAGAAGATCATTGGATCACATATAACAAAAAAATAGATGGCTTTAGGCTTCAGGTAATGTTTGTAGCCCAACCATGGCAGTTCTGACCATTCAGCGTCCTGTGAGGCACTACTGGCAGCTACAGGCATGATTTAGATGTGGGATGAGGTGACTGTTCATTCAAAACAACAGAGGCAGCTCATAAAGCGAAGCGTGTTTGCTGCAGTTGCATCAGTTATATCAAAACTGGAGAGTTTTTTCACTGAAAGAAAAGTAATAAACAGCACAAGAGGCTTTTCTTGATGGAAAAAATATTTTCACTTTTCTCCTGACAGTGATAGACAGATGGTTCATCCAATCACCTGCCAAGTATTTTTTTTAAAGTGCCTGCCCTTTTTCAGACACTTTCCAGATACAGCTTTTCAGATGGTTTTGTGTAAAAAAAACCCATCTGGCTTATCAATTTAGGTTGCATAGTCATTTACATATTAATATTCATCTGTTTTCAGCATTCTCAATAGAAAAATTGACATTTCTCGTGATAAGAATTAAATTACATGCACAAGCCTGCCCACACACACAAGCACACGACAACAATAACAGATTCTGATGGGGTTTTTTGCAGCGACACTAGGGCAGATAGTGTACAGTATATCATTACATAAACAAGGTCTTCTCCACAGTGATGTGTGTATTTCCAAGAGGGTGCATGACTTTACACACAATAAAAAAAAGATCACCGAGCTGGGTGCGGGTGTTCTGTGTGTGTGTGGTGAGTCACTGCTGTCATGTCAGTAGGTAAAGCAGAGTAAACTGACAAACATATCATATCCAGAGCCATCATCTGGAAGGCTGTCTGGTGTGTAGCTGGCAATTTTCTGTCAAAATGTGTGGAAACAAAGAATGTGTTTAACTAAATGTCAAACTTTGATCCAAACAGAAAATAGCTGAATACAATTTTAATGATTTCTCACAGTCAGTAAGTAGTTACAGCGCAGACAATTAGAGTAAAATGCTGACATTGAATAAAAGAAATTCTGGAGCTGTATAAATAGTGATCATGCACTTCAGTAGCTTTTCATTTAAAATTAGTTATAAGGAGTCATAAAGCTCACCCCTGAATCCTCTGAGTCCATGAATGAATGAGAGTGGGAACAGTCCGATGTCTCTCACAGCAACATAAAACAGTCAATGGGAGGGAGTCAATGGGCAAGACAGCATTTGTGTCCAAAAGTACTATGTCAGCTGGTGTGTCAACAGCAGATGTGCACACAATTGGGAACAGGAATCATAAGCTGCCAGCTTCAGAAGTCCCAGGAGACAGTGCAGCACATTGATGTCAGACCAATGAATTCACACATTTATGGATGAACGTGCCGCCCTCTGAAAGCCTGCCAGGTTACAGCCCCCCTCACACTTCTTAGTATAGAACTACAAGTCAGCAACACTCCTCAACTCTCTGCTATTTGTCCTTGAGATGGAGAAAATAAATATTGAGAGAAGAGGAATAAAGACAAAGTGACAAATGAGACAGAGGAGAGGCAAGCCTAGAATGAAAGTGACAGGCAGCAAAAAATTTAAATGAAATGAAACGGAAAGTAATGTTGTGACGTGACAAGCCTTTTTATAGAGACCACGTCGTCCCGTGGTCATAATCATGACTTGGAAATAGCAGCCACCTGTTGTTTGTTGAAAATCCACTGCACAACACACAATGGCTAGCAGGCTTTTGATGGGAATTGGAAACAAGCCATCTAATCAACCAATCACATAGAGACAGAAAACTAACTATTACAGATATTCCTCAGTAAACAAAGAATCTTAAGTTGTATATTATTGTTATTATTTAAATATGCTTTAAAAATGCAGTGTGATAATGAAAGACTAAAACTGGAAGAAATGAAACACTTGCACATTAAAACAAAGGCAATCTATCCAAAAAAACAAACATTTTTTCATTCATTCAGTGATTATTTAAAATCCTATGAGACATCATTGAACAGCCAACCTCATGCAACACATTAAAAAGAAAGAAAAAATGTTTTTGTTTCTTTTTTTTGTCTGAGAATTCAAATGCAAACAGAATTCTGAAGAAGATGTTGCACAGCTCTACGAATTTCAAATGTATACAAAAGAAAAAGTGTAGTTGGTGAAACTGAGTAAGAAGAGAAAAGAAATTTCAATAACTTGCTACCTGGTAAGTCAATTTTAAAGGATATTATTTAGTGTAAATATTCAATGTACAATTCAGAGTAACAAATCTAAGTAGTTTAGATGAAACTACTGTACAGTACCACTTTATACAGAAAGGAGTAGTTATTTGTAAAGCTTTCC
>CAFUXE010001057.1:50956-77316 GCA_903364295.1 Serranus cabrilla
TTTTTGCTCATGATTGCACTCATCTACAGGTGAAATAATTTTAATCGTCAATCACAAGCCATTCACAGATTTGCATGGCAGGAAAACAGATGTGTGGGAAGCAGACATCAGGCAATACAAGACACTTAATCACAAGGTGAGAGTAAAAACCCATCAACATCCCCAAATGGTGTTGGTCATACCTTCACCAGTGTGAATGGTGATGTGTCAATGTGTTTTTTTTTATATTTCTCAAGGCCCAGACAGCTTCGAGGTCACCATCAATCATGTGCTTGTCAGTGCATGTTACAAACGACGGTCCCCTGGGCTGTAATGAATCCTAATTTAAGCTGCCATCAGGACACTTGCAGAACTAGGCCACAGGCTGTTTCCAAGTGGCCGTGATGCTGTCCTCACAACACAACAACAGCCACAAGTTACACAGCCACACATAATCCTACAGGACATCCAGACATGGCTCAGTTCACAGTCACTGCATTATCATGAGAGGACAATAACTAAAATATCCCAAAGGAACAGTATCTAGGATACAACATCTACTGAGATCTGTAAACTATAGTCTTATATCCATTCAGTAAAGTAAACTGTTTAACTGCCGAATGTCTTGCCTTGCCTGCATAAATCTTACAAGGTGATTTTTCATTTTATTCAGCAAATATTCACCAAAACCGAATGGAGCTATAGCAGTAACTCATGCCTCGTAAAACCTTGTAAACAGCCTTTTCAAATACAGCACTGAAGATACACAAAGATTCGACAATGACTAAATATATGCCAGATTACTAACCCAATATTTATTCAGATACTGCAGTATTAAAAAACTTAAGCCATATACTAACTCAGTGGATTAGCAGCATGAAACACTTGTCCAGGGCATGTTCCTTCAAAAAACAGGTGTATTATCTCCGAGCATTGCCATCCAACTTGTCTGTGAGCCAATTCCATGAATGAAATACCCCCAAGGCATCTTTTACATTGGATATATTTAGCATTAGGCTGTGAGTGTATAGTCTGACACAAAAACCCACTTCCCTGGTTCATAAGTGTTAAATATTTTAAAGTACACCATATGAGCTATTCAGGAGAAAGAACAAGGAAGGCAACAATGAGAACTGGAAGCGGAGTGGAGTGTTGACAATCAGAGTAACAACAGAAAAAACTGATACTGATTTCTTTCTCACATATCCTGTTTTCTTAAGCTTGAATATTTATCCCTTCTGAAAAGAGATGTAAAAATAGGGAATGCCTAGGTGAGCCACTTTTTCTCTCTCTCTCTTTACACTCTATCTGGAGAAAAAAGAGCTGATATTAGGTCAAGATTCATTAGAAGCAAATATCATAAATAATTTCATTTGAGCATCCTGCAACTAAACACTATTCTACAAAAACATTTTTCCTAATTCTTACAACTCACAACCTTCACTGAAGCAAACCCAAAAACAATCACTAACTCCCCATTATGAAAGACTATACAGGAAAAAACATTATATCTGGATTTCATGACTGAGTCCGCCGAGTCTTCTGAAGCTAAACTTTGGGGAATTTGGGAAAGAGGATTTAGAGAAAGACAAGAAAATACCTCTTAAGCTTTTACAATATAACTGGCTCAGGCGCACATATATTACTCCAGAAAAGTTAAATAAATGTCATAGTAATATCCCAGATTTAGTGTTTTACATGTGGTAAATCCTGGGGAACATTTTGCCATTATGTTTGGAGCTGAAATAAGATTTTTTTTTAAAAAGAAAAAGTTCTGGGAAGAGGGAAAATGTGTAAATACAATTATATTTCTTTAAACTATAGGAGAAAATTGTTCAGACTCTAGTCATTATTTGGCCATCCTTATGATTAAACATGGAGACAAAGTTTGGTTACAACTAAACTGAGTAGTGATGATAGAGAAAGGTAAACAGAGCCACAGTGTCAGGTTGATCCCACTGATATCCATCTCATTAGGCTACTAGTCTGGCTCCAGATCCTGCAATGCCTCTTATTACATCCATACAATACCATGGACAGCGACACATCAAGTGACAAAACAGGAAATGCAAGAAGGCAGGCCATGGAAAAAGAGTGCAGCGTACAAATGACTGTAAAAGCACAACAAATGCAAGCGTAAGATATAGAAATACAATGCCAACGCTTCACTCACCATTAATGTCTTGGCTGGTGCTTCAAGGGCCTTTTTCAAAGGGCAACTGCATTATCTGGGCCTTCCCCCGTGGAAGCCTTGGCTCCTCCACGTTTTGTTGACAAACATGTCCATAAAGTGTTTTCATTCAACGGTAAAGTCCCGACCGCTCCGTATAGGTGTTAGCAAACGTTACGGTAAAGTTATACTAACATTTAGCCGCTAACTTCTATCCAGACTTCGTTCACATCTGAACTCCGCTGACTTCCCTCGTTTTGTGGACCCAAGTAGTCCTTCAGGTAAGCTAACTTAAGATAGCAGCTTGCATCCGCACGGGTGGGCTTGGTCACGAGACGTTGATGTTGGCTAATTAGGCTCATTTTATTCAGGTGCGTAGTTTGCGCGTTAACGTTACTTCCTGTCACAGGTGGACAAACAGTCGTTAAACACGTTACATTTAATTGTTTACTTATCAGAATAAATATTCAATTGTTTAATTTATTCACTTTTGTTTGGGATGATCTTGTTCATATGTTATTAATTAGACTACTCTATTTCGTTTTCATGGCCAATATTAATTTGATAAGGATAATTTCACGTTTAGGCTTATTTTAATAAGAAATGCTTTTATGTACACCTGAGAGTAATAATGACTAAAATGTAGTAAGCATTTAATATCCCATGGCTCAATGTATCCAAATCTAACTGACATGGTGTTAATACAGCAAAAACAAAAACAAGTTCTGACTCTTTAAATTATTTTGACCAAATCAAATCAGGTCTGTCAATGTATTAAATCCTCAACCACCACCACCTGCTGTATCTGAAGGTATAACTGCTGCACTTGTTAAGACAATGGACGCAATTTGTCCTCTTAGTATAAGATGATAATTTATAGGATATAAATGTATTATCAGAAAAACATATATGAAGCAATACATTTGACATTTCTGGCTGCTTAATAAATGGTATCAATATAAAACGAGCATCCCTAGTCCTAGAAGTAGCCAGGTATATGGTCTTGAATACCCCTTTGACTTGTAAGTATCCACTACAAATCATTATTTTATGTTTTACCTATAAATACTTTTCAAGTTTCAAAGTATTTCATTGTACAGCAAATAGCAGATTGGCTGAATCAGAGTGTAAATGAAAAAGGCTGTTAAAGTAACAATGTTAACTTAATGAGGCCAAATAATTGAGTTGCAATAGCCTAAAGGAAGAAAAACAGCCAGAGGGGATCCAAATGAGGAGTAGAAACCTGTTCAACTCTCTGTTCTGTTTGTTCTTTGTTGTTGCAAAATCAGGGCAGAGTAAAGTATACATTAAAACTAAAGCTGCCCCCAGTCAGCATTATTTTTGCAGTAATATACTTGACAGTGGGCATTTAGTAGGTCAGGCTGATAATGGCAGAAGGGTAACTGCCTGAGACTGAAGGTTAAAGAGCTAACTACACCAGAGGAGAACAGAAGAGTGTGAAATTGAAAAAAAAGTTAAGCTGAACTGACATAAGCTCTGGAGACAGTTGGATCCATCAAAATGATATACTGTATACATGAAGTAAAGTTCACGGAGTAGAGACCACATTTGATTCAGGTGATAATAACCCACTTTGCTTCAGTGCAAACACACATGTATGAAAAACGTATTGAAACCACTTCAGATCCAATAAAACCTATTAGTCTAAAAATGGAAGAAGACAAGGGATCATTCCTATGTGAAATTAACGGTTCGACAGAATGAGGACGAACATGATAAATACAGTACCCATACTAACTCCTCTCAAAGTGAAAAGCAGACTAAAAATAGATATTAGGACATAATATGTACTTTGTCTATTGCTTCAAAATCCATAAATCATTGGGACAGGTGAAATATGGGGTGTGCAAAGGGGACTGAAACTTAATATCAGGAAGATGACTTCAATCATTTCTTATTTCAGCAGGTGCTTTTCCTCTGTCAAATTTTACTGTGGCCTTCACGCACATACAGCAATGCACAAAACACACACACACAATCTAACTGCCCTGCATTGTAAGCAAATGTGAAATGTGCTTATTGTTTCTCTCCACTTAGTCAATAATTTAATGACATCTGGAACTTGGCATTAATCCCTTCCATCATTTACTTTCCACATTAAACTGTGAAATGACTTTTGGTTGATGTGTTCCATATATTCTTATGTAATTTGTGAAAAGTGGCTTGGAGCTTTATGCTCTCATTTTAGTAATGAAAAGTCGCATACTCTCACCTAATGCTGGATTTGTGGATGACTGTAAAAGTATGTGACTTTGAGTTATAATCCTTTAGCATTTAGGCAGCACATAAATGCTTTGTCAATAATGCTGTGCAAAAAAAAATCAATCAATTTGCATGCATAAAAGTGCATGAGCAAAAATGCTTAACTGTAGATGTTTTTAGCTAGATTACCTGCTTCTGTATTGCAAACTTGAGTTCACTGTCTTCTTTGTTAAAATATACTTAATTATACTTCATTTCTCTCGAGGTAACCTATTAATAAAGCATGTCTAATCTCTGTTTAATCTCATCTGATCTAATCTCATTTCTCTTCACTTCTCCTCTCACCTTAATCTCCTTTTATCACACATCACATCATCATTTCTCATCTTATCTCAGTTGACCTCATCTCATCCTCATGGCACCTCTCATTACCTCTAACCCTGTCTGATCTGTCTTCATCAGCTTTATCCTCACTCTTCACCCATCATTTCATGCCATATTTTTCATTTCTTCTTCCCCTAACATCATTACATAATAAACTAAGATCTATGATTGTACATGCTACAGACAAGGTAAACAGAAATGACTATCACTGTATGATCTCAGAAGATGATGCTGTCACTGGAAGTAAAGTTTACCACTGTTCTCTTTTCAGGTGGAAAATCAAACAAATGGAAAAGAGGAGCTTGGATAAACATGGCAACAACAGAAGAAAATGGCTCACACTGAACGGTAAGACTTTATTTGGCAAAGTGAGATCCATGTGTATTATGTAACTGACCTGGTAAGCGCTGTGATGAAGCTGCAAGATCAATTTCAATGAAGGCATTATTTCTTTTAACTCTTCAGCTGAGTGCACTGTAACGCACTACAGATTTAATGTATGAGAGATCTTTGGCACCAACTTCAGTGGTGAGAAGTGTACTCATATGCTAAATCACTTTTAGACAGTGAGCTGGATGATGCTCAGAAAGCAGGTCTGCAACACTTCAAAAGTTGTGAGATGAAAAGCTTTGCAATAGCTGCTGCCACTGAAACAGAATGCACTTATGAGTGCACATCTCTTCAATATTATTTCTATTGACAGTACTGTTAAATATCAGAGCTAATGTAGGACTAGTGAACTGAGCTACTGTCAGGGGATAAGGTGCGGGTCCAGACATGACCTTAAAGATGTTTTACTTATTGCTCTCATCAGACAGCATTTATCTTACGATTTGACTTAAAATGTATCTCTCTGAACTTTAGGGCTGTGTGTCATTCTTCTGAATGTAGCCTTCACAACTAGCTGACATATGCCTTTGATTCTGTTTCTCCCAGGACACCCTGACTCAGCACGTTGAGTGGTGTGGGAATATACCTGCTATCAATCTCCAGCACTGTTGGTGATGTGCCTGATAACCATTTGCAAACTGGCCACTGTTCATGAAAACAAAAACACATGATGAACCGGTGAGCTTACATGGGCCTGCCGCAGCCTCTGCCTACTGGCAAGGACACTGTGACAGATGGACTGTGAGGCCAGGGGACAATCCATGTACTGGAAGAAAGGATGTGGGCAGGCAAAAGGAGGCTGACATCAGAGCATGTAGCCTATGTAGAAACCCTATATCAGGGAGTCTATAATTGAAATAACCTTATGCGCTGGCAGGATATGAAGCAAGGGGAGACTGTGATGGTGACATGAC
Organism: Serranus cabrilla; assembly: GCA_903364295.1. Taxonomy (NCBI): domain Eukaryota; kingdom Metazoa; phylum Chordata; class Actinopteri; order Perciformes; family Serranidae; genus Serranus; species Serranus cabrilla. The sequence goes on from CAFUXE010001057.1 coordinate 57,017, forward strand.
ACCAAGTAGCTTGTAGTATAGGCTTGTTGTTGGAGATGATCACATAGGAATACACTGGCAGTGGTTGTAGTCATATGGCCCATACAGCCAAGCAGCTACAGGAGAGAGTAAAGAAAGCAGTGGACTGGGAAATCGATGAGGGAATCACATGATACGAGCACTGAGCACGTAGCAGCACCACCATCATAAAACTTGTCTCCTTTATTTAATTTCTAGGCTTATGTAGCCCAGCCCGCCTCCTTATGGATTTTAATTTTTGCAAATAGCCCTAGTCGATAGAAGCAAATAATCTAGCAGATGCGTGTTTTACCACATGCGCCTTTACTCACAGAATCACTTGCGTTTTTACGCAGCTGCTCCTCCTCTCCCAACACCGCGGCCGGGTCCACCACCAGTTTCTCGAAGCACGCCGAGCCGAGAGAGGAGCTCTTCTGCTGGTACATGATGAGCATGGATACGGGGAGTTTAGGGCTTCCGTGAGCCGTCAGCTCCGGTTTGCTCCCCGTGGCTCCAGAAGCTGCGCCAAGGGGATGTAGAGGGTGACCGTCGCTGCTGGTGCCGGGTACCGCGTCGCCTCCATGGGACTTATCTCCCTCAAAGGGAGCCGGCGGAGAGCAGCACAGATTCGGCTGTGACGACGAAAACACCCGGTCCAACTGTTTCTTTTTCCGCTTAAACATCCATAACCCCGATTCCTTTTTGCTGCCCTCCGCGCCCCCGGCACCCCGACGCTCCGATCCCAGTTTAGGACTTAGCCAAGGCTTGGTTTTCTCCTGGAAATTCTTCCACATCCTCCGCTGGTAGGACAGAGACTCTTGTCCCTTGGCGGTGCTCTCATCCTTGGGTGATTTCTGCTCCATGGTGCCTGTGCAGCAGCCGGCCAGCCTGAGCACACTCTGAATAGTGGACGGATGTCACAGTTGGGCTGCTGCAGCTCGGAGCACTTCCACTGATGATCAGGTTTAGAGCGCCAAGAAGGAGACGCACGGTGTGATGATGAAGGGGGTGTTAGTCTCCCAACGTACCTCGTAGAATGCCTATGCAGGCAGCACTGTAAATTTTGTCACACACTGTGCGGCACGCTTGTTTGACGGCAAGCAATAGCCTCATCTACTGAAGATTTATCTCAGCTCAGTGAAGTTGGAGCACATGCAGTGACTTCTGCCAGACTATCTGAAAATGCTTGGTAATGCTTAGCCTGCCGGTCTTCGCGTCCCTGCTCAGTCCACTGTGCTTTACAAGGGTTTATTCAAACTTCCCCATTAATTGTTCTATTCAAATGAAGGACGAAGGCTGCACCGCGCCTCCCTCTGGCCAACCATGTCACTTGGCTGGATAATCTGTATGCTGGTGATTGCATAACGCAACCCCACCATGCCTCGTGGAGATGTTTGTAATGCAACTGTGGATCCACTGTCACCCCCATCTCAGCTTATCTCTTTGTAGTTAGTGCCTGCTGACTTCCAGCCTCTAGATTCACTCTTGCAAAGCAGTGACCTTGGCAAATCCAGAGCTGACACTGAGTCTGAAACCTTAGAGGTTTTTGGAGACTTTTTCTCTTTTGTATCGTATGGATGCTTCTTCTACTGAAGCCATGTCTGGATATGTTCTTTCTGTCAAATAGGTCAGGCTTCAGTGAATGTTATCACCCACATGCAGCAGCAAGCAGGCAGCACTGAACAGCCTCTTCTCCTTTTAGATGCTGTGCTGCTGCAGTGCATATAATAACTCTTCCCCTCTGGCCCTTGTTTCAGTGCTGGCCTGTTCTGTCCCCCTGGTTAACACTGTGCCCACTACCATGTAAACAGACACAAAGAGACAATAATTACAAGAATGAATACCTCACTCCATCCAACTCTCTGTAGCACATACACACAGACAGAGAAGGGCACAGAATGGCATTTTTTTCTGCATGCATGAAAATGCACTTCTTAGGGCAATGCTACAACTGGATAAACTTTATCCAGCTACACAGAGAGAGCCGGAGAGGCCAAGGACTTTCCTGCTGCGTGCATGGTATTCATGTAAGATGTTGATGTGACCTTCGTATCACTTGTAGGAGTGATGATGAAGGTGTGAGTGGCGCTGATAAAGCCTTCTGTTGCGAGCCCTTGGCCTCGACCCTGTAATAATGAGAAAATGATAATCAGCGATGTGATGCAGTGTGCAGTGATTTATGGCAGCATTGCCCTCTATTGAAGAATACTTTATGTTTTACTTCTGTGATGTTCTCACATGTCTATGAGTAATCTGGATGTTGATCAAACAGTGAATGAAAATCCAATAATGAGTTTTGTTGTAGCTTCAGATTACTTGCTATGCTATCTCATCCATCCTACAAAATAAAACACTTTAATTACAACCAGGAGGGCACTGGCAACAACAGAGTGGGCTGGCCTGAACTCAGTTAAGTAAATGGAGATGTGAACATGTGAGCCAAACAATTCCTTTCAGCTAACATCGGCTTTTCTGGATAACTGATGAGTCTGCAGTGAGCAGGCCTTTCCTCTTAATGATCCTGGTCCTGTTGATAAGAGACTAAACCACAGTGTGTGTGGCTGTGCACGCACACACACCTGCAAACCAACACTTAAAAAAGCCAGAATCGTGCCAACTGACTGCAATTGCATGGAATTCAGTGGCATTACTAGAATATATCGAGTCACGCCGCATGATAATGTAGGTCAGGTCTTGGTTATATGAAACATAATAAACCCGACTTTCACTGTGTTGAGTCATGCCTCTCATCATTCATTCAGTCACTGTTCAATGGATAGCTAGTTATATTGTGTGAAATGAAGCAGCAGAGAGAAGGATACAGAGCTGATGTGGCCAATATTCCCTTATTACCCGTGCTCAGCTCAAATAATCACATATTCTGTTTTCCAGCCTCAGCCTGTTTCAGCCACAGATGCCTGGTACGACCTCTCAGTGCTGGCCAGTGAACAGCTACAGTGAATGATTTGAACTGGGAAAAAAGTTTTCTATGGTTTGCTAAATATTAATAAAAAGCTCAGTTTGAATTTTCATATAACACTAATATGCTATAATTTACATTTGTTATCTGTAATTAGCCACATTACCAACCCAGGAGGCTTTGTTGCACCTCATAAACAAATGCAACGGCTTATTGGTCACAGTATTTATTTAGATCATAATTAAGCTCATTTCGCTGAAAAGTGTACCAAGTACAATAAAAAAAATCAAATGCTGAAGTGCAGAGCTGACTTAAGTCACCCTTACTTTAACAATGTTTTAGATTTCCGTATCTATAAGGTAATCAACCATCAGGATCCCTGTTAAGGAAAGTTTACCATATAATCCAGACTTTATAGTCTGAGTCATTTTCAGTGGATTCTGTTTCATGAAATAAATTCAACATAGTTCATGCTCAGTTACTATGGCAACGTCTGCTGCAAAACTATGTTAAAATGTGCTTTATGTAATCGAATCAACTGAAAATGAGTCACAGTAACCGGAATAAGCCTGGCTTATTTGGTAAACTGACTTTATGGAGCAGGCCCCAGGTCCAATGATATCTAGAGGATCAAACTAAAAGGCAGCTGGACTCATTAGTTGTCTTTGGGAAACATTGTGTACTGGTTGATTAGGCAGATACATTTCTTAGAGTCCCAGTAAAAGAAATGTTCACCCTTGGTGTTCTGGTATGCTGAGTTAAGCTGCTTTACCAAGTACACAATGCATCAATCTCACAGAACTGTGTTGACAAATTCACACTGGCAGGCAGGCACACCCCACTCAAGGAGACCAGAGTTACCAAGTGACAACACAAACACATCAACCCGAGAGCCGACTGAAGAAAAGCACAGACCTGTGAGTATTCTGAAAGATTAAAAAGATAAAATTACTACTTTGTATATTGTTCTAAGAAAGGGAGCATATCATATTGCATTATATAAGTCAAAATATTAAATGTGTTTTTCTTTTTAGACAAGAAGAATGTCTCACAAGTCGAAGTTACAGTCCTATCAGAACCCCACCAGGTAACCTTTTTATTGAAGTACTGTAAATTATATTCTTATCTATTTTAACCATTAAAACTCTCTTATTTTTCACCTTCCTTCACTCCTGTGGGTAATTAATTAATTTGACAATGAACCTGCAAGTGGTAGATAAGTAATAAGCTATTTCCCCCTGCTGATGGGAAGGGAATATTGTTAGGAACAACTTGCAACCTTTCTAAAACCGCTGTGAATCACGTTGATCGAATTAATCCCTAATCCACAATAGACATCAGACAGGGTGACACAGCACGCACATGGAAATGAAGTCAATAAGGGATCTGGTATGAGAGTGACCTGAGGGTACGAAAACCAATTCACATCATCTTATTCCATCTTCATTTTTCCTCTAGGCAGATGAATACTTCATTGAATTATACTGTAAAAAGATCGTTTAAAATTCCTGAATGCCTCTGGTGCCTGAAAGAACGTATCACATATCCCACAGTTACCAAGATCAATAATAGAAAGACATTCTAAACTTTTAAGAGTCTGTGCTTGGTTTTCTATTTCTGTTTACTTCCTGATCAAGGCCTGATGTCTTGGAAGATAGTCGGAGCAGTCAGGAGAGGACGCTGGCTGTGCTGCTGGAACAGGCTTTCAGGATCAAAGAGGAGGTGGCAGCAGGTCTGCAGAGCGCCCAGGGCTCGCTCCAGGTCGAGGCACTGTCCCGGAGGCTGCTGGAAAATCACATACTGACCATCACACGCATTGTCAAGCAGCTTAGCATGGACATACAGGTATACAAGTGGGTAAATAGTGGCAGATTTTGTTGGAATTATCTAATTCTACGGAAGACAGTGTCCGTCTGTGTGGATTCTCATTCCTCTCTACCTATGTGGTTTCCCGCTCCTTCTTTATGCTTTCCTCTCATCTCCTCATCTCTTTTGATGTGCAGCACACACTCGTGCCCGCAGACTCACAGCTGATTTGATTACACCTGATAGAATGGTGCAGTGCCTGAGCAAAGCCTGCCCGACTCCTCATCAACATCAGCTCATGGACATTTTTGTCTGTATAAGCAAAAAACAAACGATGTGCACAGTATGTGTTTAAATAAATACTGTTAGGCACTAACCTCTGGAAAACAGTAGTCAGAAGAATGACTGGAAAGTGCGTTGAAATATGACTCATAAAATAAATGAGTGTGGGAGTCATGAACTGAGCAGAACATCAAGCCAAAGTTTGATAACTGCCTTATAGACACAGCACAAAAATTAAATATGTTACATCATTATTGCATACCAATGGGCATCATGATTAGAGGCTGTCATTATCTGAGGCATTACATGAATGCCTGAGAGCTAATTATTTCTGCACATGAAGGAGTAATAAGCTAAGGCGTGAAGTGAATATGTTGGTAAATCACATGAAAGGAACTTCATACAGTGACTACTTGCTCATGATAAGCCAGAGGGGCGTTATGTAGATGTTTGGTTATCAGAGACACATTGCACACTAGTGAACAGCCTATTTTATACAATGATAATTCATGCAAAAGTAGTGATAAAGAATTTGGCATTCCTTCCTCAGCAAAGGACATTAGTACACACATTGGTAATTTTGTCAATATTAAAAAGGAGGGCAGAAAGGGAATTTACACATTTCCTATTGTCGTCTTTATTTTTCTGCCAGGCGCCAAATAAACGATTTTCTACACCAGTTCTTCTCATGTTGGCTCCAGGGACCACCAGGGGTCCATGGCACTCTGCCACTGAAATTAAGTTTTCTTTTTTCTCCTTTTTATAAAAGGCTTTCTACTCTAATGAACTGTGTATTATTTATTCTATCAGAATCCATGTTTTTTAAGCCTTTGTATAGACTTGGAGTGAAACACTTCACACTTATCTTTAAGTGGGAGTGTGTGTATTATCCCTTTTCTCTGATATTTTTTATGTTAAGTTTTACTTGCAGCTAATAGAATCGATGCTAACTGTGTTGTTTTTTGGGTATTCTGTGTTGAGATGGTGCAAAGATTTTGAATAAATAAATAAAAACCTTGGTATGTTCCTTAGCTGAAAACGGAGAACATTTGCTCTAAACATACTAAATGCCTAATTTGAATATTTTTGCATCTGTATTTCATTGCTGAGAAGAAAAAAAAATAGACAAATACACTTTCCTTGCTCTGAGCAGGCCCTGGAGAGACAGATCGTCCAGCGGGACTCCATCACCTCCGGAACCACAATGGCTGTTCAGAGCCTGGATCAGAAGAATGTGGCCAGCATTGGGGACCTGAGAGGAAGAGTAGCCAGGTATGCACACCAGGCCTGGGTCAAACAATGTATGCTAACACAGAGATAAAAACTGTTAAAATGTTAACAAACACAGCAATGTAGTGACTGTCAGGTTCTTTCCACCAAAGCTTCTCTCCATTATTGAGACGAAGGTCTGATGCACTAGTGATGTGACTGACTAACTTTCCTTGCTATTATCCTGCTTGTTTTTCTCTCCCTCTAATGAAGTGAAGTGTATAGCCTGCATCCTGTCTGGGAGCTCTTCACAGACTCACAACTTTAAATCCGTCGTGGCATCACCTCTGACACTCCCACAGGCACACACACACGCACACATTAATTATTTTTTTCACACCAGAGTGAAGTTTCTAGGTTTGAACACACTCTAGGTACTGATTAGCACTTTCTCATTATGTGGTGTCTGTGTGGATCGTGCTTATTAGATTGGATTAGATTGCAGAAAAGAGGCTGTAGTCAGTAGGACTGGATTTTTTGCTGTGTCGCTACCCAGGCTCAATCCTTTTCAACATCCCTGGCAATCACCTGAGATCATGTCATTTCTCATCAGAGAGTAGATCAAAGATGGATGCTATTTTGTTATTATTTCGCAGCAGGCCTGCCTCCTCCGTGGTGTTAAAAAGGTCAGTAGTGAGAGCGGATATTGCCTATTACTCAACAAACAGCTGATTTATAGGCCAATAAAAGCTGTTGAAAAAACTCACCTACTCAGCCTAATGACCTCTTGTACGTTAGTCATAAATAATCAAGTATTTTGAGGGCCAGCGGATTTGATAAACTGTATTGTTCTGCAAAGCCCTTTATGGAAGCGCTGGAGTGGTCCAAAGGGAAATAACCCCATTCCACACTGGGCATCTCCATAATTAGCTGCTGGCTCTGGTTGTTGAGCTTGCATTGTATTTTATTTTATCACAAATATTATACTGACATGCAAACACACAGTTACCCTGGTAGAGAAGGGGAGGGAGAGTGTTTGCTGGCCGAGTGATGGCATCTTAAATTAATCACAGGAAGGAAGAGAGCTACATTGCAGAGCTGATAATAAGCATCAGCACAGTTCATGCTTATTACAAAAACTGAATGGAAAGTATGGTACAAGCAAGATGTTGGCTGTTAAGTATCTCTGCAAAATCTGATGAATGTGTTTGGTGTTAAATGTATTTAACTTGTTTATCTTCATGTTTGTCCTGTTTTTATCAGTAATTAATCATTAGATGCTGAAGTTTTCCACTAGAACATTCAAATGTGTTTGTTCAGCATTCAAGGAAAAAGCTATCGCTGCTTAAGATTCAGCAGAGTCTTCTTCTGACTTTCATTAGTTTGCCTTGGAAAGTATTGATAAGGGCAGCTGCCCTGTTTGTCTACCGTCTGAACTGTGTGTGCTGGGAAACAGAGCTTCCTCCCAGTGGTGTCCAGCCTTTTGCTCATCCGTCTGATTTCACACCTTTCTTCAACTCCGTCCCATGCCACTATTCTCATTCAGCGCCTCTTCTTCCACATCTATTATGTCAGGTGCGATGCCGGCATCGGCAAGCTGAGCACTGACGTGAGCTCTGGGGAGCGGCGGGTGATTAGACTGCAGCAGGATGTGAAAGAGCTCAGGTCAGCCGTGGACGCACGCATCAAAGAGCTGGAAGTCAAGGTGAGAGACGGTGTGCGACTGCTGACAAAGAGTTTGGCAGTTTGGCAGACGAAACGTGAGGCGGCATTTTTGTCTGCATTAGTTACAAAGTAGCCAAAAGAACATTTTGAAAGTCTTTAAAAGTCAATCCTCTGATACGTACTTGGACAAACTAAAACAACACATTCACAACTCAGCCAGTGACCCTCAGAGTCAGTTACCAATGCTCTCTGTGCCCCTCTGGCAGCAGGTAGGGACAGTATGTCAGTTAACACTTGTTACATGTATAGCAGCTTTTCAATATAAACTTCCATGTTCACAGGAACAGCACAGGCAACATAACTACTCGGTTAAGACTAAAAAGGAGGATAAACAAAACAACTACAACAACTACTTCTGTATTTTACTGCTGGTTGCAGATGTGTTGGTGACGTAAGATGCAGAAAATGACGTAGAATATGATGTATCTATATAAGGACGCTCTTTAACAGATTGAACAATTTTTTCACACGGGACATAAACAAGCATCTCCTGTGTCAAACTGCAGGGTTTGTTTGGATTTGGATTTGGATGCAAATACCTGCATCATTAATGATATTCCAATCAGCTTCAGCTTTGTTTGTGGTTTAGTTGTGAAGCAGAAAATGTTAGCGTGCTAAAATGCTAAACTAAGATGATGAACATTACAGCTGCATTATCATTATGAGCTTATACACATAGTGTTGAGTCTGGGATTCATTTGAACACTCCAGTGACAAAAAAAGTAACCATGTTCTCCTTTGTCAATTTACTTAGATATAAAGCGGGGATTACATTCATCTAAATGTTGTTTGCATGAAGGAAATAATAATCTGACAATAAACACCGGGTGTGTATTTGCTGTTTATCCGGGAGAGGGTGGCTGGCTGTTTGGCAGGTGAGTTGGAGCTTACTGCAGCTGAGCGAGACCGGGCTTATCAAGTAACCACAGACTCTGAGAGAAGGAAATGAGATGTGAAATGAATTCTAATGGGGATGTCAAGGTCCCCCTTAAACAGCTCTCACTGCCCTTTGAGGTCAAATATACTATATACTAAAAAAAACACTGGATGAGGACGGATATGTCACAATACTCTCCACTACTTTCCTAAATCCAAAGCTGACCACAACTGCTCTCACACACTCACACTGATTCAGCCTGCTCTCAGTTTCTGTTAGTGGCACGGGGTGGTAAATCATTGTGATGGCAGCACATTAGCTGTGGAGCAGTGGTCAAGCATGTACCATAAAGATAATTGAAAAAGCAGAGAAAGTGGGTCACCGCTGTTACTCCTAGTCTGGATGGGACACAGGAGTGCTGCAGTAGCTCAAACGCCTCGACTCAGCAGAAACTGCAGAGGGTAAAGGTCAGATCATGGAGATGGAACCACAAGATGCTCCAATGTCACATTACAGTGTGTGTTTCACTCTTTCCAGCTTCATCATGATCTTGGGAGTCTGGAGGCATCATTGTCAGAACACACCCAGGGACAAAGGAGCTCCGTGTCTGATCTACGTACACAAGTTAAACTACTAGAAACCAGGTAAAGCCATTAACTAAACAGGAAACACAACCAAACATCTGGTTGACTTGGTATTAAACAAAGGCATGTATTAGTCTGATTTCATCCTTTGTTTCCTTTAATGGACTGACCTCACTGAACTGTGGTGCAACATATTAGCAGTGGTAAGGGGGAAAAATAGAAAAAAGGTCAACATGAATGACTCACAACTGATACTGCACAGATACACTCACAGGTTAACAGTATAATTGCAATATCAAATGAAGATGTTTTAGTTTGTTTGTTTTACAATAACTGGCCTAGTGTTCCTGTAGAAATGCTCAATGTTAGACATAACATGTCATGTCACATCATGTTCAGACTTCCTTGCAGACTGTTCTGTATTCAGCGTGCTGCTTGTGACTGGGAAATATGGCAATTTTCTTAGCTAATTTGCCTTTTAGCAGCGCTCCTCAAGTGATTGATTTTGTATGTTCGCCTTTTCATTCTGCCCAGAACCACATAATGAATAATAATCTAAGAGTTACTAATTTGCTTATGAATTAATATCCCCAGTCAGTCCTCGCTCTCTACAGCCAAGCATCTCAGAGCCACGGCCATCTCAAAATAATGATGCCAGAGGCAGAGAAAAGCAGTTAGTTAAATTGATTTACTAATCCATCTGATAAATAATCTCAATTGGCAGCGATATGCAAAATGATTCACATAGTCTTACCATGGTGGAAGCAGAAACTGAGAGACATGAATATGCTCTATTTAGTAATGTAGATCTGTAATGGAAAGCGGGTCACTGATCATGTTGGAACCAAAAAACAATAAAAAAATAAAAATAGATGAAAAGCAACACTGTCTGTGATTCTGAGCCAGGTGGAATAATGACAAAAACAACACTACAGTACCAATCCGGGGTGCTCTTTGTTTTCTCTTCTCTAATCTTGACCTGCCTTGTCTGTTGTATTGCCAAGTCATTTCTGAAGCAAACACTTCAGCAGATTGTGCATCTTTGTGGCTTTATTCCTCAAGTCAACCCTTTCAGCTCTGACCACCTAATTGGTTAAGATACAATGAGTCACAACATCACGTAGGACAGATTATCTTTGGGGCTTCAAAACCTGAAACAAGACATCTGACAACAACTTTACAATCCTCTTCTACAATGCCCCCACAGAGTATACTCAAAAGAAAGCCCACCCACCTACAGTACTGCTCAAAAGGCCACTGACAAAAGAATCAAACATGCTTGATTTTAAGTTTCAGACAAGCTAAAGAACACAACAACAGCAATGAAATGGAGGCACACTGACCTGTGTACAATAGGATGAAGACAGGCGGAACCAGAAAACTCATCTAACATGTTGTCAAGTGTCCGCTGTCAACATTAGCAGGATGAGCCAAAGGAGGTGGATTTATAAATGAATTGTCTCCATAGCCGCAGCCACGAAGAGGCAAATTAATTTTGCAGCAGGAGTATGATTTGTATTGCGGTCCGACACAGACACACACATAAATTCCTGCCACTGGCCTCATTGATTTTCTCATTTAGAAAGAATGCCTTGAATCGGAGAGACGGTAAGTGCCAGTATCTTCTATAAATAATACAAAACTTCACCAAGAAAGAATTTCTCAATGAAACACTGTATTGTGTGCTACTGTATAATTCATCCCACACAATATTTCACTCAGCATGTCTAAGGTTGCAGCTTTCATCTGAGACTTTTAACATTGTTGACTCAATGGGCTATGTGAGTAAGGTGAGCTTACATAGAGCTGTATAAATGGCAACCTCTTACAATATTACAGGGAGAGGGAGGGGATTTGTTTTGCTCCCCCAAACAAATAGTGTTCAGAGCTACAAAAACAGCCATAAGATCAACATTTCTTAAGAAAAATGTGTTTGTGTGTAGATATAGTAAGCTGAGTCTCACCTCTAATAAGTCTCACAATTTTGAACACTGACTGCTAAACAGCTTCAAACAGCTGCACATAAAGCATCTTGCTGTCAATATAAAGTCACAGAATATCAAATATTGATTTATGATTGTCATTCTGTTTTCTCCACACTGACATTTTGCTCAGTGCAAAGACAAGGAGGTGCCAATAAAGGATTGGTTATGGAAACAGACAAAAGCTTATTCCCATGCCAAGCCCCAACTACTGCCAAGTAGGAGCTTCATATAATGAGCCTAAATTTACAGAAAGCATTGCTCAGGCTTCCTTTTGCCAGTCTGCATGCAGCTTTTATAATCGATCAAAATCAGAATTGTTTTCTATTGCCAAGTAGGTTTTCACGTACAAGGAATTTGCTGCGGTGTGTTGGTGCATAAGAACAAACAAAGTATTTGGATATAGATATAGAATAAAACAAGTAGTTTGGTAAAAAAACAAAAATAGCAGCTTAAATAGCAAATATGGAAAATAGAAAAAGTTAAAAATACAAAAAATACTATAAAAGTAATCTAATAATTTTCAGCGTCTAGTTAAAAAAAAACCCATTTGATTAGCATCTTCTTAACTTTCATCTGCGACTGCATTTTCAGAGTAAATACTCTGTTTATCCTGTCTGTTCCTGATGGCTTTGCAGGATGTCAGGGGAACTGAAGGAAGCCAAGGAGCAGACAGATTCGCTGAGGAAGTGGACAGAACAACAGCTCAACAGCTTAGCCCAGACTCATGTGGAAAGCAGCCAACAGCAGCGCACACAACTGCAGGACCAAATGGTACCATATCTGTCAGTTCAATCAAGTCTATGCAATTATGTCCACAGTAACAACATGCCATGCCATATTCACAACACTGTATATCTGTACATTATGTCTCCTTTGCCTTTACCATCCTCTTTTTAATGCTTCCACTATCAAACTGCCAGGATCTGTAACATACTTATATTTAGTTTGGGGTGTCATTTGGGGAAATGTATTCTTTTGCACAGCACTGGCAACTGACATGTTATTCCCAGAGCCGAAAAGGTAGCAGACATCAATGCACATGAGCAGATATGCCACAGAAAGCCAGGCTACGGAAAAAACTGTTATGAGTCCTAAAATGCCACTTGCAGATCACACAAGCAACCTTCCAGCCTTGTAGCCCCTGATCGGAGCTACGAGTTGGAAATGTGGAGTTTTAAATCCGAATACGATACTGATGCAGTGCGGAGTTCAGAGACACCTTATGAGCTGTGACTCTGCAGAAACTGCAAAAAGTACTTCAGTTTGAAGAATGATAATCAAGTGGAGCAGATGGTGAGAGAGCTGCAGAGAGTTAAAGGGAGGGTTGTGTAGGGGTGAGTTGTTCAGGGTGCTAATGAGACATTTGCAAGCACTGATATGTCATTTTTTAATTAACTGTGACACATGTGATCTATGCACACTTATAATTAGATATAAAGTAATCTGGTTGTGAGCTTGAGCTGAAAAGCTGAATATTACAAGTGGCACCTTAAAATCAGGATTAAATACCATCATCAGGAGTTGTTATACAGGCAGCAGGAAAGTTAAAACTGTTGTGCACTGCTGTTACTTTCAGAAAAAGTATATTTGTAATGTGAATAATGAAATGTTTTAAGTTTATATGTGTGTGTGTTCTGTATTCAGATAGAGGCAGAATCGAGATTAGCTGTCCGGCTACGTGCTGTGGAGGTCCATGTAGAACAGTTAGAGGCCCGGCGGGATCAGACCGACCGCAGTCGGGCTGAACAGCTGAAACGCTCTGAATCCAAACTCAGTAAGAGAATGACCTCAATGGAGGGCAGCCTTCATCAGGAGCTGCAGCTGCTCAAACAGGAATATCACAAAGGTGGGTGATCACTGTCTGTAACTTGCTATCATCAATGAGTAAACACACTCATGCTACACATATGTAGCTTACCATAAACAGCATGTCACGGAAAAACTGCTCAGGCAGAAGATCAGAGAAAGAGACACTGTTCATAATTAGTCACAAATTGAAGTGACCTGACTACTTGATAAATATGACTCATTTCTTTTGCAAACCAATGAGGTGCTTAATATCCCAGTGGTCAAGACTTGGTGAAGCCATCTTAAATTAAGCACGATAAGTGAGCTATACTTGAATTATGCTGATAATCTGATAATCTGTCATACACAGGAGACAACTCCACTCAGAAGTTTTATAACTCGCACATCATGTGGTTTCATCAAATTTTGTAATTATATTCTTACTTAAAAAGTTGACAACTACACAGTATAAAGTGGATTTGTTTATTATTCTTTTCCTATGTATCTGGAACTATTTGAATTATTATTCCAAGAAGAAATATGACTACGGAAGCTGATCAGGACCAGTATAGTGGCGGATTAAGTGGCGGTCCTTTAACAGGCCTGAAAATATCTGTCAAAGGCCAGGATCAATTGTTTATGACATACATATAGAAATATATGGCTTTCAACAGACTTAGGCCTAGGTTACAGTCTATATAAGTGTTTTACCCAAAACTTTAAATATTGAGTATACCAATATGTCAAAACAACTCAAACATAAAGAATGACATATCATCATAAAACTATTTGTAGAGTCTGTCGAGCCATCTCTCCCTCTCCCTCCCTCCCTCTCCTTCCCTCTCCCTCTCCCTCTCCCTCCCTCTATCAAGCTGCTGTTGACATCCATCCCCATCTCACTGCTGTGCCAATTGGACGCTCATTTCCCAGGAGCCCTGGCACCACATCTCAAACCTTTCCCACTTTCTGTCAACCTCCCTCAGTCTCTAGCTCTTATTAAAGTGTAGACCAATAGAAAAGAGGAAAACCCTCCCTCCAGTAAATAAGAACAGGAGTAAACTGCTCTATGAATCATCACTCAGCCACTGCTCTCAGGGCCCATCCATCCATGGCTCTATTTTAGGTATAGGATGAGAAGATGGAAGGAGATGGTCTTAGAGGGGAGAAAAAGCAATACATAATTGATGAGTGTCGTAAATATTCGTGGCAAGACAGGCGGGGAGTCAGACAGGATTGGAAAGAGATTTAATATCCCATCATTGTACAAGAAAGTTTATCCCTCCATCTCACAATCACTGGATATTACTTCACATGCAGTATGGAAAAATATTTCAATTTTAGGCAGAATGATCTTAACTACCCAGGGATATAATGCCTGATGATTAGGACCATAGACACATTTTTACAGAGATTAAATACACGCCAATGTAATAAAAGGAACAGAAAATAAATAGAAATGTAACAGATTTTTGGAGCCAACACAAATAACTAAGACTCAAATCTAAGTTATAAGCAATACACAAACAGACCAAAAGCCCAATCACCAGCAGCATTCTCACCTTAAAGTAATATGTCTGGTCATCCTCTGTCCACCCCTCCTCTCTGTTGAGCAGGGTTCCTGACAGTGCATGATGCCATTGAGTCAGTGAGGCAGATAAGTGACATCAAATCCCGCCTCGACAAGGACAAGCTTCAGAAGGATATCAGGCACATCTGCAACAAGGTGGCAGAGCTCAACGACATGTGATGTGTCATCTCAAGAGGAGCTCATTGTTACTGTCACAGCTATACTAAGCATTAGCTTGAATCAAAGCCTTTTTAAACCAAAAGGCAGGCCAGTCACTGCTTGTGTAAACTGTTCACATCTTATTCTATGAGCCCACAGTTATTTAGATGACGTTTATATCTAATTCAACTATATTGTCATTTCAAGTAGAATACCTTGTATGAAATGTCAGCCAACATGATGGCAGACAGACCTGTCAATGGAAGTTAATGTTGTGCAATTTAAAAATGTTGGAGGATTAATTGTTAGTTCTTTCAATACTGTCACAATTTTAATCATTTGTATTTAAATAAATGGGACTGCATCAATACATACTAAGTGTTCTTTTTATTTTTGTCAAGTAAATAGATATTAAACTGTATTTAACACAAAAATTGTTCCTTTAAAAGGGAATTTGTTGTCATTTTCCTGTCATTACACCGGGATCTAATTTTGTACACAGGATATATCACCAGTATGAAAGTTCGGAAGTATCAGTTTATTATTAGGCTACTAGAACTATATATATATAACTATCTATAACTATAGTCTACAGCTGCAGCTGATATATACTCTGAAATGAAAATCGTTTGATTTGAAAATCAATGGCAAATCACATGACTGTTATGAATGTGTTGGATTGATCCGGTCAGCATGTGGCGCTGTGAGCCATTAATGATATATGTTGAAAACTTGCTGACTGAAAAAAAATTGCAGTGCATCAGTACACTGTAAGCAGCAACTGAGCATAACAGTGCATAAAAAAAAATAAAAAATACCTGACCTTTCTCAGCTTCTGTAGGAAACCATATGTGAAAAATATGTGAATAAATACATTTGTGATTTGTTAAAATGTTTACAATTTCTACATGTCGGTACAACTTAAATTGTTTATTTATGTATGTCATAGTAAAGTATTTATATATGCATTTGTTAATTACTTATTGATACTTACTACATATTTTTTTCTCTCCATACAAACTCTCATTGGCAGAGATAGGAAAGCAAAAGTACTAGTGGCCCGTACGGGGATCGAACCCGCGACCTTGGCGTTATTAGCACCACGCTCTAACCAACTGAGCTAACCGGCCATGGCACCCTCATAATTGTGACGTCAGAAGAATGAACACCTGATTTACGATAACGTTTTGCGATACCTTTAAATTCTGAGCGTTGATAGATTACATGAATTTAGTGTCATAGTAGTCCGATTAATGAAGTAACACTAAGCGAAGAAAGTGCACTGAGACTGAAACCAGTAGGCATATGAAGGAGCGAACAGTACTATGGATTACAGCATACACTGAGCGAAATCGAAGCGACGTGCATGGAGCAGGCGAAGCAGGATCTTCGCTCGGTCCGACCAAGCTTTTCTTTGAACTATACTCGCGACAAATGTAGTTGCTGGGTGAACTCTGGATGACCTATAAAATAATATTGAACTCAAAACGGTTGCAGCACAAACGTAGATTTCTACGGCACAAACAAAGCACAAACAAAGCACAAACGAAACAGACTATTTTCCCGAAATTTTGTGTGGGGTGGGGGGCCAGCTTCACGCACGTCTTGGTCGCAGCAGGCAGCTGTTGTCAGCGAAAAAGCTCGAGAAACTTGCTGTGTACCACCAAGCAGCAGACAGACAAAGCTAAAGCTAGCTAATGTTGACGCTTAAACGCCTGATGTTCCCCTCAGTAGAAACCAAAAACAATGCTAAATACAGTGAATATTGGACTTACCTTCGCCAGCTGACCGGAAATATGACTCCAAATGAATGGTAACGTAATGTTTGGTAACTGCTAGATCTCTGTCAACAACTGTTTGCCAACAGGTTCGCAAGTCGTTTCAAAATGTGACGATTTGTTTGTATTTACAACTTGGTTCTTGCTGCCCTCGTGTGGTCAATATCAGTTATTGCAGGTTCAAAGGGCAAATAGGGTCCGTGTATGTTTTGTCCACAAAAAATGTGCACGGAACCAAACTATAATGTCAATATGTAGCCAAATTAGGTCGGAGATTTTGAGTAGATATCATGAATCTTTCAGGGGAAGTGCAAATTTATGAAGGACTATAAATAAATGTTAAAGGCGTGTATGCATACATTTGTGATTGGTTCAGTATAATCAAATGACAGAATGTAGGTGAACAAATGTAAAAAGAAAGATGACATGGATGTATTTCTGCACCACGTCATTATGAAGCTTAATGTCTTTATCAATACATGCATTTACATATGTATTTGTTGGTAACTAATAATTGTGTCTGCGATCATACTTTTCTCCACAGAAATTGTAGATGCGAAAACATATCTGTGGCCCGTACGGGGATCGAACCCGCGACCTTGGCGTTATTAGCACCACGCTCTAACCAACTGAGCTAACCGGCCATGCATTAGTAAGATTGTGACGTCACTAAAACCGTAAATGAAACTTAGAGAACAGAAAGTAAAACTCATTTAGCTAAAGGCGACTCCTCACTGACGGTAAGGTTCGAATGTTTTCACCTTGAATTTGTTTGTTTGTTGTTTGATATGACACTAGCTGAGTTTTGTTGTTGTCTGATACATAAATTAACATAGTAATAGTACTGAAAATATACCAAGATTTAAGACAGCAACATTTATTGAGACAACAAAAGCAACATGAACAAAATGTACGGACTGACAAGGAACAGTGCTTTAAATCAACCTTAAAAAATGATAAATAAATAGGCCTAGAGTGCATATACAGACTGAGATAACCAACTGTCGTGTGGCTCTTAAATCTGAAATAACATGATTCCACACATCTGTATTAATTTCTCACAGAACTGCAGACCTTTGCTGGACTTGAACAACAATAATTTTCCTAGATCAGGATGTCAGTTCAGTTCTCTGGCTGGGAGGTGGTCGACGATGGTGCTTCTTTTCCTGGAGTGGAGCTTCAGGCTTCCCAGAAACCCCAAAATAAAGGCGTCTACAAAATGTACCATGGGACCAGCGTTGCTAGCGCACGGATCATCATTGCCAATGGTTTTAAACAGTCATCAGCTGGCATGCTGGGACGGGGCGTGTATGTCAGTCGTGATATAAAAAAGGCGGCGCATTATCCATTAAACAGTAACGTTACAGACCGCGTGGTCTTAAAGTTACTTGTGCGTGTTGGCCGTGTCAAGCGTATAGACAAGGACAACCATCCCATGCAGTACACCTGGCACTCAAAAGGCTATGACACGGCCTGGGTGCCCCCCAAGTGCGGCCTACTGGCTGTGCGCAGTGGCCTGGAAGAGGACTGTGTGTTCGACCCCAAAAGAGTGACGGTGGTAGGAATTGCAAAGGCACCAAACACCACCATAGAGAAAGAACTTAAGCAGCGTCTATCAAAAACATCCAAATCACCTGGAGGAGGACCTGATGGTGCTGCAGATTTGTGTCCATTGTGCAAGAGGAAGACCCAGCAGGGTTCTCCACACATCAAGCAGCAGTGCTGGGAGTGTGGACAAAACATCTGCATTCTGATGTCCAAGCACTTCTGTCCAGCCAAACCATGACAGGGGTGAGGGAAGAAGATACAGATTAGTATAACAACTCTTATTTCAGGGGGTACTTTGAAAGCATGACTCATATAATTGGTGCAGCGTGTTCAGATATTTACTGCTGGACATGTTTGGGGAATCTATGCAAATTATCTACGAAATGTCATTCATGAATTGTTTATACCCTATTATAGCTTTATATTCTCTGATCAGCCATGCATCATGATCATGTGCAATGCAAAATTACTGCCAGACAGTGAACATTTTATGTGATGTACGTTATGAAATGCAACTGTAATGACAGATTTACATGCAATAAATGTAATTGGTATATTATCAGATTCATTATGTTATTATTTATTTTTTACAATGATTTAGTGAAGAGACTGAGAAAAGCACAATTGTAAGCAGTGATGCCTTCATATAAAGCCATAGCATCATGACTTCATACTTCTGCTGTTACAAAATGCAGGATGGTGAAGTACAATGAGCAATGCATTAAATATTCATTTTTGTGGGTCCCAAAAGAACATGAAAAAAAGATCAGAAAATATGTTTACAGTCAGAGTTGTGGTGAAAACTAAACAGCGGGTATAAAGTTACAAGTGTGACTGAATTTATTTCCTATTGATGTGCTACCAGGAGACAGACATACCAGCTGCAGTCTGAAGTCTAACTGAAGATATGAGGAATGTTTGAATATCAAATAGTCTTTTTGAAAGGCTGATACAAAAATAGACCGAGTATTCCACTAAACACAACACATACTTGTGTAGTTTGATTTCTAAGGGCAGAGCGATGGGAGTAAGAAAATGTAACAGCAAATCCTTAACAGAAAAAGGGATACGGCTTCTCTCAGTATATGTCAACAGAACAGATGACCAGATTAAGAAGTATACTTTCTGGTTGGCTGTGTGGTAATATGATAAAAAACATAAACACATTTGGAATATGCATCATGACAGCATGACATAATTTGAGATTATTAGCTCTTATCAGAATCAGAATCAGCTTTATTGGCCAGGTATGTGTGCACTAGGAATTTGACTCCAGTTTGCTTGCTCTCGAAAAAAGAAAAACACAAACATACAAAAATTAAATATAAAAAGTAGGACATAAAAGACATAAGAACATTAGAACAAATATTTACAAGATGGTTTTAGACAGACATGTTGCCTCAAAAACAGGCACTAAAGCAGCACAAACCTTAAGGCTGTTATGATATCATGTGACAAATGGAAATGTAGGCATTAGGTAAGGAATTACTGAAAATTATTAAAAAGGATTAGTGGCCCGTACGGGGATCGAACCCGCGACCTTGGCGTTATTAGCACCACGCTCTAACCAACTGAGCTAACCGGCCATGTTTCGCCCAATTGAATGCTATGTATATCAACAGGACAGGATGTAACTTCATCACAACTTCGGGCGAAAATTAAAGTAGAGGTTAGGAAACCGGGAGTATGGTTCGATCGACTAAATAGAAAGTGAAAGAAAACGACTCCTCACTGACGGTAAGACTTTCCAGCTTACTAGTTAACGATTAAAGTAATGTTTAAACAACATTGTAGCTAATTTGATTTCGAGATAATTACCAGTAACATAAACGTTACAACATTTAGCACTTAATTATAAAGATAGTTAAAGTCCGCCGTTTAGTTTGAAGGCTGATAGAAGTTAGAGGTCCCACGACATTTTAGCGTTAGCCCGTAAACAGTTCAAGAGCTTAGCTGGAATACTGCAGATACCACTGATATTCGTTCATTTGATAGTTTTCCCGATTCCAAACTTCTTGCTCCAAGAGTATTACTACACAGCGTTACAGCTGCATCAGATTCTGTGTCCCACTTGG